>CAJQUW010015667.1:0-25073 GCA_907163375.1 Prostheceraeus crozeri | reverse complement strand
CCACATGCTGATTTTCAAACTCTTTTCCTTGATCACTCTGAATTCTTTTTGGAATCCGACCTTCTCGAAAAATTGTTTGGAATGCTTTTGCTACTCCTTTCCCTTCTTTAGTTTTTAAAGGTTGAGCCCACGCATAACGCGAGAAAATATCAATGACGGTTAAAATAAAATTATTGCCCGAGTTATGTTTTGAAATGGAGGCAACATCACACAAATCTGCTTGCCACTGTTCATCGATGTCATGAACAATATAATGGCGGGTGCGGTACTTATTTTTCGCTTGTTTGTGGAGTGTATAGGTAGCCTGACCCTTTAACCATCGTTTCACTTGTGATTGTGGAAGACCACTCGCTTTTGATAATTTCTTGATAGATGCAAATCCTGCCGGATGTTTTACATCATAATAGATTGATTTCAAACGTTCAGTCGATGACGACTGACTCTTTTTCCTCCTTCTCATCTTTTTGCTTTCTTGCCTTTCTACATTTACAACAACTGCAGCATTTAGCTTTAGCGGTTTTGCGATCGTGTTCACATTGCTTAGGGGTTTCATTGTGAGAGCTGGCGCAGCAAGTGCAAGTGACAACGACATTCACCTCTGGCGGCTCATTACATGGCAAGCAACACATCTGCTTCATATTAATAGTCTGAGAACATGTATTTCCTAGGAGGAGCTGTTTTATGTTTTACTTTTACTAGTTTTAGTAGCGATGTAGATCTACGTCGAGTTCTTCCTCTTGTTTGCTTAGTGAGTGTGGGAGGGGATGTAGCAGGTAACGTCTTAAACCAATTTGTTGGCATTTTCATCGTCTGAAGCATTGGAGCAGTAGCCACTGTTGAATCAAGTTCTTTCAATGTCTCATTATTCAAAGCAAATTTTGGTACATTATGCTTTTTCAATAGTTAAGAAAGTATGTCCAACCAGTGGAACATAGCCCTGACGGCGCTTTCTACGTGTCGCATACTGAATCAAGTCTTCATAACGTGAAGCATCAATCACTTTATTTTCATCTGTAATGATTTCTCCTCTATCATTTACATTGAGATGGGGTTCAATACTGTTGAAAAGAGATATGGCATGTGCGCGAGATGCTAAAGGTGTAGCAGTCGATACAGAGTCACGCATCTTATTCTTCAAGTTTTTCAATTGCTCAACAGTTTCCGATTGTAATAATACAGCACGATGTGGATCTTTGATGTGAAAATTTTGCTGATAATCTATTTCTTTCCTATACATTTGATTTGCAAGAGGTTGCTTTACTTGCTGCATGGCAGTCAATTGTACATATTCATCTTGAGGAATAACAATCATGCGAGAATAAGAACTCATAGTTTGTAGATAATCATGGGTGTTTTCAAAATATCACTTCGAAATCTAAATTCTTCCGGACACTCTTGCGTAAAGTCAATGAATAAGTAACCGTATGGTTTTTCAGTAGCTGCTTGAAAAATTTCAATTAAGACTTTTGATCCTCTGGGTGCAACTTGTCGCGCTAAAATTTCAAATTGACTTTTATCTCGCGGATTCTTGAAAATAGCATAATAGTGTGTATTCAGGTTTCGTGTACGAGCTTCTTTTCCATAAGGAAACAAATTTTGTGTGATATAGATGATAAAGCACCTTTTATGATGTGCTGTGCGAGTGAACATATCTGTAACATCTTTTGAATTCTTACTTTCTTTTAATAAATCATCCAATACAACAACATCATTAGACTGAAGTTTATCCACTGGAATAATTCCTTCATGTAGAACAAAGTTGCGACTTTGCAATTCCTGAAACAGCGACGGTTGATAAATACCATAACACCAAATCACTCGATTGATAGCTTCCTTAAACAACTCCCTTCTTTTATCCAATAAATTCAGCGTGAAAAAAGTTTTACCTGCATGAGATGGACCTGATACAGTCAGAACTTTATCACATTGAAGTCTGAAATCCATTTTATTACTTTGAGATTCAACATTTGCATAATTAACGCTTAGAGCCAAAGATATTACCCAATAGGTTGCCCACGGCAGGAGCTATCATTGGAACTATTGCTGAAAGGAAACCGCCCTTTTGTGTTAGAGTTTTACTCTTTCTTTGAAGGGTGAATTTAGGATTGGAGATGAAACGCAATTTCGTAGCATATCGCTTAAGTAACTTTCGTTGTTTTGGCGCTAATTTCTTCGTCCTCAACTTCCTCACATGAGAAATAATTTCACAAATGAATTTATCGTTAGCATGTCGTATAGCATTGTATCGCTGATTTGCTTTCATTCGTCGGAGAGCTTGAATGGCTGAAGAAAACTTTTGACTTTTACGTTTCGTCATTTTACGTTTCGCCATTTTCCGTATTAGTCTTTGCTAAAACCTATCTTTACCACATTTGCATAGGTACTAACTATTGCGACATAAGTGACACTCGAAATGAGCAATATCACAGTGGTTACATTGGCAAAGTTGAATGCAATTACGTATGAAACAGCGTTGACAAAAAGCATGCTTACATCTCTTGAAGATGCGCTTTTCATTTCCATCCTTTCGCTTACATACATCGCAACACATAGTTTCACCGTTACTGATGTCTATAGCAAGTCTTTTTGAAGATATGAATTTGCTAGCCTTTTCTAAATAATAGACGCATGTACAGAAGGAATATACTTCGAGAGTGAGCAGACATAGCTCGAAAACCAGTTGTGCTACAATCAGGTACCACTGCATTTTCAATTTTTCTTTATGGAAAGTTGAATGTGAATATCTGAAATCGCTTCAATCACTAGACTGCTACCATGATGGTTAAATGCGTTAAGACGTTCAGCAATTTTTATCATATGTCTTTTAAAAAATTCTTGGGGGTGATCTACCACTTCCATTGAATAAGAAGCAAAATGGAAAGAGCGACTTTCCACCTCTTCCTTTCCAAAATGACTAAACTTAATTTTCGCAACTAATCGCGCCATGATAATGCTATCAGAGAATGTATTCATTAACTCTAGAAATAGAGTGCTAGCATCATCGACCACTGCTTCGATGTCGGTCTCATCTTTATGAAAATTTATCACATAATCTTGAACAGCTCCTTTTAAACTTTGCCTATAAAAATGTAATGTTCCGCAGTCGTTTGAGAAAGACATGATCGCCCTTTATCTAACCCATCCATTGCATGAAAACAACTCTTCTCATAGTAACATTTATTTAATAACGGTAACAAGCATGCATTATAAATCAATGGTCTGAAAGAGATAGAATAGATACAGCTGGTAACTATCATACAGCGAGCAATGATAACCATACAGGACTTTGGCAGTGTTGAGGTAAGGAGGAAAGAAGCATTGGTTATGAACGTAGCTACTACAACGAACAGACAAAATAGGAACACACAAATCCTTAAAACGTGATTCTTCGTGACTTCATGGTAGTGTTGATTCACTCTACTATCCCAAGGCGGGAGCAAAATATCATCAATGATTAGATTGGGAAATACTTTCCTCTCCTTACCAGGATTATTACAAAAGATGCGTATAACATTGAAAGTAGCTAGCCATCGTTTAAAGTCAATAAGAAGAGCACTCTCACAAGAAAAGCCATAGTCTTGCAAATATTTCAGATTAAGTCCATGAATGTGTTTTCTCGCCCATTGATCAACATTGGGATTGCAGTTGGCATGTTGATGATAGACACTGACAATCTGATATGTCCAATTGTTCATAGCAATAGCACTGAGCTCCTGTACAGGTTCACCCTCACAATCCATAAAAATGATGATAGAAGCCTAAAACGGAAATTTACACATCTAAGGAAACGATCTATAACATATTACAAAATGAAGAATTACATCGATGCTTTTCACGACAAAATACGCAAATGATATGATGGCAACGAAGAAGTAAAATGTATCTAATAAGACCACGTCTACGACACTCAAAGCACATAAGCGAATTGTCATAGGGTAGAGTTAGGAGAGGACTAGTAATTCTCCTTCTTTGATTTGCGTTTTGATGCAGCATTCTTCTCCGACTTGCGCTTCGTACCACTGCTGTTAAGGATTTGATCAATTATGTCATCCACGTTGGGTGGTTTTGGAATATATAGGATGGATTCCATATGCATGGAGAGAGAGGCTATTTTATTATCCTTGTGTCGACCATAATATAGCCCATTCACTTTGAAAAGGATATCCCAAGTACCTTCTCCGAGCTCATCACATCTGATGGGTATTGAATGATCTCCATCCTTCTTATAGTAAGTACAGCAATGTGATACCGGTAGGCAAATGTGATTACCATCCCAAATCTTTCTATAGGGAGTATCCTTGTCATCTCTCGCCTTCCACTCTTGAGCAAGAGGAGTAGGAATGTCCATATTTAATGTCACGTACTCCTCAATAATATCAAGTTGGTGGCGAATGTACGGACTCACGGGGATCAGTATGTAGTCCCCATACTGATTGCGCATTATCTTGACATCCGTGGAAGGGAGCATTCCCGTTTGGAGTACTACGCTATGATCGTCATAACGCAAGACTTGTTTAAATTTACGCTGTAGCGGTGTAGGATTATGTACCTTGGTTGTTTCTTCCACTGGCCTCAGTTGTAGATGATCTGATCGTAGCGAACCTTGTAACGTTTGACCGCCATTTTGTCCTACTAGTGTAGCAGATGGAGTAGATGCCTGAAAATGAAAAAGATTGTATTAAGTTTACGTTCAAAGGAGGAGAGGGAGGAAAGTAGCGACTTACCATTTTAGTTGGATAATAGAATAGGGAACTAGAGAGAGAGAAAATGTGCGTCCGTCACTCGTGTGATTCAACGATGGAATGATTCTCACTGTGGAAGGCTCGCTATTTATATAGAAATGCTTGATTCTCATTGGATGATGATCCTCATTGGACAATAACATCAAGCTGATTCCAAATCTGAAATCCGTTTTCCAATCCGATGCTTCGTTTTGGCGCTACAGCCCAAAACGTCCCAAATTCTAACTCTGTCGTTTTTCGCCAATGTCCCAAAATCTTAAATGGCGTCTCACATCTAAACGAAGACAGATAGGAACAAGCCGATTCTTTCAGTGAATTTGTCTCACTCTTAGCTTTCAAACGAGCTATGGCACGACAAAATCCGTCCACTGGAAGCCAAGATCGAAGCCAGCTCTCCCGAGGGGGTAGGGGGGGGTAGGGTGGGAAAAACTTGTCGACCTAACTTTTGACGAGGAAGACGATGGTAGCACTGGCGCATCGAATTTCGACACTTTGGAAAAAATTTTTCATTTTTACCGTACACAGTCACTCTGACACTTAGGATTTTTTCAACCTTTCCTAAAATCTTGTAACCGCTCTAACTTTTGAACGGCTGATCGGATTGACTCGCGCCAAAAAATGTCATAGGTTAGTTTTTCATCCTCTTTCGAATGCAATCCGAACGAACAAAATCCGTCCACTAGAAGCCGAGATAGCAGCTAGCTCTCCCGGGGGGGTAGGGTGGGAAAAACTTGTCGACCTAACTTTTGACGAGGAAGACGATGGTAGTACTGGCGCATCGAATTTCGACACTTTGGAAAAAAATTTTCATTTTTATACCGTACACAGTCACTCTGACACTTAGGATTTTTTCAACCTTTCCTAAAATCTTGTAACCGCTCTAACTTTTGAACGGCTGATCGGATTGACTCGCGCCAAAAAATGTCATAGGTTAGTTTTTCATCCTCTTTCGAATGCAACCCGAACGAACAAAATCCGTCCACTAGAAGCCGAGATAGCAGCTAGCTCTCCCGGGGGGGTAGGGGGGGTAGGGTAAGAAAAACTTGTCGACCTAACTTTTGACGAGGAAGACGATGGTAGCACTGGCGCATCGAAATTCGACACTTTGGATTTCCTCCCACCCTACCCCCCCCCCGGGGTGGAAAAACTTGTTGAGACCATTTTTGACGAGGAAGACGATGGACACCACGTCCACCAGGCCGCCACACCACGTCCACCAGGCCGGCACCAAAGCCCACCCGGGCGGCACAACACCCCAGGACAGGGAGGAGGAGGAAGAAGAGAGGAGGAGGGGGGGTAGGGCTAGGGGGGTAGGGCTAGGGGTAGGGGGGGTAGGGTGGGAAACGGCCGCCATCTTGCGCTATCTGGTGTTTGTCACTTGCTTACTACTTGCATGTCATCCATGAGCTAGCAGAGAGATTTGTGCAGAATCTCAAGAAGATCTTACATGTAAAATGCTGTCCTCATTATGCATTTGCTGATTTCCTTCTAGCATATCGCAATACCGCTCATGGAACAACTGGAGATTCTCCCCCTCAGCCATTATTTGGCAGATCATTGGTTCGCGTTTGGATTTCTTTCAACCAAGCGTCTCTGAAACGGTAGTAGGTAAGCAGAAAATCATCGAGACCAACTAAAGGTTTAAGGTGGATGATGATGTCTTGGTTCGCAACTATCAGGGCTCCAAATGGTTGCAAGGAAAGATCATCATACTAGAAGGGTCAAGAAATGCCATCGTGGACGTCGGTCATGCGATTATTCGTCGAAGTATAGACCAATACTCCTACAGCATTTTTCTATTTCAGGTTCTGCTTCAGTAGTTCCGACTCCCTCTGCATCTACGAGTTGCCCTTCGAACGCACCTGCAATGCCTACGCGCTCTCCATCGAATTTCAATGCGTCGACAGCTCCGTGTCCGCCGTCACCACCCACACCATCTCTCCAAGAAGTCAGCAGTTCGGTTCAAGCGACCAGGAGATACCGGACCAACAACCCAGCTAGAAGGTACCCGCTTCGAAGCCGACAGTCACCGATGCGGTGTCCCAACAACTAAGGGAGAAGGTGCTGTGTTCATTCGATATTGACAATTGTGCATTGTCACGCTATTGTGGCCAGATCAGGCATATTCTCATGATCTGACCCATTGACTTGAACACGTTTCTGATCTCTTGTCAATATATAGGTCTGGTTCTTAACAATAAAGCTACACTTACTACTAGCTGCGTTGTTTTGTTGTCCGACCATAGCACCATGCTTCAAAGATTTAATAATTATCTATAATAACACCATCAAACACCTGGCTTCTATTTTAGTCCTATTTACTCAAACAACAGCTGAGAGTCGAATTTGCATGGGGTTCACGATCGTAGCAGAAAAATGGATTTTCCTCACGAAAGTTGACAGAATTCTTTAGAAGCCTCGTTGTGAGACTTCCATGAACAATTTATTATTCCGATAAATTAAATTCTCATACCAAAAACGATTGTGGATTACTGTGAATTCGACGGGTTGTTTCCTCACAGATAGTGTGCTTCGAAAAGAAATATTTGGCAACAATAAATAATTAACTGACATGAAAAGAAATAAATTGTTGATCAAAAGACATGTTGGAGAGATTTTCAGATGAAATCAGATGAGAATTGTTCCTATATTATTTATGTGTCATTTCCTCATTCATATATTTCGTCAGCTTGCTGATTGCTGATTTCTCTTCGAAAGATTTTTTTCCTATAAAAAGTTCCACATTTTCATGACAGTTATCTACAATGTGACGTTGAAGGCAGATGATGTCAATAATGTGATAATTTTCTGACAAATCCTAGAAATATTTCAACAAAAGTATTCAGCGCAGAAGGAAAAAATGTCCACACCGGGTTTATATTCATGCAGGTTTTGGAGGAGCAAGACATAATGTGGAATGAAAATAATGCAGTCTAAAGAAATGTCATTTGCTTCTTTGTTGCTTTTCAAAATCAAGAAATGTTCAAAATTGATTAGATTGAAGATTTGTTTATGCAACTATGCTATAGCAACATATTCCCACATTTTTCAAATGCATGTTTGGTGTTGTATGAATTTGATAATTTCTAGCTGAACATGTGCATTTATGCAATAATTCTAAACACCCATTTGCATGAGCTACGATCACCGCAGTTGATGACCGCGATACCCGCTGTGAAAGGCAACTTCACCATAATTTCGCGGTATTAATATTTGAAGCCTGTAATCCTAGACTGAGACATTTCTTTATTCCGAGTTCAAATCTTGTTGTGGATGAGATGTAGTCGGACCCTCTTCAACATTCATCATCCAGCAGCAGGAAATAATGATCCACGCACTATGAGGCGCACATTTCTGTTGAGTATAATTGATGAATTGGTCCGAGAGCAAATGCTGTTTCGACGTGACAGACCATTTCGCCTTTCCACAAACACTGGAGAATTTAGCCCGATTTACAGGGCAACCAAATTCTCGTGCTGTTCGACAGCCAGAAGTTGAGGCTTCAAGTGGTAGACAACGCTGCGGCAAATGCATTTAAGAGGGCAAACGCCCTTGCAATACTACCTTGAGATGTGCAGCATGGAATAAAAAAGATGCTCTGCCCTGACTGTTGAATCTTGCAATCGATTGGGAGACCATCATACACTTGCTACGCCAGATGAAATGAGAAATTTTGATAATTCAATACTTTAACCCTTTGAGGAGTGGTGGTCCAAAAGTGGACCACCTCTTATATGATCTGTGTATTTTCATCTAACTGTACTAGAGCTAGTTATACCACATGGATGTATTCAAGACGATGTATAAACTAAATCCGAACTCTTCAATTTTGTTTTAAGTTGAAATATTTTGATTCAATCGTCAATACAATCATCTGGCGACAAGAAAATATTTTTTCAAGTCAGTGTTTCGGTAAGTGACGAATATCTTCCCTTCAAAACAAGCTTTTGTATGTTTATCACAAACTATTATCACTTCTGATCATCCCCAACACTCTCCAACCGTTGGTATAGTAAAATTTAAAATTTTTCAATATTCAGTATTACTTTATAGTGGTGGTTCATATTTTGACCACCAGGCGTAAAAGGAGTCTAAAACAGGCTATTTTATGATGTATTTTACCTATATTTGATACCAAATCTAGCAGGATATCATGACTTCATGATATGTAAAGAAATAACATTTAGCCAAAATTGACATCAGATGGTAGAGCTGAAATTATTAGTGACTCGCATCAGTAACAATGAAGTAGGCATACAGGTTGTAGGCCTAAATGATATCTTGCGCATAGTTTGCAGTATGAAATAGAAGTAGGCGCACTACGTACATTGGTGGCCACTTAATAATGTAGGCCGCAAAACAAAGGTGATGTGACAGTAAAGAAAATCATGACTGAAGTAGAGGCCTGCTTGACGTCCGTCAAAAGAGAGATTCGAACTCTCACTCGCTAGAGCTTGGCTCGTCACTCTACCCCTGAGCTATGTCAGTTGACGAGAAGACATGTGCTGTAGCGATGCTTTACCATTTTCAGGTGATGTCATAACGCGCACGCCATTTCATTCGACCGAGGAGAAGAGCAGCTGAGGCGGCTATCGGACTGTTATTCGGGAATACGTCTGATGAGGAGCCAGAGACTTTTACATGGGTGGGGTTGACTTGGCCGATCAGTTGAAAGAGGGTTACGAAATTGATATTCGTGCAAAGTACAAATACTAGGCCTACCTTCGTTTGTTTTTCGACATGCTGGATATGTCAATCTGCAATTCATACATTGTTTTCAAAGATTGTGCGCATTCAGAATCAAAACTGTCTTCGAAGGAATTCAGAGAAGTTGTTGTTCGATCACTCGTGGCATCGTTTTCATCTCGCAAGAGATCGTCTTCGGAAACGGTTGGCAGCAAGAAACGTCGTCTGGACGTTCGGCATGTCTGTCAGCACTTGCCGATTCATTCAAGCCAAAGAGGCCGTTGTCATCATTGCTCGACAAAGAAGACGAACTTTCGCTGAATACAAAATGCAGTGTGTGCAATACTCTGCAATTCTCATCTTTGCCTGAATTCAGAACGAAATTGCTACTATCGATTTCATGAGTAGTACAGCATAGGACTCCTTATAGGACGTCTAGTGGTCCATTTATCGACCACCTACAGAAAATGCACAAAATTCAAGGAAATAGATGTTTTTAGAGTCGAAACATGTTGTTTTGCTTCTTTAGGCATAAAAAACACAAAACACATTGATACAAAATATTTAGTTTGATTGTCGTCCTTAAAGGGTTAAAAGTGATAATTTTTTTTTAGATTTCGTGTTGAGTACAAACCAGCTTCATGAACCCGATTTTTAAGGCAGAAAAGTCGTTAATTTTTCTCGACTTTTAAACTCAGAGTGGCTACTGCATTTTATCACTAACAAAAATGTACACATAGGAGTATTATTACTGTCAAATTGTTCATTAGATTGATAAATGAAAGATCAATTAGTAGCATGACACATATCTGCCTTATGTAAGAAGAATACAAAAGAAATGGTGGAGATGATCAAAATGATCACCCCATTGCATCTTCAGGGTAAAGCCGTGCTATTGTCACAAAACATTGTTCAAGCATGTTAAGCCATGCTTTGAACATGTGCTTATTTCCTATGATAAACATGGTTTTTAAAAATATTGTCTTTGAGACTGAATTTCAATCCCTCTCTATATTTTAGTAGGCATATTTTTTCAGCCTTGGTTTTTAGCGGCTAGTATAAACAGTGCCTTCTATCATGCTTTTTGAAACTTCATGGTTTTAAACTATTATAATCGAGATGTAAGTGATATGCCAATGATGATGTAGATCACATGAAAATTTTAAACAACTTATTTAAGGTGTGAAGTTTCCACTTGTCTTTCCAGGCCTACTATAAAAACCAAATTAAAATGCTCCCAAACCATTGCACGCTCCCGGAAATATTATATTGATGATTGTTAGTTATGATGACGAAGATATCTGTCCTCGCTTCTTGTCGATAGTATCAGCTGCAGCTGTTAGGTGACACCACTGAAGGAATCGAATTGGAATGACATACATGAAAACAGAAAGTATTGAACGAAACTTGAATGAAACTCAATACTAACCATTTTTTAACTACCCAGCTTTACGTTTTGATTTCAAAATATTCGACACAGCCTTAATAATTCTCTTTTACATCATAATATACTTAATCTGAGGCAATTCTGCAGCTTTGTCTGGTTGCTTGTTGCCGGGGTTGGCTCTTGTTTGGGTCCTGGCCCTGAGCTAGTACTCATGATTATGACAGGCACTCCTGTAACTGGAGATATGTGTCCCCGAGACGCCAGAGTCAACATCAGTGAACACGTCCATGAGGAGGACTGCTGACAGGGTTGCTTCTCTTGGAAGTCAGCATGACACAGATGCAAACGAATCGGGGTTAAGGAGCTTGATGGGGACCTTCCCATAAGAACAACTATGCCCCTTTTCTGCTAAATGGAGTGTCTCTATATACCTGTATCTGTTGTGGCATGGGCCTCCTAGAGTTGTGCAGGGCTGCTGTTAGTTTGGTGCTAGGTGGATCGCGCTGCTACATTGTTGCTACTCTGGTCCCACTTCACCTCTGCATCTTTTACCACTACCGAATACTCAAGTTTTGATTTCAAGATATTCGCACAGCCTTAATTATGTTAGAATTATCACACATCTTCATGAAAATTGCACTTATCGATGGACTTTATCGAATCTATTCTTTGAGTGGCTACAAGTCACAAAATGCCATCGCTCGGAGTAGAAGTCCAACGCGCCCTCCCATGTACTTTGTTTCTGATGAAGTTTTCATTTTAGCCAAAAACTTCAATCTGCGTCCAATTGGATTTACCTGTGCTTTTCTTTGATTCTGTCTTACAAGGAGAGGAATGAAGTAGAATTCGGTAGAATTCGGTAGAATTCCCAGATTCGCAAAAGGCTTGCGGTGTACATCATTCTGTGAAAGCCTCCTTCTCGGCCTCGTTCCTTCAGAAACTTGTGCTGGCGGCTGCGCTACAAAATTCGTATAATCAATTTTTGTGTACTATGACTTGATTCGCTCACTATTGGTTGTTAAATGAACTCCACCATCATAAAATTTTGCACTCCAACATTGCCAAAATGTCATGCGAAGTAATTCTGGTGCATTTAGAACTCATTTGATGAAAAACATTGGCAATTTCTGTCTGAAATTGCCAGAAAATTGGAATCATCTCATTTTGTTAATTTGTATCTGGATATTTAAGAAATTGCTCTTTGGTTGTATCATGGTGTGACAACAGCCTTGCAACGTGCTCTCCTCAATCCAGATCTCAGACATAGAGAGAAGAAGTTTTGTCTGTATAGATGTCAGATTGCTAGCTATATTATCCATCTGAAGGGGGCATGAAGTATCTCCAGCAAGTAATTATAACGGCTACAATTCAAGTTGAATTCAAATCACTAGTTATCTGCGGATATGACAACAATTATGAAAGTTTTGGAAAAACTCTTAAAGGATTCATAATTGAAGGAAGAAAGCTTGCAGTAATTTGATCATTACCTATAGTGGACGCACAATCTGCTCAGACCGACCCGCCAAGTTTCTCACTCTTCACCATCGTATCTATGAATTACAAATTCAATGATATCATGCAAAGCTTATTGTTGACAATAAGTCCTGAAAATTTCAATTAGAACACCTTCATATATAATATGTTTGATAAACAGATAAGCAATATAAGTTTTACATAATAAATGTTTCTTTTATCATAAGCGCGGAGCGTGTCTTCTTTGCATGTTTAGGAAAGAAAACGTTTTCAGGGCTTAAACCGGACAGAAAATATCCTTTTCATTTGCTAGTGAGGGCATGAGATGCAATGACTTATGGTTTTGTTGTGAGGAGAAATATTCATTCAAATTAGGTAGAGCTGAGGCGTAGGTTAAACATCCCATCCAGTGTGACTAATGCGACGTATACATGCCATTACGGCTAATGTGGTATATACATACCACTATGTCTAGTGTGGTTTATGCATCCTATTGTGACTATTGTGGTGCATACATGCCACTGCGGCTACTGCAGTACATACATGTACATGCCACTGCGGCTAGTGTGGTGTATACATGTCACTGTGCCTAGTGTGGCTTATACTTTCTAGCGCGACTAGTGTGATGTAGACGTAGATGTGCAAGTAGGCTTTGGCCTACTTCAACGACGCCATCGCCTCAAACAGCATTTCATATACTCTTAATTGTTGAATACCTTTATCTAGACTCGCCGCTGTCCTGCTGACTAGTTTTTGGCCTACAGCTTGCGACATTATGTACACGTCTTTAGAACATGTGATCTTCTCAGACAATTCAGTCTAATGCAATGTTGTAGTCTCAGACAATGCTGTGCTTACAGCAATACAAATCATGGATGTCATCATGGAGCCTTCATATTTGGGAGCTTGAGTTCAACCGATAGACGGACCAATGAGTTTGGAGAGAGTGAGAGTTTCACAACGAATTTCAATTATCCAGCGTTAAAGACTCGCGCTGTATAGCAGAAAGATCTTGATCGTCCACTTCGTGGAAGTGAGTGTGATCCTATCCGAAATGGTCTTGAAATACAGTAAGTGCTGCAACTTTAAAAAGGGAGTTGTGTCGATGTTGAGAGATGCGAACTAGGCCTACTGATGATTCCCGATATTGACTCAGTTGAGATCAACTCAACATTTAATTATTCTGTTCGTTGAATGTGCGAAGTCTCCATATCATTAAATTGCTATGAAATGGACGCGATCAGGACAGTTTTCACACCCTGTATAAGGACTTGCGGACTTGTGCCTGTGCAGCTGTTCGGCATTCTTATAAGTCGACATAATATAGCACATTAACCATGAGCTCTATCATCATCGAGTAGCAGGAGTTTCATCAAAAGTAGAGTGCAGAATCCTTCATCCAATTGCGGTAGACTGGATGCATGACTTTATAACTCCCAATGTGTCGTGTATAATGACTACGTAGTGTGCCTGTCTAAAGCTGCACATAAACTGTAAAGTTTCACATGCATCGGTTTGTAAACGAACTACAGAAGCGTCGAATTATGTCGTACGTATATGTGTCTTATTACGCTTGATTCTTCTATTTAGGAGTAAAGGTGTCTAAAGCCACTCAGTCCCGTAACCAGACCTTAAAGCACAAAATAATCTCTCAATTCAATATCTTAAATAGTTAATGAATCTTAGCTCCGTATAAGTCAAACCTACATCAAATGAATACATGTACAATACATGAAAAAACATAAATAGGCATAAGTAAACAAAATCACATGCTCTGCCAATTGTAACAAGGTTGGACCTTGGGTAAGTGATAGAAAACTTGGGCTTTCTATTAATGCTGAGTAATATACAGAACAATTTACAAAAATTGATATCTTGATTTAAATATTCGGAGAGCTACAGGATACGAGCATAAATTTCTGATATATTAGCAAATTTCCACTGGATTCACAGAATATTTCAAAAATGAAATGCTTGTAATTACTAGCTGTTTCATTCTGGGCTTAACAATACCGTGCATTGAAAGTTCATACATATTGTATCTACCATAAGCCTACGTGCATTTTGTTGCATCTGTGCATATTGAATTTTTAAGCATTTCATATATTTTATATCTTCGCGGTTATCTTCTCACTCCTAGACTGTCGTCCGCGATAGCCGACATTTATCCAAAAATGACTTTATTCCAATTTCGTATTCTAAATATGTTTACCGATGAACTCTACAAGCATATTTGCTAAGTCTGTTTATATTTCTGAATGATAAAATGAAAAAAGAGGCTTTACTATGAGCAATGTGTAGCTCAATCATCATTAAATCAGAGATCTTCAATTAGTCAGTATATCAGTGTAGGTTAAATTTAAAGAAAACTTTATGACGTAATACATGTGCTCAGGCTACTAATTACAATTATTGCAATAATTATATCGTTTCCCACTGAAACCACACTTCTCATGGGCCCAATAGGAATTTTGTCCCATAAAAGAATCTTTATGTATGCACAAAATACAGTGTCGCCGGAAATATTATGACCGCTTCATTGAAAAGCAGTAAAATCACGGTTTCGATAATACACTGTAGACAGATATACTTATTCAATACAATGAATATAATGAATTTTATACAATGAATGCACTTCGTTTACCTGATTTCATTTATTTATCTAAACTTGGGCTTTGACCCCAAGTTTTAGCCCAAAACTTGTATTGGGCATACCCAATACAACTTTTTGCCCAACCTTGATTATGAGCTCTGATTGATTCAAACTCTACTCCCAATTGAATCAAGTGCATGGAGGGTCATGCGATTTTCAATTTGTGAAGACTAACGCACTATTTGTATTACATGCACATTATATGTTTGCATCGTTCTGTAGAAAAGTTGTATCATCGTTTTCGATCAAACTATGACAATGAAAACTAGACGATAATAGCTCATTATTCTGATGGACATATCAAGTAATTGGATCTAAAATTCTCCGATAATTTCTGTTAAATTCTCTTTTCATCAAACCGCCGATGGATGTTCCTACTCTTCATGTTTACATCGACATTTGAAATTATTTTCAGTATTCCCTTGTTGGTTATCAAAATTTGGTAACGATGGTGACGCTGATGACAGCGAGATGTTGACGTTATAATAAGCAATTTATCTAATTGCTATAAACACGAGTAGAAGTGTATTTGATGATTCTTGCTATTGGGTGAAATGGCAGCTATTCAGGTCTGTTCACATTTTTCAACTGGGGAGGCAACTCAATATTTTATTATTCTATTTACATAACGGACGTGTAATTTGTTATGTAATAGATCAGTGTTTCTCAACCCTTACTTATCGCGGACTGAACGCCTACCTCAAGTGAACTTCGTGGACTAAAGACTTACTTAAAAAATATGGATCTGTCATACGCAACGGCGTCTATTTAATCGCGCTGAAATACAATTTACTATCAAATTAAGTTTCTACAGATAATATCCCCCCTGTAAGTCCTGTAAAAGGAATGATCGCGAGTCAGATACAAGCTAGTAATTGCTAGTAATTACAAAACATCTAGAAAAGCAAAAAAAAATTATTTATCTAGCCTACTACAACAGCAAGTCAACTGAGCGAGCCAATTGGAATAACGAATTCTTTAGGCAACCTTGAAAATCGATAAACACAGTGCGTCACCCTAGTGGTGGGTAGATGATGCTGACTGAATCGTGCGTTCGTAATTTGCAGTAAAGTAGTGCCATCATTAAAGGTCCCCATACACGAGGCAATTCTGTTGCCATTGAATTGGCAACAGCGTTGAGTGAAGTTGTCTGTACACACTCACGCAAGCCAACTGAGTTTGCTACATATAGACAGCTTCATGAACTTATCCGTCATTTGATTTCATTCCCTGAATATGGAGGCCGAAGATATTGCGTTGGTAGTAGCCGCACTTGAACAGGTAAAGCAATGGAAGTTGAACAAAGATGGGCCTATTCAACTTATGAAAGAATTGGAAGCCTACCCACAAGACTTTTTAAATATTCTTCGCATAGACAAAGCGTTTTTGAAGAGCTGTTGAATCTTATCGACTCAAAAATCGGAAAGGAGAACACGATGATGAGACCGTCTATTTCAAGTAGACAGAAATTGATGGCAACTCTTCGCTACCTGGCTACCAATGAAAGCTACGAAAACTTGAAATTTTCAACACGAATATCTGCTGAAGCATTCGGAAAGATCATTCGTGAGACATGTGAGGCTATTTTTGAAAGCCTGGGAAGGGAGTTTTGAAGGTGAATTTATTATTTCATTCATTGCTTGGAACAGAATAAACATTTATTTCCATGAAGCAGGAACAAAATACAAATCATTTTACCTGCATATTTTCACACAGCCACATAAATATGAATAACAGAAAAACAATAAATTTGATATTTTATTCAATTAATTCATATAAAGCCAAACTTTGATGTATAAACTCCGATGAAAGCTCCTGATTTATTCCATTGCATTACGATACACTAAAGCTTGCGTACATTGGCAGATACATTAGACAAATACGATTATTGATTCATTATTTAATATGCGTTGTTAAAATCACTTACATGCAAAAGAAGGAAAATACCCCAATAAGAATGAAATTTTCGCAGATTTATGATCGTGAAATATTGCTAACTATTCCGGTCTATTGGCTCGAAATTTTACACAAAAGAAACTTCACTCGAAATTTCTTCTGATACGGCTTAACCCTTTCATACACACTGTGTCCTTTTGCGATTCGAATGGCACCACTGCCGACCTCGTACGATGCCAGAGCGCTCGCAAATTGTGTTTGAAGTAAATCTGTTTCTCAAAAACATTAAATTTTGAAAAAGATTTAGAGAATCAAAGGGTGAATTCAGATGCAAGAAAAATATTGGGTATATGACATCTGAACATTATCAACTTAGGATATTTTCATGTTTATCATGTCGATAATGTTGAACCCTTGAGAAACTGGAATGCTTGAGTCATGTTACATGTTCTGTTGCTCTCGAGGTATGAAAACCGAAAACGCCGCGATGAAGAGGAAATTTAAGGACATTGGAAAAATGCCTTCGGTATCGCATATGAGAAGAGATTAGCGACATAATCGACAACCTGTCGGCGTCCGACAGCCACAACATGTCAGAGGAGATACAGGCTAACATGCGTATTGAGAAGAGAAATGCGTGCATCCGGATTCATTTATTGAACCCACACCAAACTTTGAAATCAGACGAATTCCTTTATAGTTGATGCAACATGACATTCCAAAATACAGTACGATGAGTATGTTGCCTCCTGTGTATGGAGGAGAACACAATAACTGTAATTTATCGAAGTAATGAATTATTGAGATTAATGCCAGTTAATTCCGACAACTTTAATATAGTAAACATTGATTGCATTAGCCCAGGATTCTATAATAAATATGAAAGAACTCCTGCAGTACGAACCCTTGACAATCCATGAAATTACAATCCTGATTCATGTTGTGGAAACATGAAGTGATAGTGGCAGAGATAGTTGAATATATAGATTTGTATTTATAATATCACATGCATTATGTACATCCATGTACAGGTAAAATACTCGTACATCATAGTTATCAAGTTATGATAATTTCAATACACTGTGGAATGCCATTTCAGGGATAATTATTGAAATGGTTGCTTTTGAAGGAAAATCTTTCACAGTCCATATATTTTAGTTGCACTGCATGCACAAAATCAATGTTATCAATCTACATGTATGCCTCTAAGTAATTTTTTTGCACATTTAAAGCTCTCTGGTGTCGTAGATTGCAATCAGGGAATTGAAAATCTAAAAATCGATGCCTTCGTGTACTCTCTGTGTGCGTATAAATGAAGTCCATCGAAGTATAGTAGATCCTATTCTAACAGAATGTGATCAGTATCTAGAAATCTCTATTCCCATGCAGTAGGAGCTACTGCCCTGTCGAGAGATCCCTCAAGAACGAGATACAACTCTTGCATAAAAAATTGACTTATCAAGCTCTCCGCTTTCATATGAAATTATGCGGTCGTTATGGAGTCTACCATGCATACAGAGAGCGTCAGAGATGCTCCGACATCAGCATCTGGTCCCGTCCGTTATGAGAAATGCTGTTTGTACGGTTTCTGTCCGCAGTAAATAATCTATAATTGATCGTAGCGGCAAGAAGCTGATTCAGTGAGTGAAAAGAGTGAGAGATTCTTCCCACTCACCCGTCCCGTTTCATCGCTCAGAATTGATAGCTGTCTAAGGAGCGAGCACTAAGTAGGCTGCTTGTTGCTGTGATTATTTAAGTAAAGGAATCCGTTTGACGATGGATCAAAGTTATATGAAGCTGACACTTTTCAAATACCCACTGATGGCATCTACACTTTACATCACGAAGCAGAAAGTCACATCACATACATAGAAATGAACCACAACGTAGATTAAGAGTTGCCAGTACAACTCTGCCACCGGCCCATCTCATTCCGGATTGACATGGTCGACATCTATGACTGGTTAGTAATCAACGTAAAAGCGGCAGAGATGATTCTTCTAGATACATACAGATTGTTTCATAAAGAATTCAGATGGGTGAACGTAAATTACGTATAGAAAGTCGCTTCCAAATTCAACAAACTTTATACGTCTAGATAGCCCATGCTCTGAAATTGCTCCTGTGAAACATTCATGACTATACTCTAAATATAGCAATAAGTAGACTAAATTATGTTTTATTCTTTAGCAATTTGTTAGGAATTCAACTCTCATTTTCATCGCTAACCAGAAAACATGACTCATCACTCTCACGCATACATAACTGACAGGTCACACATTTTTTCGCACAGAGTGATTTCTTTACTATGCTGATGTTGATCGGTGTGTGTGCATTGTCTAAATGTAGACTGCTGGTCTATACAAACGAGAACAATGCTGTGCTTTCGAAAGACATCGAATTCATTCATCTCATTTGTTTTGTGTCTCTCAGTTACATGCGGGCTATCTTAGGGCTCAAGCTGAGACTTTGATCCGAAGTGGCCGGCCAGTTGTCACTGTGTCGCGACACTTAAAGGTCCCCAAAAGCACTATTTACTTTTGGTTGCGAAGAGGCTGTCAACAGCCTGATGGAAGGTCTTCTGGACAACCAAGGCTGACTTCTCGCAGATCAAATCGCTACATCACCAGTGTGGTCGATAGTGATCCCTCTACCTCCATCTGAGCTTTCAGCAGGTTTAAATCTTTCCAGGACAACTGTTTGGAGTCGACTTAAGGAGTTGAATTACTACTGTCGTTAGAGACAGTCGAAGCTGAATCTGTCCGAGCGACACAAGAAACTGAGACTTGTGGTCAATTAATCTTTGCCACTGGAATCAATGGTCAAGTGCTGTTTGGTCGGATGAGGCAGGTGTCCGATTAAAATTAAAAGATGGGTGTGTGCGCCTTTGGCTGAAGTCTGGGGAAGACATTCCTTATCGCTTTTTTTACATCGAGGAGCCATTTGGAGTGATAGTCGCAGTTCACTACATGTTATAAGGAAAACATGAGCTCCGAAAGCAACGTTCGAGTGCTCAGTGAAAAACATGTTTATCCTTTAGCATTCAGTTTAGGTGATCCATCATCTGATTGAGTTCTTATGGCTGAAAATGCTCCATGCCATCGTGCCAGGGCAAAAGACATGCAGGAATACGAACCTTAGACTGGCGGGCAAGGTCTACTGACTTGAATCCAATCGAACATGTCTGGTCTATCTTGAAATGGCGAGTTTGCCTATGACTCTGTCCTGGCAATGATTTCAATCGGTTGGAATCTTTAGTGAGGCAGGACTGGAATCAGATTGATCAACAGATGATCAGAAATTTGATCGGCAGTATGCCTAATCGCATCCGAAAGGTAATAAAACCTAGAGGAGACGAATCTGGCTACTAGGGAACGCATACATCAGTTCATTTAGCCCTTTCATGCATAGTGTACTCTCCTGAGGACATTTTGACCCACGGCATAAATTTGTAACCAAAAGATAGAGGAGATCAATGCGCTTCTAATGGCACCTCACCCGAATACACTGTGAACCAAAATGTGCCCAATATGTGACCGATTATGTGCCCGATGCATTTTCGTCACATCGGTCACATTTGGTCACATGTGTGACTTCCATGTGACCGATGATGAATCATCATAAGTCATGCACATACGGCGAGTACTTGGTGAGAATAATTCAAATTGATTTTACGAATACTTTGCGGCATGTTTTTTTAAAGAATATCATTGGCAAGAAGATAATATCATATTGAACTTGGTTTGATTAGAAAGTGTTTTAATGAGGATAATAATTGTGCAGTTTAAAAATATGACACATTTTTCGTAAGATCGGTCACATTTAGTCACATATGTGACCGATGATGAATCGCCATAGATCATGCATATTCGGCGAGTGCTCGATGAGAATAATTCAAATTGATTTTCCGAATACTTTGCGGTGTGTTTTGATCAAGGACATCACTGGCAAGAAGATGTTACCATATTGAAAACTGCTTTAATCAGGATAATGATTGTGTGATTGAAAAATGTGCCTTTAATCTGCTTGATCTGACCGGGAAGTTGTATCATCGTGTTATAAGTGAAGTTGTATTATCTTGCCTAGACAGCGTGAAACAAATGAGCTTCATGTCAATGATCTGCTTGGTTATTACATTAAAAACTACAAACTGGGAGAAATTACATAATGATGTCCTATTCTCAAATAGAATCTTCAATCGCAATGTCCTGAGAAGTGAGTCTATGCAAAATTGAATCAGTATATAGATGTTTCAATGAAACAATTTTATCAGTAAAAACAGCAACAGATGCTGCCACAGCCATCGACTGTTTCATTGGCGTATAGATAAGGTGTTTACTACATCAGCTTATCTATTTGTTTTTGAACATCAGGTGGCGGTTGGCGTTGAGGACACACTGATTAAGACATTCTGAATTAAGCATTAATGGTTAATTCAAAAGTAAATGGAAAGTAGAATATGTATCTAATGATTTGCAAATATTTGTTGTTCTTTCCATAAGTTCCTCAATTGAAAGTATGGTCTTTTCTTCCCACCTGGATGTGGAATCATTTAGACCATAATTTATAGCTCAATTTAATAGAGGCAGTACTTCTACTCTCAAAAACCTAAACAAGTAGTGGGTTTTAATTATCACAATAATTGGAGGAAGCGATAATCATGAGGGGTCGGGCAGATATTAGTCACATAGTAGTTACATTAAGTCACATCAGCCGTGTTGCATGTGACCGAGTTGGTCACATAAAGTCACATATCTGCCGAGCTGAATGTGACCGATTTGGGCACATTTGCTCACATAAAGACAGTGGCAAACGTTACATGTGTTGGGCACATAATCGGTCACATATTGGGCACAGTTTGGTTCACAATGTAGAACGGCCGCAAATTATATTCTAAGAAAATTTTTGTTTTTCAAAAAAAGTGTATCATTGAGTAAGTATATTAGGTAGAGTGGTAACTCCGCATTTATCAAATCCTCAATGTGTATACACTTTCGATTTTATTAAATGAACTCGAGGAGGATACAATCGGAATTGTCTCCAAATGTGAGATATGCACATTTATGCAGTTTTGAAGAAATTACAACGGAATGAAATTATATTATTTTACAGATCGTCCGTGTCATGACAACCTTGGAGATTTAATATTTTGCTAAATTGGCAACTCGATGACCTGCTATTGCCTTCATGCTCAACCTCAAGAGAATCTTCTTAAGCATGATCATATCATAAGCAACCATGCCACTGGTAGAGCAAAATAACAGAATCAAACACAATTATTTCAATCAACTGTGAAAGATGTACGAGGTCCACATCACCATTCATGTGAAATATAAATTTAGTGAATCATGAATTCATGCCGATGAAAATTGAATTAAAAATATGAAATTTCAGCCACGACAACACAATAAGATCTCGACTTTTTCATGGACTTCCATTATAATGTTGTTCATTAGATTTCCTTGATCATCAGCATAATTTCCCCTTAGTTACGATGCTTGTTAGCGAATATTCATTCCTTTTGATATCCAACTTGTTTTATACTACTTATAACGGGGCGTCATGTCGTTAGTATTTAAATTGTCAAATATTTAGCTTTTTCAAAAGTGCTCAAATAATTTTTTGGACCACGGGAACGTAATCTCTTCAAAAACTGAATCTTTTCATACAAAAATTTTCACTGTATACAGATACTTTTTTGAGTCGACACTCTACCTACATATTCTTCCTCTATGACTTAAATTTTGAAAATAATTCATGCATCAAAGGGTTAACATACAACAAAGACTCGTGTTTGCTATAAAATGTTGCTGCTTTAACTAATTTCTAACTATTTAAGAAACGCACTGTAGTAGCTGATTCGCACTTTACATGTTGCATCATAACTTCTATCCTTTTACTGAAAGATCCCAATGAAAATGCTTCACAACGTGACCTTTGCACGTTTTCATATCAATGTGACATATTATCGAATGACTGAAATAATTGTTTTCGGTAATGATCAGTCTTCCTAATGATTGCACCATGAATGATTACAGGTCAAATGACGGTCCCACGACAGGACATGCTTACATGGTCACAGAGCAAAAAGTAATTAGCATTCTCGCAATAATTCTCTTCCTTCGCCGGATTCATTAGTCTATCTCATCGAGAAGTCAAGTAGCGCGGTCCAAAATGGAATCCAATTGCCGCAAGAGGATAGTTACAGATAACAACTTTTGGATTTAAGCCTAATTTCAAGTGTACCAACTGAATATTCCACGGTCCCTGTTTGTCGTCAATGCCTTAATCAATCTTGTTAGCCGCCACCCCACTGATCTCCTTGACCGATCGTGTCCCTCTGGAACATTTGTTTGACATTGGATCAACCTCCCACAGGACACAATCTTTTTCGAATGGACATGTGAAAGCTATTAACAAAATATTTTGATTGATATATTACTTGCTCATCTAAAATAGTGACAGGCAGCGTCTTTTTGAATGTTTTCATTCACAGAAGAATTGAGCCGCGTTTGACTTACATGTATTTACAAAACGTTCGGGAGAGGGAGAAACCCATTTCTTTTCCCATCCATTCACCAGATTCTTTTGGTTTCATAGATTATTTTGGCGATTCTTTCACGCTCTTAAGTGGTCAGTAGGTAGATCTCATGAAAGAAAATTGAACAATTTCTATTTTGAAGGATTTTGCACACAACAGAATTTTTAAATAAAAATTGACACACATTATGAAGTGGCCGTCAGGGGGTTGATGACAGAAGGATTTTAAGATTCATCGAATATGCAAGAAGACGCACAGTACTAATGTGTTTTACCAAATAATTGCTGCCAAAAACATCTTACCCGAATTCTGAATAAATGAAGATAGGCCTACTCAATTTCAATTAGCTCTGTGACGTGTACGAGTAGAAGGTCAGGTATACTACTTTGAATTGGCAAAGCGTCTAGGTTGTGTCTGTTCAGTTGTGGTCAGCAGATTTTAAAAGAATACTGGTTTCACCAGCTCCGAGAAAATTAGGATTTATCAAGATCGGTCCATCCGGCTAACTTCGAAGTTGTAATATTCCCATACTCAGCCATTAGATGAGTTCCCTCAGTGGAGGTCAGAATATTTCGAATTTCGGATCTGCAGACGGGGGAGATGCTTGTCTGCACATGTTGAAAAAAACTAGTATTTTTCACGCCTCAGCTGTTGACAATGCCGTCCAATTATCAATGGGTCGAAGAGGGCACCTCATCATTGATGAAGACAGTGAGTGACACTGGGACCAAGATGATCTCTCAAAGCATGGAAGCATCAAAGCAAGCTTGCTATCGCTTATTACTTTATCTAAATTGGCACACCAGGCTGATTCCTAAAACAAATGAATCAAGTTAGCTAATAGCTTTTGATTAAATTTGATGAGAATGTAAAAGATGCATGCTTTTTGGTTGTGCAACGATTTCAGAAACGGACTGGTTGTCATGAGATCATACATTATTCGAGAGCTTGCATTCTCAGCTTTAGACCAGTTAATTTTTCAAAAAGGCTTTATATACTTGACACCCGGAGTCGGAGTCCTATCAACCCCCGGAGTCGGAGTCCTATCAAAAGCCGGAGTCCTATCAACCCCCGGAGTCGGAGTCAGAGTCGGAGTCCTATCAAAATGATAGGACTCCGCATCCCTACATCATAAAGATTCTGATGATACCAAACACTAAAATTTTCGATGAAAAAAGTGAGAGCATAACATTTGAACCAACAGGGTCATGATTGTATGATAGCTTCCCGATATCACTAAATTTTCATAAGTTCACCGATTTTGATGACCAGTATGTCAAAAGAGAGATCAGAAAATGCTCTTTCTCTCCGTGTCTGAGTCGTTATCATACTCACATGTTTTCTTTTGAAACATTGTAATTTGTAAATTGAGTGATTTTCATATTTTGAGCATTGCTTAGGAAAGACAACAGCGGATACAAGTCTATCATAGTTCATTCTAAAGCTGAGAATGCAAGCTCTCGAATGTTGTATGGCATGTTGATGTGCGACACGATTGGAAGACATGAGGATCGATTGAGTCAGTGAAATTTAGGTGCTCCGCTTTCTATGATCAGCTCTTAGTTGCGCTTCTGAAAATGGAAATATGTGAATTCCCACATTCGTTAAGTCTAATTCTCATGTCGGTTGAGAATGAATCCAGTATTGAAATCAGCTGTTGGATATGCGCATGTACAGTAGTAATCCCGTGGCAAA
>CAJQUW010015666.1:0-175756 GCA_907163375.1 Prostheceraeus crozeri | reverse complement strand
ATATCACGCCAAACAACACCTTACTGTGGGACATAAACATCATTCTGTAGAAAGCATGCGTTTCCATAGTTAGGGAATTTAGTGTCTGACTTACTAAGGAAGCTATCAAATTGCGCCGGTCGTCTGATTGCACTAAATTCGTTATTTGTCCGTTCTAATCCTCAAGAAGAAGAAACTTTTCTCGCACACTTTACCTCATTCATCCTCTAAACTATATTTATGACTATGATGCTTGGTTTCAGGAATCAATCTAAATAGTCTAATAAATATATTGAATGCCTTCACAAAAAAGTGGTAAGCAATTGGATTATAGATGATTGTACATTAATATAGAGTTCAATGTAATAACAAGTCCAAATACTGTCAGGTGGACAATCATTTCCTCTACCAAAGAACGTTAAAAAACTCTAAAGCTGTCATTAATGTTAATTCAAATGCAAATGATTGCTTTCCTATATGCTGTTTTATCAATATTGCATTATATTGATAGTACCTTATTCAAGGAATGAAGTAAAATCATATAGTGACGTGGGACTGACATCTGAGTAAATATGGAAGGCATTTCCACACCTAGTATCAATCAAAGATATTCCAAATAATTTGAGAAAAAATAATGATATTAAAATTAACATTCACTTTTATGAAAATGGACTCAAAGGTGTTCGTTACAATAGTAATCTTTACTGGTAGGCAAACGGTTAATATTTTGCTAATTCTAAACAATTGATCAGCACAATATTGTGGATTTCCAAAGCTGTCAAGTTTGTATAGGAGAACTTTAAAAAGACATAAATACTTCTGCGAAAGATGCACTCAGTCATTCACATATAAGACAACACTAGAACGACATTTCCAGTTTTGCATTCGAGGAAAAGCACAAATAGAAAAAATGCCGACAGATCTAAAAGTACTAACAAGTAGCATGGAATATCAACTAAGTCCTCCTTTAGTAATTTATGCAGATATAGAGTGCTACATTGATAATAAAATACATAAACCTGCGGCTATTGGAGCTTATCATGTCTGGCTAATGCCCTTCAATCAAAATTTGAAAACAAGTATTACCTCTTTGAGGGAGAAAATTGCATTATTAGTTTCTTGCACCACTTAGGAAAACTGTAGCCCAAGACTTATATGACAACCAATGTGCAACAACTAGGCAGCAATGTCACTGTCAGCGGATGAAAAAAGCACGCCACGAGAATGCAGAATGTTGCAACAAATGTAAATCAAACTTCAGCGATGAAGTCATAAAAGTTCGTGATCATGATCATATCACCGGACGATATAGGCAAACATTATGTAGGAAATGCATATCTCCGGTTAAGACTTAACAGACGGGAGCTCCCCATATTTTTCCACAATTTTAAAAATTATGATAGCCACATCGGTTTGCTATATAAGCGATTGGAAGAATGAAGTCTTGGAAATTAGATGTTGTAGCAGCAACTGCTGAAAAAATATAAACTTTATCCGCCAGTGTCCCTGTAAAATGAATACAAAGGGAAGACAGTATACTTTAAACTAAAATTCTTAGACTCATATCAATTTCGAAGTGCATCCTTGAGTGAATTAGCCAATGGCTTGCAAACGTATGAGCATGTAGAGACAATTAAGGGTAGGAATTTCCACAATTAAGTGATAATGTTTTATATCAGAAGGGAGTGTTTCCATATTCATACTTCAAAAACTTAAACACGTTGACGGAAGACTGTCTACCACCACAATTTGAATTCTATAATGATCTTACTCGTGAGCACTGTTCCGATAGTGAATATGAACACGCTAACAAGGCGTGGATTGAATTTAATTGTAGCACATTTGGTGATTACATGCTGGCATATCTGAAGTTAGATGTTTTATTGTTGGCAGACATATTTGAAGTGTTTAGAGCATTGAGTCAACGTGAGGATGAAGTCGACCCTGTACATTTTGTCAGTCTCCCACATCTTAGCTTTACCTCAGCACTAAATTTCTCTTCCAATGATCCCCCACACTACATACAAGATGAAAATATGTACAATCTATTTGAACGAGGAATTAGAGGGGGTATGACTTTCACAAATTCACCGAGCGCGTGCACGCATTGAAGAATTAGGAAATAATATACATGAAAGTCGACATTTGACCTACTAAGATGTTAATTGCCTTTACGGTTCTTCACTCAGTAGGAATCTACCCCACTCAAATTTCAAATGGTTTGAATGAATGAATAGTGAATTAGATAATTTTTTAAATGAAGAAAAAATGTTCAAAATATAGATGATGATGGTGAAATCGGCTACATTTTTGATTTTAGATATAGAGTATCCTGCAGCCATTCATGATGACACTGCCGATTTCCCATTAGCTCCAGAAATGCAGATGATTGAAAGGAGAATGTTTTCACACTATATGAAAAAATCTATATGAAAAAGTAAGACCAAATACACATTTTTCTTCTATCAAGAAACTTCTGCTCCATCAATTTGATAGGGAAAATTATGTAGTCCACTACTCAATTTTAAAATTTTACTTGAGCATGGGCATGAGGAATCAAGAAGATTCATAGTGGCATATAAAATTCACACAAAAGCCTTGGTTAAAAACATACATTGATATGAACTCTCAAAAGAGGGCTCAATCAAACACTGACTTCGAAAAGTCATTCTACAAATTGAAAAATAATTCTTTATATGGTAAAACAATGGAAAATGTATGGAGAAGGAAAAAATTTAAACTAGTCATCAATGAGAAACAACTACTGAAATTGTCAAATCATCCTCTCTATGTTCAACACAAAATATTTGATGAAGATCTGGTTGGTATGGAAAATGTACAAACCTTCAATAGTTTTAAATAAATTAATATATGTTGGTCAAGCAGTACTTGACTATAGTAAGTTGGGAATGTATCAATTATATTACAATGATCTAAAAGGATGTCCACTGATAAATAGAACGCGACTTTGTGGAGGTGATACCGATAGTTTCTTCCTATGTTTATATACATCACCATCTGTCCGTCTGGAAGATATACTTCTATACTTCGGTGAAAAGTTTGACTCTTCAAACTATGACAGTCATCACCGACTATACTCAACTACAAACAAAGCTAGATTAGGTTGTTTTAAGGATGAGTGTGCTGGAAAAGTTGCTTGAGGAAATGATCCTACTAAAACCGAAAATGTATTCCATGAAATATCTAGACTCTACGAATCATAGCATCAAACGTGCAAAAGGAATTCAGAGAGCAGCAGTTAAAAAATTGAAACATGATGACTATAGGAGTGTCTATTATAGTGAGAATGATACAACTGAAGATATGACAATTATAAATTCAAAAAATCACATAGTTAGCACAAAATCATTTAGGAAGCGAGGTCTTTCACTTTGGGAGGATAAGCGCTGTTGGCTGGATAAAAATTTATCATTACCATATGGACACTATAGCTAGGTCTTCCCCCACCGTCGAAGAGAAGGAGATGCCTTCCTGTCACAGGTGATGTAGAATAAGTCTAAATAAAAACAATACAATATTCCACTTGTAAAAGATCTTGCGATTGCTTCATCTTCCGACATGTAGAAACACTTACTAATACATAAGTAGTCTTACTAAAATTGAAATTTATACATCTTTCCGATATGTAGAAATGATTACTAATAAATAGGTAGTCCTAATGTGAATGAATATGTGAAGAATCTGTACTCAACATCATTCCGATATGTTGAGCTAATAAAATAACAAACTTTAGGCAAACATTAAACTTAAATTTGAAACATAGCTTTCGGAACATGCCTCATTACATTAGAACATGGGAAACTTAGTGACGTTCAAAACGTTCACATAACAAATTCTAAAAGAATAGCATTTCGTCATTCAATAGCAAATAGTGATCGAAAACATCGTGGCGTTTGCATTAGTATTGACTCATTGCCTTCACTGAAAGACTTTGCGGATCTCATTGACAACCATAAGACTCGGATCAAGATTCCTCTCGATGACAAGGTATGGATAAAGTGTGATTATCAGTCAAACTATACGTCTGTTCACCAAAACGTGAAGATGTTGAATATCGATTTTTTCGTTTCAGTGACGTCACATGGGAAACCTTTACAAGGGAGATACTACCACAGATAACGTCATTCATTAAAGATGGAGGACATCAAACGGTTGGAAGTTGTAAATCGGATGTTAACTACAAAAGCAAAGTCAAAACTCAATCTACAAGAGATCGAGAGGAATATACCCAACCGAAAACAATGGTTACTGATAATTGAAGCCGACAACGAGCTTACATCTTGGAAGACCCTCAATGTTAACATGGAGGATTCAGAGGAAGGATAGATCTCTCACTATCCTATTCTTTCCAAATGGAACAATCCAATGTATTGGAAGGGTCATGGAGGGTGATCTCTCATATCTACACTTAACTTTGGAACATTTACTTGGTGATTCATTATCTGATTGGAAAGTGAAGACAATGACCGTGTTATGTGAATTACACTATCACTATGATTTCCGTAAAGTTACATCATCACATAATCTAACTTATGAAGTGGAGTTATTTCCAGCAGCTCAATTGACTAACTGGCATCCATATCATGTTCATGTGTTCCATAATGGAAAGATTGTGATAATCGGCATTAAAGACATAAGTGATGTGCCTCCCATCATATGTGATTTGAAAAAATGTTTCATGAAAACCAAATTGTAGATTTTGTATATATGTGGATAGATAATGAAATGTGAACATGTTTTTTGTATATATGTAAATAGATAATGAAATATGAGCATGTTTTTTTGTTTTCCTTATAAACCCTTGTTTTTGGAAAAAAAGAGAGCAAGTTAATGATACAACATAAAACTTTATTTCAAAACTGTTTCAACATATTTAGTAAGAATTACATCATTTTTATCACAGTTTTTTGAAAATAGTTCTAAAGCACTTTTACAGTTATTTTTCAATGGTCTCTCGTTGACAAAATAGAGTACATAGCCACCGCACATTAGAGATGTATTACTTTGAAGTGGGAACGATGTCACTTTCCTAACAGTCCAGGAAAACTGTTCATCCATAATGCGATATCATGTAAACGAGGTTGATTAAGAGAGTCAAAATATTCGGCAACTTTATAACGATTGATGTATACAGCAATCCAATGTTTTCCGGGAAGATTGTTGGTATCCGTATTGATGATAAGTGAACAAGGATAGAAAGGAATTGAATCAGGTAAATTATCTCTAGAAAAAGACATTGAGAAATATTGTCTTGGAGTAGGGATGAGCTTTCCTCATTTTCCTCAAGATTTCTATGTTGCTTAAGTTACTCATCTCTGATAGCTGACAGTCACGTCTCTCATTCTTGTTATCTCAACTTTGCTATCATAGATAGCATAAATGAGACAAGTAATTGTTTTCTTCAAAGGTGACTCAAATGATACCTCCAGTCGTAGATTTCCAGGCTTTGTAACTCCTACGCTTTCACCACCTAGATCTGCATCTGCTGTGAGGTTGTACATAATGAAGAAGTAGCCATTCTTGTACATATCCATTGTATTCCATTTGAATCATCTGTATTAAACATGTTGAGGGCGGTGATTGAAAATAGAACCATATTCACGTGCGAATTTGCCATCTTGAAATTAGGCTCATATGCTTTGCAAGATACAAATTTCCCATCCTGATAGAGTGCTAGTTTGCTAACATTAAAGTGTTGGAAATTGAATGGATTCTTTTCAAAAGCACCAATGAATGCCTCATTTTCCACAAATGTGATATACACCGCCTTTTGAATTGCAGTGGGAAAAAGATTTGGGTAGGCATGTGAGGATGATCCCGCACCAATTGTGAAGTTTGTCAACACACTGTGATTAACTGGATATATTGCATTGTTTTTCCTCAATCCTGTCGCATGCTCGTTGATGACTGACGGGTTCATTGTTACTCGCCTTACATTGAGCACGGCATTACTTATGTTGACTTGATAGTTTGTAGCTCCAAAAGCCATTAACGCGAACTCAGGATTTGCACGAATAAATTTTATTTTCATTTTAACCTGTGATAGCAGATATCTCGATTGACGAAGGAAATCAAGATAGACGGGTCCTTTCAAGTATAATTCCTTTGAATCCGCTGTTAAATCCATTCGTCTTTTCAACCCTGTATTTGAGACATCATCAAATTTCCCTTGCTGATCATCATACCACCCAGAAACTTGCAAGTGTGACTGTTTAGCTTGCTTTTGAAATTGAGTCATTGTATGTATATATGCTCCATATGGATATGCTCGATCCCCTCCTTCAATCTGTTTGTCATTCAATATTAGATACACATCTGAGAACAGACTGGCAATAGGAAGATTTGCTAATCCCACTTTATCCTTGGATGAATCGATATTTGTACCATCAGTCTTCTTAATTTGTATACACAACTCTAAATCAATGGATTGACAGTCAATATAATCTTGAGGATTGGCAGGTATATCAAACTGAATAGGCTGCTGGTTACCATCGATATTTGTTGTGGGGACTATGTCTACAATTGTTGAGGAGATGATATCTGTCTGATGAGGGGGAGAATCGAAGAAACACAAAGCCGAATTGATACTCTGCATCGTATTAGCTCTACAAATATGTTGTCTTCCTTCGTTTTGACTTGTTTCTAGTAGCTGTGGAATTTCGTTTGCGCTTTCTTGTTTTCACTCGACGTCTAGATTTAGAACGTGCTGCTCTAGTCGGCTTTTTACTTTTTCTGCGTCTTTGCTTAGTAACTCGGCCTGATCCAACTTGTCTTGACTTCCTACGCTTCTTCCGAACTGTACGTCTCGTCTTTGTTAAATCATCTAATGCGTCTATGGCAGATTGCTGCGCGCGCATTTTCATAGATTCACCGATATCCTCACCTTGAAGCGCATCAGCTGCAACATTTGCACCAAAATCTAAAGCCCTGCTTCCAACACGCTTCATGATTGGTATGCCATACTTTTTGAGTGTTGGAAGAACCATACGTCTTAGTGCACCAAATATGCCTCCTCCAACTTGTCGTCTACCTCCAACAAACACGGGATAACCGCTCTGATATGATGGTCTACTGTAAATGCCTGTCATTATGACTATTGAATAACTATGGAAGTCACAATAGCGTAAAGCCTTATTCTCGTGACCTAATATGTAGGGTCAAAACAGTAACACCACCACAGAACGGTACTACTTCTCCTGCGTCATCATGAATTGATATGTCAATTCTATTGATGAAATTTCGGCTGATTGGTAGATACATTGTATTAAAAAATTCTCGATTGATTAGTTGCTTCCTTACGGATGAGAGAGGAAATGTGCGCAGAAGTGGGGCCTCAATGTCGCCAACCCTTGTATATTCAATAATGTTACAATAGACGTATAAGTTACTTATATCACGCTCTAGTGATAGGGTTGTATCGCCTATTGATGTACCTTCATAAATAGTTGATTTTGAGAATCCCAATGTGGTCGTTAACACGCTATCCAGCTTGATAAGAGAGTTCTTCCCTACCTTTAGAATCATGCGTTTCTTATGTGGGTCATAAGAAAAGTGATATTCATCTGCATCAAGGTAATCTACACCAAACTCATTTAACTTTGTACACAATTCAGATGGCGTTTTCAAGCTTTCAATGTTCAAATTAACTCTTTTTACAAGTTCACTGGAAGTAGACAATTCATCACCCGATATGTCTTCGCTGTATACGTGGATATCCCATGAAGCATTTGTTGATGCTTTGAGTTTAGAAGAGGACAATTGAACCTTGAATGTATCATTTAATTCTGTCAACCAAGGTGCGCTTTCAAGGCCCTTAAACATCCCAATCATTTCAGATCCAAATTCAATAACAGCGGACTCAGACTTTTCCAATGGTGTCTTTTTAGTAAAAACAATAAATTCTGCCTCCGTTTCAACAGTAAATAAAGTTACTTTCTCTTTCTTATATTCACAAGTCATTAACGTTTCTGGCACTGATCCTTGAAACTTTCTTGCAAAGTCTTCAACACTTCTAATGACCTCAAATTTATTTTTTACTCGGATGCTCCTTCTTTGTAATGCATACAATGGCACAATTCTACATTTAAAATCAGTGACTTTCCTCTCCGAATTCCACCCACGTCCATTGTACCAATACCTTGATGAGAAAGTTGTTCTGGAATACCCAAAAGTATGACTCAAATCCTTACCTAATACAAGAAGAACATGCTTCCCTTCCTTCATCAATTTTGTTGACCCCTTTATGACTGGTTTGTAGAATTTATTCAAAGTCAGCTTGAAGAGATCATTTATTCGTTCAAACATTCTACCGATTTCCTTTTCTGTATCTTGCAAGCTCATTGTGGGAACCTTAGAATTAAAAGTTGACGTTGCAAATGCCTTTTGAATTTTAATCATGTTTTGGACAGATGGTAAAGATGTTGAAAAAGGATGTAAAGTTAGATGATGAAAAGCCCATGTACCATGTAGACTATTTTGAAATATGCGAAAGCAATCATCCTTCTCTCGCACTTCTTTATGTAATTCAAAATAGTTGTTCTTTAGCAAACTGATATCGTTGTAATAAGTAATTTCAGTTAGAGCAAATTCATGGGGTCCATGCAGAGTAATTGGATTAGCGAATTCAACAGAGTATAGAGATGGTTTGTTACTTGGGAATATCTTGGGGTTGCTATTGCTTGGAAGAATGATATTTAAGTTAGTAGACATGTTAAAGTCATATATGGAAGAAGTCACATGCTATATTAGCTTAAAAGTTACGAGTGTCTCCCATCTCCACATTTTGTAGATCCTGGTGCGTTATCCAGCTATTGAATGAATCAGGATATCCTTTCCATTTAACTAGATATTTCCTTTGATTGCCATGACCTTTCCTCCTAATTATTTTATCAATCATATACACCTCTTCACTTCTGTCTACTACTTGCAATTCATAAGAGTAAAATTTTCCTTCAATTGGATTGCCATGGTAATCTATTAATTTATACATGGTGGGCCTAAATTTTGTATTTACTTCATCCACAAAAAACTCTTCTTCAGTCCAATTAGGTAGATACCCCTTCTCAAATGTAGACTTGACCTTTGAAATCCGAACTCTATCACCAACATTAATTTTCTTTTCATTGGAAATGTTTTTCGCTTTCTTATCATACAATCGAAGCCATACATCCATCGCATTATCTGGGGTAACATCAACTGGTTTCATCTTAATGATTCGATGGTAGCTTTCATTGTAATTCTTAACAAATTTCTGCAGCTCACCTACCCAAACATGTGTATTTTTTTGCAGTGAAATAGCGCCATATTTTTGTCTTCAGTGTGCGATTGAACCTCTCAACCATGGCAGCTTTATAAGCACTTTTGACACTAAACAATTCCACATTATGACTTTTAAGGAGACTTCGAACATGAGAGTTTTCGAATTCCTTCCCTTGATCGGTCTGTATTCTTTGCGGAACACGCCCCTCATCGAAAATGCTCTGAAAAGCCGCTTCAACTTCTGGTCCTCGTTTAGATTTCAGCGCACGTGCCCAAGCATAGCGAGATAAAATATCTATTACGGTTAAGATGTATTTATAGCCATCATTGTACTGTGATAACTGTTGCATGTCAGCCAAGTCCGCTTGCCATTGACTATCTATATTGTTAACAACATATTTTCTTGTTGGAAACCGCTTTCTCGCATTTTTGTGAAGAGTGTAAGTCGGTTGACTCCTCAACCACTTCTTGACTTTCTCTATTCCCACACCTGCTGCACGAGCTAGAACCTCCGGACGACTGAAACTTGCGGGATGATTTAAGTCGTAATAAATCTTTCTGAGTTTCACTGCTGTACTCATCGTCTTTGTTCTGATTTGCACGCGTATTACTCGCACAGCAACTGCTAACACAATTGATATCAACCTCTATGCCCTCTTCTCCTTTGCCTTCGAGCGCAGATTTCAAACAACAGCAAAATTTTTGTAACGACATGATATGAGAGAGGCAAGGCTTAATTCATATTTGCTTAATATTTACTATACTCCTTCGCAACACGCATTGAGCGCCTAGTAGCTCTTTTTGGTTGCAGATCATCGGGATCTGCAAGCTCTCGCTTGACCGCCATCGTGGGTGTTTTACTCTTTGATCCATCTTGTAAGTGACCCTTATCCAATTCATTCACAGTCGGTCCTCCAATAATATTGTGAGGTACATTTTGATCAGATAAAATTTTCTGAAAATATGTCCACCCTTGTGGTGCACCTAGTTTTCGCCTTACATCTCTGACAGCATATTCTAGAAGGTCATCTATGTGACTATTTCTAATAACATCACCAGTTGTTTCATCTATTATCTCCCCTCTCTCATTGAACTTCACATGTGGATCAATGAAGTCAAATAATCGCTCAGCGCGCACACGATATGGTCGAGGTGTTGACAAGGTTATAAATCGTCGCAACTTGTCACGAATCTGCCGCCTCTCGTCAATGTTTTCAGCTGCTAACTGCATTCGTCGATAGGGATCCTTAATCTTCTGAATTTCCATATCCTTTTGTGTTAGTTCCTTAAGTTGATTCGTAATAGGTTGATCTATATTTTTGACTTCCTGTGCACTTTGTAATGTAGTCAATTGTACATACTCCTCTTGAGGAATGACTACCATCTTTGAATACGACATGTTTGAAAATAATAAGGCAACAAAGTACATTGCTTAAAACTAACTGTGAACCGAGAAAACTGTCATTGGTTCAGCGGAATTAGGTATGATATTTGTTCGAAATCGAAGTCGTTCCGGACATTCCTGGGTTAGATCAATAAATAGATAACCATGTGGTTTCTTTGTTACATCTTCATATATTTTTGAAAGTACTTTAGGTTGTTGAGGTAATATCTGTCTACTGAGATGATGTATCTGACTGCTATCTCTTGGATTTTTAAATATTGCCAAATAATGTGTATTCAAACTTCTAGTTCTTTGCTCTTTCCCTCCATCGAAGATGTTTTGGGTGATGTAGATAATAAAAGCTTCCCTATGATGTGCAGTTTGAATGAACATTTCAGTTACATCCTTTGAAGATTTGCTTTCTCGTAATAGATCATCTAATACTAGTAAGTCACCTGCTTTGATATCCTCAGTTGATGGCAACCCTTGCTTCACCTCATAACCTTTCTGGCGAAGTGCAGAATGTAGTTGTGGTTGAAATATTCCATAATACCATTTGACTCTCTTAATTTCCTTGTTAAACATTTCATTTCTATATTGTAGCAATTCAGTTACAAATGTAGTTTTACCGGACTGACTTGGTCCAGCGACACACATTGTGCGATCAGTGAATAGACGAAAATCTGTCATCTTATAATTCCATTAACATTAAACTCATCATCCCGCTAATTTTGCTTAGAACAACAAAACAGACACATGTTCCAGATCAAGTTTATTTACATTCAGAATAGAAACTTTCAAGTTACATTTACAAATTAAAACATTTACAAATTAAAACATTTGTGTTTCCTCATCACAATTAGGATTATAGAAAGTTTTCAAGTCAGCATCTTGGCGCTTCAACTTCAATTTAGGATTCCCATCTTTAGATTTCCGACCTCGCTTTTTGCTCTCTTCCTTCCCATCACTTGAAGCAGTCTTATCAATGTTAAATTAAACATTTATCAATTGGTAGTGGTTCATAGACTAGTTGAAGAACCTTCATTTGTAAAGATGCGACTTTACCAGTCGAACCATGTGAGCCAATATAAAGTCCGGTAACGTGAACTAAGCCCATATAGCGGCCCCGTTTGAGATCCTCACATTCCATCGCGTTTGTAAAGAGATCGAATGCTTGAAAATGATCAGATAGTTTTAAAAACAGTGTATCGAATTCCGGCAATTCCTTATAACCAACTCCTTCCTCTAATGCCTTTCTCCAATGAGTGGGAGCACTTTCAGGCAGCTCAACACATTCTTTCGCGAAAGAGTCAATAGTTTTAAGAATCACCTGTTGCCATTTTGGAAAAGTCACTCGCATTTGTCTCATATTGCTATACCCTGATGTAGACATACCATTACTGTGGAAGAATGGAACTTGAAGATAAAAGCCATCATCACCATAATTCAAGGTTTGAAAGTAGAACGTATTTCCAATCCCTTGCACCTTTCGTGTCGGACGAAGCTTCAAGAGATCTTGCTCAAAAGCGTCACCTTCCTCTCTGATTGTATACATTTTCTGAGTCATGTTTCAACAAGTACTAATTCGGAGCTTTCAACCAGCGCAAATGAATTGTCACTTGAAAGTGGTAAAATATCATTAAAGCGTCTTCCTTATATACACCTATATATGACTCATCAATCAAAGTGATGACGTGTCACTTTATGATTCGCTAACCTTATATTAACATTGCAGCAGTTGCTGCAATCCTTCCAAGCGGACTATTGATTACACCATTAATACTGTTTCCAATATCATTTAACATACTTAGAAACCCACCACCACCGCGCTGAATTAAGTTTCGCCTTTTCTTATCACTACTTGGATTTCAAAACTTTTTTATGCTATTCAAAGAGCCAGCATTCAACAGAGGCTTGTAAATAGGTAGACATTTGTGTATTGCAAAAGCTAAATCACGAATGAAATCATCACTTGAATTTTGAATCAATTTACACTTCTTCTTATTATCATGTATCCTGTTTAACTTTCGCAACGCCTTTTTAAACTGACTTGAAGGTTTGAAGGACCGTTTCGATTGACGAGAAGATGCCTTCCGTTTTACAGACATTTTTATTCTAATATGGAAATAGATAATACAATTACAATTTTTGCTTAGTACTTACAACATTATATACAAAAGTTTACAAGCATTCACAGAGTTTGTTGCTGGTACGTATAAAATTACATAAAACACTTAGCAAGTTGTAGAGGGAAACTGATATACACTCACATCGGCTAGAGTCTCATTTGTAGCAGTTATGAGCTGCTCAATGTCTTTCATTAGATGTTTTGAAATAGGACAGCACATACAGCAAGGCTTTAAATGGAAAGTCTTTAAAATATTGGCATAGTATGCCCGCAAACTGATCACCTCAGAATGTCCTTGAGAAGCCACATTGATGCTTACTGATGGCGGTCCACTGAACAAGTCCAGTTTGCACTTCTCACCCTTCTCATCATAGTAGCTGGAGGTGATAATGTCATGGAGACATGTGTTGAGTTTCCGTTGGATACTGCTGCACCAACAGCGAGAGTATTCCGGTACAATCTCCGTTTGAGATAGTGGGCGAAATACTTCGTTGAGCCAGAATCTTGCAACTCGTGTAAGAGCGTTGTTCACGACTCTCATTAGCATTCTCTGCACCACAACGTCCTCTCCGCAGCGGAAATACTTCACTATTTCCTCCATCAGATCCACCAAATCCGCTTTATAGCCAGTTATATTCACGGCAGAAAAAAATATATTGCCCGTGAAGAGTTGACTTCGGTAAATTATTGAAATGGGAATGTTGGTAGTGAACGACATGCTGATTGACATGTATTAGCCTCAAATTATGCTTGAAATAGAACGGTACAATGTCCTCCTTATATAGAAAAGTCACACAAAGACACAATAGTGACCAATCACAGACCTGCATGATGACTCATCATGAACGATATACAGTGACTGTTGAAGATATTTCTTCATCGCAAAGGGGACAAGATGAAGTTTCAAAGGGTACATAACATGTAGAACACATAACGCTATGAGAACATGGCAAAAAGAGAAGTGATCGTTCCTGTTTAAAACATTTAACGCAGTTCCGTTCACATAATAATTTTAAATGTCTCTTGTTCTAATTTCCTTCTGAAGTCACTTTTATTGGGAGAACTTTTTATTAAAACACTGTCAGATGTCTCCTTCTTTCCATATCGTTCCAATTTGATCCTTCTAATTTCACTATCATTGCAGTGTAGCATGGAGAAATCCTCTATCCACCTACGATCCAAATTGTGATTCATAGCATGCTCATCTAGATCCATTAGTCGATCAACTAAATCACCAGCGTTGATATTTTCACTGAGATTTGTTACAGTTTCTATGGCTTTGAACGAATATCCAAGGTCTCTTGCGACAACCCACGACGTTGGGATACTAGTCATCATTCTGTATGTTATCAAAAACTATCTCATATTTATAGCATAGTTTGTCTACGTAAAAGGAAAATCAATGTGTCATCTTGATTACAATGGTTGCAATAGTCACAATAGTCGCAATTGAGCAAACCCATTCAAAATCAAACAACGGACGTCTATCGGTACGTACCCAAGTGCTCAGAACCAAACCACACAAGTTCGATCATAGACGTTCCGAAACACAGTGTACCAAACACATGTACCTATCCAGTAAAACAGATCTCATACAAGTTCCTATTGATAACACTGAATTATACATGTACCTATCCATGTGCCTATCGATAACTAAAGTATACATGTACCTATCCATGTACCTATCCATGTTCCTATTGACAACACTAAACTTTACATGTACCTATCCATGTACCTATTGATAACACTAAACTTTACATGTACCTATCCATGTACCTATCCCTGGCAAGTAGGGCACAGTTTTCACTACTGAGGTGGACTATCAACTTCACAATCTTTCGCAGCCATCGTAGAAGGATGCAGTTGGAAGACGATTGAGCTTTTCAATTTTATTCTAAGGAAATTCCACGAATGTTTTTCTTACAAAAATTTGTTGGTAGCACCGATCATTGTCTCCTACATAGAGTAAATATTACAGCTGGTGGAGTGGTAACTCCACATTTATTAAACCGCGCGAATATACAGTTTCGATTTTATTTAATGAACTTGAATTGAGCACGTTGGGTATTGTCACTTAATGTGAGAAACGCAAAATTTTGCAGTATTGAAGAAATTTCCACGGAATTGAACGATCATGATAGTAGTGCAGAAGGAATTATGTTCTGGTATTTTACAGATTCTCAGTACGGAATTGAACGATCATGATAGTAGTGCAGAAGGAATTATGTTCTGGTATTTTACAGATCTCAGCCTTGGAGATCTGATGTTTGTTAAATTAGAAATTCGACAGGTTCCTTTTCATGTTTAATCTCAAGAGTATTTTCTTGAGCGTGATCGTATCACAGGCAACCAAAATCACATAATAAAAGACAATTAATTATCTTTGGAAGATGCAAATGAGTCCACATCACTATTCAGATTCAAGAAATGAAATATGAATTTAGTGATCGAATCATAAAATCATGCCGTTGAAAACTGAATTAAAAACTTGACATTTCAGCCAAGAGAGCAAACTCATATCTCGAATTTTTGATGAAGACTTCCATTACAATGCGGTTCATGCAATTCCCTTGCAAATAAGCTTTAATTCCGCTTAGTTGGGATGCTTATTAGCAAATATTCATTCCTTTTGATATACAACTTGTTTCATACTGCTTGTAAAGGGGCGTCATCTCGGTATTAAATAATTTTGCAAAATTTTGACTTTTCTAGAAATGCTCAAATAATTTTTTGGACCAAGGGAACGCAATCTCCGCAAACAATTGAATCTTTTCACATAAAAATTTTCACTGTGTACAGATAATTTTTTGAGTCGGCACTCTACTTATCTATCCCGACTCTATATGGTCACCAATATTTTCCATTATTTACATTGTGACTGTTGTCAAAACAACAGAATTATCTGAAATTGTCATGAATGCTCACAATATTTTTTGTTTATATTACTCAAAAAATTATTCAGTTCATTTTGATATGCAATCAATATAACAGTTGTTTAGAATCTGAATCCTAGTAATTTATACAAGTCACACATTTCACGGAAGATGCGGCTCTTCTATTCATTACTGTCTTCAGTTGAATGTTTAAAACCATTTTCGCATAATATAACACACATGTGTTTTGCAAATTTCTACAAAATTGTATGTTTTTTAAATAAGCGTGCATTAAGCACTACTCTAGGCTTATGTGTTTTCGTGATAACCACATTGAAATAGACCTACTGTTTTGAGTTTTCCTCAGTCAATGATGTTGAAGACTTCAGGGGATATGATTTTCGCAATAATTCATTCTGTGGTGCATGTCCTAGTGCCTAGGCTTAGGGGACCGAGCAACCGTCACATAAAATTGTGAAGCTGTGACATGTTCAATTTTTCTGGCATGTCAGAATTGAGATATGGACTTATCGTTCTTATTAGACAGCTATTGCTATTTCTTAGCAGCAAAACCGCCACTTGAGTTATCATTACAGTAAAGTTTCTGTAGCTCCAAACTTCCAATGCATCTTTTTAACATCTTTGAGTTTTTCATTTAATGTCGGATAGAAACCCAGAGTACTCCCCCAATTGTCTTCACATTTTGTCTTTTGAAACTTTGAAAATCTGTGATTGTCATCAATCACGAAGAATAGTCCTGTGGCATCACATAAGACACGTCGGAGGTCAGTTGTGATGGTGGCAGAAACATCGAACTTTTTTTGGTCTACATTTGGGATTTACGGTATATTTTAGCAATAGGCCTATTTTATGTAGCATTAGAATAAGCAAAGTATGAAGTTGCACCCTCATGAGTTCATCCATTAGAGCCAAATACCCTACAATAATTGCCTATATGTAAATCTACCAATATGTGCGCAGTTACCAAGAGATCTTCAATTTAAATAAAGGCCTTCAAAATTGTTTAGGCATAGGCCAGGTAGTCATGCTCATGCAGAATTAAAATGTTCTAGTTGCCCTATAGCCTATCATTGCAGTTAGTTCTCCGAATTGAGTAGCCTTACGGTCACTGTAGGCTTGTCCTTGTTTGGTGTTTGCTTCATGTTAAAAACCTACACTGTCATTCATGTCATATGGGGGCCTACAATACAGAAATTTCTTCGCGCACCTTGTAGATTTCTTCACACGTTAGTGCGAACAGAGTGCCTTTAAGACGCTGCACTCGTACGCAAAATTTGAGGACATTTAGATATATCAGCTGTTGAATCTGAAGCTCTTATGTTGGCATTCCCGGTTTGACGGTTATTCTCAGTGAGTTTTAATTTTCTATCAATACCATTGGCTTCGTCTTTCACCTCACCGACATCTCTCGATCGTTAGTAATCAGATCAATGGTATAGATCATTCTGGTGTCATACCGTACTTCTTCACTCTTGTGCAGACGATCAGACTCAAACATTGTATTCTAGCGTTGCTTCTGACATTTTCTCGAATATCGTTATTTCCTTCAGGCTTCAGGTGCTAGCTACTCTTCGTCCGCGAAAAGCGAATCTTCAAGTTTGACATGTGGCGTAAACACTAGCATCGATCGTAATCGTCGCAGTATAGCCTACATTTCAAGACAATCCACGCACCTTTCCTTTTAACGATCACAAAATTGCCGGACCTTGCTTTTTCGTAGCTAAGGAAGCAAATTATCTCCAATACATTGGTCTTTTTCTTCCAATCTTCGTATGATCCATCACCTCATGGGAGGTGGAAGCGGACACACATGATTTTTTCCAAACCACGACCCTGGGAAAATGCATCATAAAGTGGATAGATGCATTAAAAAATACCAAAAATTTATCACGCAAAATCAGCAAATGACGTCTAAATCAGCAAATGATCAGTATTTTTCAAGCATGCGCACGAAATTAGTTGGGACCGTCTTCGGGTAATCATTGAAACCGCAGCAAGAGCAGCGAGATTTCATTGTTTTGCTTAAAGTTTCATTGCAGTCTAGATAGTTGTGTTTCTTTTTGCTTGCCAGTCTCACATGTCAGAAATCATTGTTATCTTTGTGAGACAGGCCGGCGAAATTGATAATGTGACCATGTTTATATCTAGTTTCAAATATGGAGGTCAGAAAGAGTGTTTGTAAAATTTAACTACGGCGGCCGAGCCCGAGAATTGCCCATAAATTTTAGCGAAATTGGCAATTAGCCTTTAAATAGCTAACCCGGGAATACCATTTAGTGATTTTTCACTACTGTGTTTAATTTCCTTGATTTCAGCTACCGGTACTTCTAGTAGAATAATAATTAGGCTCATTAATTTTACTCATGGTCTTTGAATCTCAATTGAATAAAGCAAGTAAATGTATATGTTTGCAGTGCATCTGGATGGTTTTTTCGTGGCTTAAAAATATGTTTCGTTTCCAGATGACTCTGTCAATGATATCTGTAGTGTAGAGAAATTTTACTGCATCGTTGAAGCGTCGGTTATAGTGAAGTCATTAGTGATAAAGTAGTGCACATAAGTTGCGGTGCATCTTATTAAAGCAATTGATGTCTCCTGTAATCAAAGTCGTTGCACATTATTATGTCGACTTTAATTCGCACAAGCAATAAACTGCCAAAAAGGTTTGATTTTTGTATTTCTTATCGCGCTTATATGCAGTTTTATAACCGCACTCGTAATTTATATAAATTGTGCAGCCTATCATGATATGTAATTTAAATTGCGAGTCATATACACTGAAAGGTCATACCTAAATGTCGTTGATCTTCTATTGATCAATTCCGTATGTTGTCAGATATTTTCCATTTGCGAAATTTCGTGAGCAATAAAAATCTGCTTTAGTTTTGAAAACTGTACATCTGAGGAAGAAGCGTACAATTTTACTCTGTAGGTGGGCTATATGTCTACATTCACACCAAGTTGAGGAAAGATAATCAGTCTTAAATATAGGCTCCATTGGCTTAGATGGCAGCATTGCTACGGTGACAAAAACGTGCATCAGTTTCGGTTGGTATTTCGAATGTTAATGGCTGAGCTAAGTGATGGGTTTGAAACCTAACTGTAAGCCAATGAAGCTTGTGCATTGACCAGTGGTTCCAAAAATCGGTGATGACCCCAAAATGGGATCTCTTCTCTAGTATTAGGAAACATCTGGAACTGCTTCCAGTGGTAAAGATAGAGTTCTCTGCTCCAGTCACGTCTATAGTGGAAACGCGAAAAATGAGCCTAAAACTTTTGTTATAAGTAGCTGAACTAGTATACTTTATTATCCTTATAATACTATATGTACATACAATAGGCTACTAACTATACTATATCCCTAGAAAAAAGGCCTTGACATTTAAGAAGTGCATGCATGTGTTTGACCGGTTAACGCGTCTGCATTTCTTGACCGTGTGCAATGCGCTACAAAGCGAGAGCACGTTAAGGGCTTACAGGTATGACTGTTTTGAAAGTGATCAGAACCATCAAAATTTTATTGAATAAGCTTATTTAGACTTGCACATTTAATCACATTTAACCGGTTAATTGATTTTTTAAACAGACCCAGATGATTAGGCCTACATTCAGTGGCTTCTAGCCAATGAGCTATTTACGAGATCTGATTTATTCTACGAGTACCACGATAGAAAAGTTCATTTGCTGTGCTTCCTAGTGATAATAAAATGTATCATTTTCATCAACTGATTCATAATTTCATAACTTTGTCCAAGTCTATCATCTAATTTTTGTTTTTAGTCAATTTTTCATACTTCAGCTTTCAAACATTTCTTCAGCAACAACTAATTTCCTTTTGAAACATGACATTTTCTGAAGCTTCGCAAGAATTCTCAATTCATTGTATATATCTAAATTGTTGAATTTATTAATTTGCATGTTCTGAATTTTGTTTCAACAAACACCAGTTACATGAAACGAACGCAGATAATTAATTCATTATGCAAAGAAGACGAAGTTGAATAATCAGGAGAAATGCAAAATCAAATCGAGTCAAATTAAACAAGATAATGGAACATCTGCCAACATCGCTGTCAACACCAGCTCATTTTGTAAAACTGACAATTCTGAGCATTATGACGCTAATTTTATCAAAATTGACCTTGAAATGAGTAGCTGCGGCCCAAGTAAAGAAATGCGGTGATGTTGCTACAATAGCTACAGATGCCCAATACGAAATTGCTGATTATCTACACCAGACTAATAGAGTTAGAATTCAATAAAAAAAGACAAAGGATCAGTCACAAACAAGTCATCAGGCATAAGCGCCATAACCTGTTTACTAAGGTCACATCGGCCTACTCCTATATAAATGCATGGGATAAATGACTGAACAATCTTTAGACTCTTATAAGTAGTGTGTTTAGGATGTCTTATCATGCCACCGGATGATCCACACCGTTCAATGTGCTCTACTGTAAATGATCCATCCGTGTGATCACTGATGCAGATGCCTGTAATGAGTCTTTATTCCACCGACGCTTTTCATCATCATCCCACTCGACAGAAGAAGGTTCCTGTTCAAAATAATCTTTTAATAAGATGGTCCTGAAGCTCGGTTTTTGATGCAACTATCATAGGAAAAGTCATGAAGCGAAATTAGTTGATGGCGCAGGAACTAGCTTACCAATATCTAGAATCCACGCGACTGAACAAAAAGAAACCCCGGAAAATCAATTGCCATTTACCGTATAGTGGAGTTATGTGGAAGCTTTCTATCATGTCATATCATTGTTAATTATCACATCACATCGTATGATTGTAAACATCGTTTTAGCGTAAACTAACTCTATCTTTTGTACCTGAAGATGATTGCTGGATGGCAATCGTAAAAAATCGTACGTTTAGATCCCTGTTCATCTGCATTTCGGATCCGTACTTCTGTGAGAGCTTGTTTGACATCTTTATAACTTCGATAAGCAGGTCATGTGTAAAATTATTACTCCATGCCTATTAGAAATTCATAGATCACATTCTTCTGGATGATTAAGCTATACTTCGATGAACTGCAAGATGCAATTTATTTCGCGATTGACTTTTTGTAACAGAAACATGCGTCTTGATGTTGCTACGAACGTTCCTGCCATTTGAAGATCTTTTATAGAATTTCCCTTGGAAAGAGGAAGAGTTTCGCTACCATTTTCACCACCAACCTATAATAATCCTATGTATGCGAATATCTTCAGGTAATTAGAAATAAACACAACTATAATTTCAGAAACTATAATTTTGAGAAATAAGATACAGAAATTAAAAATTGTTGGGGTTTGAATGAATTCATGCACTGACATGCACACGGGTATCAGCTGATGTATCAAAGAAAATAGAAGTGGAAACCCGTGGATTGAAATTTTAGGAACTCCGGGACCAATTCATGTAATTATTCAAAGAATCCACGAATGATGCTAATTTACACGTTAGAAATCCCCACATTTATTAATTGTTAACCAAATGGAAGTCGCAGCACCTTCCTGTTGAAGCCATTTTTACTTGATACTAACCGACGCAGAATATAGCAATCGGGAAAATTTTGACAGTATGACTTGCCATGTTTGTTTTCAATAAAATTATTGCCAAAATAATCAGGAGATACTTCATTTTTAAATAAGGGCTGGTGTTGAGATGGATTTGAGCATGTGATTGACTTTCTTCGACCCCGTATAGCCCACCTCCTGGCAGCAAAATTCAAGTGGGAAATATCAGAAATTTTAATTTTTAATCTAGTTTGAAGAAGTGTCCGGATATTGTTTTGAACAGTATAATTAGAATAACATATAGCTGGTCGATATAAAAGGCGTGGGACTGGAAGTTCGATGGAGTAGCCCGGGAATTTAAAGTTTGATATCTGGCCGCCACCCTGAATCGCAAAATTAACCGTGATTTTGATAAAACAGTAGCACATAATTTCATAAAAAAAAAACTTTTTTGAAAAAATCATAATGTTGATCAATTTATGGAATTTCTATGTCTGAAATTCTCCAGTATTCTGATGTTGACATGAATCATTAGTTTATAAGTATTAAACGCTTGAGTTTTCTTTCAGGCTACGCTGGACTGTAGCTTTGAAACCAGCAGCTAATCCGAACCTTTGGAAATGGTGGACTGTTAGGCTGCCTACATGAACAACACTCAGTTGCAGCAGCTAATATACTGTACCTCCAAGGCTCCTACAAATCGGTCATCTAGGGTAGGTATTGATTTTTGTTATAATTCTGATATCTAGGCCATGCGTTCCGAGCATTTGCCGGTATGCAATTTCACATTATTTTAAACTCGGGTCTGTTTGGTTGACATGGACAGTTCGCAAAAAAGGAAAAGTCTTCATGGTGGAAATTCAATAATGATTATGTGCAATTGTCGCAGTTTTAGGTACATCTATCATCTAAAAGCGGTAAACGAGCTAATTATTCGCTTGGTAAAACGTTAATACTTGTCAATAACAATGTTTGCATGGGCTACAGACCTTCGCTTACCCAAATCACTTATTTGCCTTCGCTTAGACAACTTTTTCCCTTGACAAATTTTTTGCTTGGGAATGCCAAGTAGAATGGATGTTGAATGCTACTTCTTATTTTCATGCATCTTCGATGTATTTCGGTGATTAACGCAATCGCCATTATGAAGATAATTTTTGCCTTAATAATGGCGACCGCATAGATCAGCAAAATATACAGAAGCTGTACGAAAACGAAAAATATCAATTAGCATCCTTTCTCATTGGTATTCCCAAACAAAGTGAACAAGGCGAAGTATTCAGAGTCTGATTGCAAAAAGAACTCGCTCAAAGGACTGCATAGGAACAGGAAGTGCTACATTACGAGCTTGATCAAAATGTCAGAATTAAGGTCCAATGGATCGAATTTTGTAATTTAATATTTCTCTCGAAGCTGTTTACAGTCCTCGTTTATTCAATAGTAATCTGATCAATCGATTAAAATTGTCGAAAAGCAGCTTATCTACAATCTTATCGAACATATGTCGCTTCCATTGCAAGGCTCAAGTTAAAGTAAAATTTTGATTATGTTGTGACCAATGATCTTATCTCGTTCTGTTTCAGGATTTAGATATCATCTCATTTTTCTTAAGAAAGTCTCTTCATGGCTGCCATAGCATAAATTCCATTTGCCGTGTGGTACGACACGAAAGAAGAAGGACAAATGATATCCTTTTCAAGTAAGATGATTATTTCTTTACATGATCTTCTCAATGAATCTGTTGACCATTTAGATAGCATAAATATCAAGCATATTTGCATAATCTAGTCATTTGATACTCCTGCAATGTTAATGGATTTCATTTCAGTACATGAATAGGTTTCCAAAAAAAATCATGCTTACATTGTTCTGTAAATGAATATAACAAATCAAGAATCACAGAAAGATAGTGCAGAGATTTTTGTTCAATCTCAATGGATGTAACTTGCCACCATGAGACTATTACGGCGACCTATTGGGTCCCGTCAACCTTTGACATGTTTAAACTTGTTGCATTGAAGCATGAGAGGCATGACATCCCTTAATCACGAGGGCACTGGGAGATGATGATCGGCATTAGCACGTAATAGTAGTGGTGTACTGGCAAAAAATGCTGGAGGAACACTACAAAACTTCCTTTGAACACATGAGCTGATATTTGTTTTCACACATGATGCTCACTTAGAAGCCGGACTATTCAACACATGGTTTAACTACAGATTAGGCTACTGCAAAACCTATTTATACTCTGAATCAGCTGATAAAATTCAAACACAGTTCAGAACCGATCTTAGACAAATCTCCATAAAGCATATGAAACATTGTTTCTTGATAGGTAAGGTCACACATTTGTATCGACAACGCATCTAGGGGATTGCAGGTATGCCGTCACATTCATTAGTGGGACATTGCATTGGTGTATCCCTCTAAATTAGTGAAAATTCGTGCCGCTGCATTTTTGATAGTAACCACGAGTGGTAATCGATAAATGTTTAATATTTATGATGCTAAAATTGCGTTAATGAGGCTTTGTTGATGAGGTACTGTAGCTAATGTAATTGAGCTGTCGACAAAGTTATCAAAAGCATTAATTGTATTGAAGTTTTACCTCTAACAAATGGCCAATATTAGAGTGGATTGAATCATGTTTCATAAGTTAAGAATCTTTTTTCAAAAATATAATGGGAGCGCGTTCCCCACTTCAACAACACAAAACCAAGAGGATTTTCCTGCTCTCAATAGATGGTCGGTAGCCTTGTGATTAGGAATTTAGTGGCTAGAAGCGTGTCATCCACCTCCAACATCACTGGTAAATCACTACCGTCTATTGATAGTGCTCAATCGATGGCAGCGTCAAGTAGGATTTGATGACAAGAAAAGAGATGATGACAATATTGATACTGATTTCTAAATGTACATAATCTATCATTCAAAATAGTTTTTCATATGAAACAGATTTTTCGTTAGATTGTTAACGGCGATTTCCTTTGCAGACCGGGCGATCCATGGTTATCATGGTATCTCCTCATCAATGGTTCCGTGCTACTGGATAGTGAAACCCTTGTCTTGCCATGTGGGAGGTAAGTATTCACTTCGTTATTAAATGATTGTAATTATTTGGTTTATGATTATCCGAATAGGTGCCTATAAATTTGTGCGTCGCTTTTGCATGGTCATATAGTATCAAGGTCTATGGATAACATAGGGCCCACTTACTAATAGCCTAGTTTGGTTCTTCCCTCGTTTGGCTACTGCGCGACTTCTTCGCTAATGTGTTGCCATCTACAATGTTGCGCAACAAAAATGCCCACTCCTGTTAACTTTGCAAAAAATACGGTTTTCTAGAGGTGGCTACACACGTTTTTAGTCCTCTTCTTTTTTACATTTTCTGACTATTCTTGCGAGACTGAAACGTTAGTTCGATAGTAATTTGTAATAATAAATGTGTAATGAAGATATTCGTATTTGATGTGAGGACAATTGATAATAAATCCAATTTACTTGCATATATTAGGTAGGTACTTATCACCTGTTTTGGGTTCATTTGGTAATATAGGTGAATGACTCCTCATTTATGTCCAGTTATATAACCTTGAAAAGCACAACTTTCAGTAACCTTGTCTTAATGACATCCTCCCATACCTTCTGTTTGATAAAATCAAATATGTACATATGACATTAAATGATAAGTGACAGATAGAAGGCACTTCGTGACATTCGGGATTGAAACATTTTTTATCCAAATGTATTCGTCGCGGAAGGCATATATTTTGCATGGTAAGGTATAGGTCCTATTCACTCTAAACCATCATGTATTGGTCATTATTTCAACTCTTCTTGATGGAGCTACCATGTGTTTATATGGAGATTCTCAACCAAAATTGATTAAATAGTGTATTGATCGGATGACTTTGTCTTTACGATGACCTTGTATCGAATTGTACTTTCATAGTCAAAGCTCTGAATAAGTTAGTGAAATTTGAGTAGGCCTACTGAAGTCTTGATTAGGACTTCGAATGCATTTTACCGCATTATAATATCTGAAGTGAACAAAGGTCATTCTTCAAAATTCCACCACTCCTTAAGTTAGTGGTTTATTATCATTTTTAGTTCCATTCTCTATTTCGAGTACCCAGTTTAGGCGGAATCAATGCTCTTTGATATTACTTGATTAATGTTGTTGAAAAATCAAATGTTCAATATTATATTCCACGCAATCTGATCACAGTGTGTAAGTCCTCGACCTTATTTTCATCCATTTATTGATCGTTGCTACGATAATGGCGAATACAAAGTAAATCAGGCTACCATTGAAGATTTAATTAAGTTACGAATGGAGTTAATGCAATCTGTAATGATGTGAACGATGCTGCTTGTTAGATAAGATTAGGTTAATCGACATTTTGCCTCGTAATTAGCTATTGATCGATGCCAATTAAGCATGATGTGAAGCGATCGCAGTCAATAGGTTTATGAAATGGACGTTGTATTCGGTTTTGTTTATGTTGTGTTTGTATTGGTATAATCATACTCAAACATAGAAAGCAGCATAATGAAATGCTTACTCACAAATCGTGCATTGATTGAGGTTCAATGACAATACTGTACACATGATGAATGCCAATAACATGTAAACGTGCATATTTAAGAAAATGTCAAATTAGAACAGTTGATATAGATATTAAATGTCATCGAGATACTACACTATGATCGGAGTGGTGATTAATCTGCAACAAGTCGTCATTGAAAAGTTTCAAACAGTGTAATCAAGGATATTGCGAGCAGAGATAATGAAATTTTGACGAGATGCATCACTGGATTTTAATCTCATGTAGCATCAGATCCTTTTTTTTACTGATTGCAATATAATCCGATATGAATTTATCTTAGGAAAGGAATCGAAATGGAAGGATTTTGAAGAACGTGCGATTTACTTTTCTAATGAAACATAACTTCAAAATCGATGCGTCGTTCCGATAATGTGCAATATCTTATCTAATGTATTTCTCATGTGCGCGACTATAGTGTCGATCTCGATTACACTTCTATCGAGATTTTACTATGTTATATCAAACAGATTCTGTTTGAGAAGTGATTTCCATCAATTAATATGGCAAACAGGCTATGTGTGTTTTCGGCATTGAGCTACTACAATGAATAATATTTCAATTTACATTAATTGAATAAATTTGCTAAAATTGCTTGCTTATTTACTTAATTGACTATTAATAAATTGAATAATTTAATGTTTGTCAATTATTTTAATATTTTAATTTAAACTAGTCGTAGACAGTCTGTCATCTTGCTCATGAGCACTGTGTCCCTCTCCTTGTGTAGATATTTACTTCATCAAGTAAAAATATATTTTTTAGCTTCATAATCAAGTAAACTTTTATTATGACATGTCGTTTTTGCGTTAATAGATTCTACAATGAGTCCTTTTCAAGACTAATGAAAGTTACTTTCTATGAGTATGCATTGTTTAGTTGTGTGATCATCTATGTTTTTCCTCACATTATGTTTATCTTCGCACATAATTATTAGATGTAAGCATAACATATAAGTAATACCACCGTGTGAAAATTTGTTAACTTGAGTTCTTCCATGCCTTATATTAATTCAATTATCTAATGATTATTTAGGTATTGTTTTTGTTAATTTGTGAAACGTAATCAAACCTTGCGCTCGAAAATCTAAATCTATCATGAAAATCATAAACGTTGATTTCCATTATTTGTGCTATTCACGTAAAAAGACAGTAATCGAATACTTTGATGACATTCTTATGTCTTTTGTCATCGAGAATCAAAGGTGTTGGTTTATTTCGCAAAATGAAGCCTCATTATATACTCATACACTTAAGAACCAGATATGAACGTTCACTGCAAAGCGATAACATCATTCCTTGAGTTCTGATAACAATTTGTCACAGCTTAATGACCTTGATCTCGATGACATTGAAGCCAAGGCCAGGTGAAAGCATCTAGATGTGACGGCGAAATTCTGACCGCAACGATGAATTATCTAATTTATTAACCACACAAACACGAAACAGGCATAGAATTGAACGAATTCGCTGACTAGCGAAACGGTTTTCTACAGCATGCTTTCCGTTGAACAATTATCCAAACCGTCCATTAACGTCTCAAACACTGGGATTGTTCTCGACGTGCAAAGCTGATTATACACCGGACCTCCTTCCCTGAGAACCATTTATTACTTTGACATTAGTACTTGAAAAGTTTTGCTCTCACTTGACTACATTTCTTTCGAAAAAATGAAATTTCACATTGAATTCAATTTAAAGGGAGTCAAGGTCTGCTTTTACATGCTTGACACCGGGCGTACGTCCCCGAAAGCGCGCGGAATGAATATGAAAGTGAAATGAGAAGAGACTTTTTGAAGGACTGACGTCAAAGAAAAAAACTGATTATGGTATAGCTTATTATTTATTTGTCTTACACAACTTATTACGAGACTGAGGCATCAATCAGTTGCTAAAGAATGACTGCTTAAAGCATTTCATGGAGAATTTGTAAGTGGGCTAGCTTTAAGCATAGATCTCTGTCAAATAGCATCAAAAAATATAATCTTGAGCGTCTACAATTCTTGTATCCACTCAAAGTTCGATTGCTTTTGAGATGGTTTTTGCTGCATGGTCAGCATAATGTCTACATTGTCATCTGATCTTGCATGTTAATCATGCTTTGTGACAATTCGAATTCTTCCTTAGATGCCTATGCTGTTTTGAACATAAAGAATCTAATTGAATGCACATATCGTGTGAAATAATTCTGATCATGCTTGCTGCTTCTAGTGGAATACAAGATATCCGTTTTGATAATTGAAGTGATAAGCTCAACCTGCTAGCTGCGGAAACACGGTATTGAATCGCTGTCGAAAAGCACATGTGTCAATGAAACACCTACTTCAGACAATGCTTCCGACTGTTAAGCCTTTGTAATATTCTGTATACCTTATCGCTTCTTCGAAGAGGTATGTTGATAAAAAGGATTTGTGTAGACATCAAATTATGTTTTTAACGGTATATCGATGACAAATCCACATCTTACAAAAATTACTTATTTAAAAGAAAATTGCAAAAGACAAGTAATCTATCAGCATCGCTGGAAAATCAGTTGATGAGTAGTGTCTTAAAATTATTTAGTGAATAATGACCATATTAACTACACAAAATGTAAATTATGAAAATTGAAGAACGAAGCCACTTCGAAATCAAAACCGAGACGTATTAAAAAAATCAAATGTTTAAGAATAGTAATCAGTTAATGTGTTTGTACCAAGCGTCACTTTTGAATTCTAACATATCAAACTCAACAGTTCGACACCGAGCAGAACATGGATTACAGGTGGAGGGGTTGCAGCAGTGCACTAGGAAAATCGGAGCTTTTGTCATGACCTTGAACTTGGTCAAGGCCTACAGATTGCTGAATCATTTTGGCTGTGAATTGGTGTTGACCACAACTTACAATTCAAGCTTTAAATAAACTGTTCTTTAGTTTGAATTATCCAAAGTAACAGCCAATTTAAGAATGGATGGTTTATGCCTAGAGAATGAGAATAGATGGGAATACTTTGTGCTTGGGAGAATTGGTTTATCATTGACCCTCGATCAAAGCAACATGATCTATAATGATGAGCGTCTTAATATTCATTGTGATTAATAATCTTATTACTTTCGCTGTGAGAAGGCTTCTGCGTAGGTGTTTGATTTTGTACGCAAGGCTAAGTGTACCTGGAGATATAATTACAAATCTGTGGGAATTGTTCTGATCCTGTATTTTCATCATGCTTCATTTTTCATTTGAAATAAAATGCTTTTCACTACGGGTATATAATAATTACTTTTCATTTAGATCAATGTCGCTTAGAGCCATGTCAAGGATTTGATACAATAGATTGACAGAGTTTCAAGAAAAGAACCTATTTAGACCTGTTTGCTAATCTGCTCTCATAATACGAACACCCAGAGTTCTACGAGTAAATAACTCGATTAGAAGAAAATTCTAATTCACTGTTATAAGTGCTTCATTCTTTCATTTTCAAAATTGTCATTCAACACAAGCAGTCTGTCTATTTGCTTAAGTTTTAAGAATCGCATAATTTTGGTGATGGTACGATTATGCCACAGATGTGTTCATGATGTATTTGACGGAATATTTTCTTCCTTAATGTAGTTTGATAGTCGGATATCGATTTGCGCCAGCAAGTTGGATGATTGCTAATGTGCAAGCTTGCTGAGACAGATGAGAAGGTTTCATTGACTTGAAACAGGCTGATCTTTCATTATCAGACGAATTGAAGCATTTTGCATGAATTTGCTTCATTGTGAGAGCCAAACCCAATAGCAATAAAGAAGTAGTGTCTGGCCGACTCAGTGCAATGCTGATAAGCTGGAGTGAAAAATTGAAATCGGATATCATCTTGACGTACAAACGATGAAGAGATGACTCATTCAATTATTATGTGTTGACCTAAGGGAAAAGTGAAGTTTGAAAGACATTGAGCTAGCCAATTTTGCTTTTGCCAGATTATTGTAACAACAAATCTTTAATGTCAATTATGAGGCTAAAAAGGCTATTATCCAAATATGAAAAAAAATTAAGATTCAGCTCTACAAGCCTTGATATCTAGTACTTTCGACTTATGTCTTCCTGTCTTCATAAAGGATTTTTGTCGAGAAGCTATTTTACAAATGAGAGAGTGTGAAAAATTTGCATAACAAATGGACTGCAAATTGGAATAACACAGAATGCTTGAATTGTAAAATTTTCCTAATTTGTACTGTGTTTATAATGCTGCCCTTCAATTGATGGATTTTGAGCTTGCTGAAGTAGCTATTTTCAGATATAATTTGGCCACACATTGCCTTAGCAGAAAAACGAATTTAACTTGGTCTCTACAATGCTTGATCCACATCCGAGCTTGGAAGCAGTGTGAATAGTTGCATATATGCATTGCACCATGCCTGTGTATTGATCAATCTGCCCCACAGAATTCTTAGTCCAAACTTGCTTGAATTATAAGGTGTGACTAAAAATTATTGCGACTTTTATGATAGAAGATGAAATAACGTATCTATGTTCTGAAATTCGGTGTGTTGTGGTAAAGTAGCGTTATAGCAATCATCATACAAAATTTGGAGTCTCTTCTATTACCATATCACGTGATTATCGCTGATTATCATAGATATGCCAACGTGCATGCAACGAGGCATTAGAGGCGGTCATTTTTGGAAATTGCATCGAATGTTTTGACCAGGTTTTCCACCCAAACACGAATTTTATTTGACGAAACATTTGCTAATGCTTCTTGACTTCTAAACTCCATATGGCAATGAAACTCATTCTCGCTCGACCACTTTCCGCTAACCAAGATCCCATCCGTGTCCGGTGAGTCCGCTGAAGCCTGCAGAGCAGTTAGTCATACAAAATCAGTGTGTCGATGAAATGCAGTGATCATTGCCGAGCATGTAAGGAGAGCCATTTTTATCTTCGAGATATTGAACAATTAACAGGAGGTTAGCATAGACTTGTTTATCCAGGAAAACTGCAACACTGCTACTTGTGTTTGACCTGGGTTCCTCTCGCCTTGAACGCAATTTCCTTTGCAAAAATGGCGCCATCTCAATCAGGAATCGTTAAAGAGACCTGAATGAATGAGTTTGACCACCTTGAACCGAGAACGGATGAGAAAACAGTCCGTTTGCGGCTAAACCAACTCCATCTTTGATAAACAGCACGAGTCCCAATTCTTCGAAAAAACAAAGGAGTTCTTAACACTTCAAGGTGTCGATGCTGTATGCTACTCATCATGGCCTAGGGCTGGTCACCTGATTTAAAATTGTTTGATTGGTGTCTCTTTGACTGACAAAGAAATTATGAAAATCGACTTCAGATGAGAATGTTGTTGTGGAAAATTCCATCGAACTTTTTCGTTCAATCTCCGAGGAGTTCTTGACCAAAGTCCGAAAATCTCTTAGACCATTGTGACAATGTGATTGAATCTGGTGGAGATCATGTAGCTGAATGAATGTCCTGTTCATCTGAATGCCCTCATTATAGTGCTATCTAATAAAATTTGATAGATGTCAGTGAAGATCTGACTAAAAATACGATTAGCTGAGATCATTTCTGATTGAATTTGCGCGATACACAGTAATTTTTCTATCTCGTTGTACTTAGAATGGTAGACTTTTTCAGTTCGAGTTCAAGAAAGGTGCATATAATTATTTTCATCACATTTTTTATAAATAATAAGCTTAAGCCATTTGTGTCTCATAATTATCATCGAGAATAACAAATCTTCAATTAAATTGGCTTGCTGAAATAATCTGAATAGTTTTTAGTCACACCTTGTACATACTGGTACTCAGGTATTGTATTCACTTACAATAGGATCTCGTTGAACTGCTAAATAACATTTACAACCCCCGATTTCATTGTAATCATTTAGCCTCTTTAACCCCATGCCACAAATGCCCCGTAGAAGTGTTGTTTACTTGTGTTGTTTATAAAATTGTGATACGAAGAAGATAAATGCATATGATAGATAATACCATCTTATATCAATATAGGTTTTGGAACCATTGTAAGACTCTGCTCCTCAACACAGCGAAAGTTTATGACCCAAAACAGCTCGTAAAATTGTATATTTTTGTCTTATAAATAATTAGCCTTAATGATTCACAATTACGTGAAGTTTTATTAAGACTTCACAAATGTTAAATGTTTTTGAATGAGTCAACGATTCGGTCGAAAGGAAAGAACTCACAAAGCGTAGGAGGAAATCAAGTGTAAACATTAGACAGACATGAGCGTGTGTTACTGTGATCTTAATACAACTATCAAATGTATTTTCCGAATTGATCTACAAGTACAATTTTACTCATTTCTGCTTCAGCTTTGGAAGGAGATCAAATCAGTTTTGCAGACAACATTCACATCGATGCCTAATCCTCGAGGAAACAGACTTGCTGGTGGTAAGTTGCGTGAATGGAGTAATTGTCTTCAAACTTGAGTTTGTTTTATTTGGTGGTTATTGGGAGAAGCATTTCGAATCAACAATATTTTGCTTGGCAGGCTATTATGACAACACTGCGTAGTGTTCGACACAAGTCGAGCCGCAGCATGTTGATCGAATTAGATCTCTGAGGATGATGCGAGCGAGTGATCCATAACCCCTTGGAGTTTCTGAAACGTTGTCATGAGATGGATAATTTGCTTTAAAAATTGCAACCGGAAGCGTAGTGTTGTCAGTTGAATCAATATCAATTTTGTAGTAGTCTTAGGATCGGTTCAACTTCGATGACAATAATTCTCATGACTTGGGATGTGATGAGAAGCGTATTTTGCAATCGATTTGAATTATTTTAAACTAATGGAAAATGTGAACTTTTAATTAATGATGAACTTGCATCTCATGATGTGAGAGTACTGGAATGAGGATGTTCTAACCAAGTAAGAACTTTTCACATCAATAGTAAGTTGATAGGATCCGAATTATCACCTAAAATTTCATTTTGCGATAAAGATTTCAGGACTACTGCGTAGTTTCAGATGCTTCGCATGTAAATGTCGAAGATTTGTTAATAAACAACTTGTTCTGCCTGCGCAGTTGCATTTCCGATAATCGCAAGTTAATCATTGATATTAGTCTGATTAATGTCCTACGCATACGAAATGCTTCGATTAATCCTGAATTTTTATCCGTTTCACTACAAGGTTGATGCCTTTCGTTCCGATTTCTCAAATTCTACAAAGCTCTCTATGCTACAGAAGTTTTCTCGATGTTGAATTCGGCGACACGATATCTGTTCCTATTATGTTTCCGAGCATAAACAAGGTATATACTGTATTTCGGCCTACTCTTATGTCTTCATCTAAATTGACGGTTGTAATCAATTTTGTTGTGCTATCACCTGACCACGAACTTCGAAATTCTGAATGCGTGTGATTTTCGAGGATGCGGTTGGAGAAATATCCGAAAGTTATTCGAAAACCGTAATCCTCAAATGTTGAAAGCAGTAAAATAAGCTGTGTATGTATCTGAATGCTTCACAATTATATCATGGAATTGCATTTGGTGAAGTCAGTCGGCGAATCTGGAAAACTTTCACCATCAAAGTATAAGGGAATGAATGTAGCATCATGCAATGATTATTAATGACCTTACCCTTCACATTGAATTACCATGTCAGTTGGTCTCTCTCTCAGCAAGACATTAACTTAGCAGTCTACTCCACACAATTAAATAATTTGTTTATCGCAGATGAATCTAATTTTGTGGTCTACTCATATACCTACTATCGATAGGATTATTGTCGTTTTTCTGATGAATGTTCAGAGTTTCCTTTTTATCTGTCAGTCAAGTAAATGGCAGACAGTTTATTTACTTTCATTTTCTAACCATTCATTTATGAAGGAATAATCCTATCATTATTTTGACAGCTGTGTATTATACGGATAGCGGATTGTTGTCACATGCTGATTTTTGGTGTAATTTCTGGTACCTAGAAAACATGTTATCTTCAGAAATGTCATCAGCGAGTGGATAATGCCGGTTACTGATGTCAACACGCAGGTCAGTCACTCATCGCATGATACTTATCTCAGATTGACTGCTGAATATTGCAGTTTTCATCTAAGATCATTGAATTTCAATCGTTTGAATTCATGATAGTTTGTCACTGTTTCAATCAGTTTTTTAAGGCGACGCTTTAAACGGAGGTTGATATAAACCACACAATTATGCCTATTTGTTTAGCCTAACTATACCCTTCATGATGAACTGAACCGGCCGGGGTTTTGACTGCCTGGGTCGGGTCGGCCACTGGCGCAATCAAAGCGAGCAAAACTTGGCGAAATCAGATTGCGAAGGATGCTTTGTCTATCATGGAGGCTACCAGAAAGATTTTGTTGCCATTGCTCAATTTCATTCGCAGTGTCTTCTCGAATCGTTGCTTGTTTATGGTGAAAGTTGAAAGTTTTAATCTATAACTGTTGCTTGAACTCAGTGATAACTTTTCATGCGTATATTGAAAATGTACTTTTCTGTGCCACCGTGACTAACTCTTTCGAAGTCATCAAAATCGGAGCTTTAGCTTAAGGTGTAAGGAGAGGGAAGTCCCCTTGCAGTGGATAGCGTTTGACTGATGCGATAAGTGACATGAAGTGATAAGTGATAAATGACATGAAGATGCGACAGTCAGCATTATTTACTAGATTTCCTGAAAACCTGGATATAAGGGAATTTTACCACAGCCTTTCGTAGTCACCCTCGAATGAAATCGATAGGTGTCTTATGACATGTTTGATATTGCGCTTGGAAGTTTTGTAAAGCCGACCACCGCCTTTGCTAAGTTGGTCTTAAAAAATCCCTGATTATGTTATCTAGTGGCAGAAGAAGATTTGATTATCAACTGTTGATGATCAGCATTTTTACCGAGGGATGTGTTGAATGACTTTCTACCGTTCCTTCCAAGCGGTCTAAGACACCATGAAGCATTTCATGGTCAAGGAGGGATCTCGATTTTCTACCATGTAGCGGTTACAGCACTTCATGCAAAATAAATATTATTCTGCATGGATATGTTGTATGAGCTGAAATCTTTTAAGAAAGATGAGTAGTGGTCTCACAGTTGTTCGAGTTTCAGTGATTACTATTGGAGTTCTAGGAATTTGAATTTCATTCGTCTCTCGCTTTGGTTCAGACATGAGATCGTGCGGAATACATGAGTAGCAAACTTTCACATCAGATGCGCATGTAACTCAGCGCATGTAAACCGCGAAAGGTGATTGCGATGGTTGTTATGTTTCTTAGGAATGGCTGAAGTGACAGTACTCGTATCAGTTTCCTTGAGATAACTAAGTCAACTTCTAAGCACCTTCGTGATGTTCCTGCTTATCATATTATTTGGATAATAAATGTCGAAACCCCATGCGTCTCCTTAAAGATGTATTGGTTTGGTAAAATTATTTGAAAAAACATATAACACGCCCGACGTTTTGCGTGTTCACTCTCTGCCAAGGGCTACGGGCAAAACAGAATATCTGCGGTGGCAATTGACGATGAGGCTTATCTAGTGCTTATGTGTGGATCAGATCAGAAATCAGTCATCTCATGTATGCAGTTGATTCTAGACGACAGACTTAGATGAATCGAGCTTTGCGCAAACGAGTGGCCATTGGATTCTTGCAACAATTGTATCTAAAATTTCCACAACAAAATCATCAATAGAAGTGATGTTGCACATGTGCTTGTGATCAGTCAGAGCACTGTTGGAATTATTGTCATAATGGAATGACTGTTCCATGCAGCGTAATTTAAAAGGCCGACTATGACTTCCCAATATAGAAACTAACGCAAAACTTTCAAGCAAATTTGTACACCAGACATTTGTTCATACAGGTAATTTGTTTAGGTAGTAATGTACATATACCGCAATTGTTGTTTCTTGCCAGTAGATCTAGAGCTAAGACAATGATAGAGCTTATTATTATTATTGGGAGTTTCTACTAAAATGACAGGTTGGTAAGTTCGTTTCCGCTCTGTACTTTGTTAATTTTCTTTTTACTTTGTTTCCGCTCTGTACTTAGAAACGGGTCATTGGTGCAAAAATTATAATGCTATAAATTTACGATAGTCATCCATTTACTATGATAACTTTCATTTTGTAATTATTTTTAACATAATGAAGGTACTATGGCCTATGCATCGATCAAATGTGCCCATGTGATCAAACAAAAATTCAGTTGGATGATAAGTGATGCACGAAATTAATGTGGAAAAATAATGATTTTGGCTTTATGAATGTTGATATTAGATTACTACAAACATGTTGAGAAAGTGCTTTGAATGATAGCAATCCTTGTAGAATTATGGCTAAGACAAATAAAAGTTAGAAAAATGACGAGAAAACCATTTTACTAGACAATGAAGCTGCAACTGTGTCGCAAGACGCTTGTCTCCTTCTATACTTATCCCAGTTATCTCACCAGAGAGAACAATATTCTTCGTTTGTCTCTATCATTAACCACTTCCCGTTCAAGCCATCAGCTATGTTGTAGATTAAGTGTCCACGACTACATATTTTCATGATTGTGAATTGGAAGATGTGAAAAGTAATGCTATTTCTGGCCAGTGTCAGCGGGGTTCTCTGGAGCGAAATAGTTGCCTGATGTTGGTTTCATCGATGCGTAGCAGTAGAAGACACAATGATATTCATCGCAGACTTTAATCCTTCAACTACGAGTGTGTTGCGTTCAGTCGAGCAAGAATTCAATGCGTCCACCTACAGTCAGTGACTGTTACGTCATCCGTTGCGTTGGTCCGGAAGCCAACTTCTTTGAATAGAGATTTGGGGTTGATTACCTCATCAACGTGTGTGATTATGAACTGATGCGAGATTTGTTAGTTCCTTGGAATTTTAAATGCTGTAAATGAATATTCAATACAGTTGCGAATATTTAGATCTCAACCTGATATCAAAATGCTCACCTGCTCAACGCATCAAATCACATACGAAAGAAATGTACGGTCACATTGGTCATCCATATGGGAACACTTGAACCTTTGAAGATGAGACAATCATTTACTTATTTTTCAAATTGTGTTTTGGAGAAAATCATTTTGATTAAGTAAACAAAAAGTTAGCGTCCTTAATTACGGAAGAGGATAAAAAATTGGACTGCAAAGTGAAAGCATCTATCAGTCAACGGTTCTGATATCTAAGTTGATACCTGCTTTTGCATGATTAATACAAAGATGATATTTTATTTTCAATGTTACAAGATTCTTTAATGAAAGTTGCAATATCATGAATGACAGTGTGTTGACTTTGTAAGTGTATGTCTTTGATGGCAGCTGAAGCTCAATATTTTTATATGATTCGAATACGCCTGTAATAAAGAACCTCAGCATTCAATGCCGACGAAGCTCGAATCATGCGCTTGAACAGTGACAGCTGAGCCAGAAAAATGCACGTAATTTCTGTTGCGTTTAGAATAGACAACAATTGATTTCCATGTCTCGAACACACTTCTTGCTATCATTCTTTCGCCATTCTGTCTGTGAGTTAGCTTGGAACAAAGATTTTTCTGTCAGAAAATGACGTTTGTTGGTAAATTTCAAATCTTCAATTCGAATATCAGTGGATGCAATATTTCATAGCACTGAGAAATGCCTGATTATCCGATTGAAGTTTTCAATTACATCAGTGCTCACGCGAGGAAAAAATGAGTCCCCAATGGTGAGATGTCGTAAAAATGAACTCCAGCTGATCAATTTATATATTCAATAATTTGATAATGAAGTTATATCCGCCTCTTCAGAGCGACTGCGGACGATTAATCATTTAACACTGCTTTGCTGCGATATTTAGCAAATATTCGCTACTTTCAATGCATTGAGAATGGTTGGATATCTCAGTTGCGAAAGACTGCACTTCATTCGGAAATGCAGAAGGTCCACGGTTCGAGTCTGTCCGCCTGGGGATGTAATACCGCTCTCGCTTTAGGTTACTAGTTCTAGTTGCCAGTGTATGAAGACTGAACCACCAGAATAAGCTAGCATGGTTTGGGGCAGAACAACAGAAAAAATCCGTTCTCCGTTAAAGATTCCACCTTCACCCACCTTTCATTTTCAACCTCATCTGCAGCTAGTAAAAAGTGTCCATTCTTTTGATGTGAGATGTGTAGAGGAATAAATGGAAGAAGTTTTGTGAAAGCAAAAATATTAATTTTCACATGTCGATTAATCATTGGAAATTACTTTCAAATAGGCCTATGTCAAAATAATACCCACTCTCAGATTGGTAATGTGGTTTCGGGATCATGATGAAAGAGATTATTAAGTCGTGTTTTATCCACTCGAAATGAGTGGGACAACCAATGTACGACGTCATGTGAACTATTACGTGTTGGATAGTGCACTGTCTAAAATGCAAGTATTCTAACGACAGGGTTCTTTTATGTAAGCAACATCATTAGTGTTTGACCAGCTGTTGATAACAACTGTTCCTGTATCACTGTGGTGAGTAACAAATATTCATTTTAGTCTTCGATCATCGGAATGTACAGCGTATATTAGACTTAAATCTACGTGTGTTGAGCTTGCCGTTAGAAAACAACAGAAGACATGTCCGGAATTTCGACGCATAATTCTCAAGAATTGGATTTCGCCGTGGTGTAATCGAAAGGGTCGCTACTTATCTATTTATCATCTTGTTACACAACAGTCCTGTACCATATATGTAATATTGTTTTGATGTTAGTTTTGAAGTTGGCTATTAGATAACGTGTCATCGAACTCACTCAGTTCAGAAATCTGCGTATTAATAACTAATATCGTACGTCGTATTTAGATTAGTGCCTTTGACTTGCACAGTGAGCATTCTCCAGCAATTCACGTGACTGCTTTAACTGAGTGATATTTTTTTTCTTTTCACTTGTAATCTCTATTTAAAAAGGATTATTGTACTCATTCGAGGGGCTACTGATGAAGGTAAGTTTTCCTAGGCAACCCGACCATGCGAAGCTATGCCTCGTTTAGGTCTGCTACATCCTTACATTCAGTATCTTCAGAATTTCCTCACTGGTAAACTGCATCAGCCTGATGATTGAGTAAAGTTTGGGGGCGGTGGTGATGAAGTTGAAATAGGAGGGACGGCTATTAATTGCAACTTCGTGCAAGATGCCAGTGTCTGAAACTATCTTGTCTTGAGTGCAACCGTGAATCACTCCATACTCTTGGGAACCTGCGATCATAGTGTTCAATGAAAAATGTTTTTTCGGACATATTTCTATTCGGCATATTGAATGTGAAGTTTAAAATGAGCAATTTCACGTCTTGAATTTCGTCGACCCTAATTGTATTAGAATGAAGTTGATGAATAGAGATACATTTTCTAACTAAAATCAGGCCTGTGATTACTCCTCAAATTCCTCAGATTCCTCAAATTTTTTTTTTGCTCCTCAAATCCTCAAAAATTCCTCAATTATAGCTTAACTAAGGGAAATTCCTCAAATGTGACACATTTCAGACTAAATGTAGGATATTGTACTGTTTTTGGCGAATGGCGATGATATGTAAACTTCCAATCAAGAAGCTGAGATAGAATCCTGTAACACGTATCCTACATCCTGACTCCTGAGCTTGAACAATTATGATTTATAACGTGTTCTTATTTCACGTCGTTTTCATTTCTGGAAGTTACACGGCTGCAGATGTTTGGGTTAGTCCGGACTTATTTTGCTATGCAGAGAAGTCTGAAGTTGTTGTCTGTCGAACTCCTTAGTGCAACACTTTCACGTATTTAATGAGTGAAGCACTGCGATCAACCTACAGAAATTGTATATTTGAACACTGCAATCAATTTTTTTTACTTCCAACATCATATTGCTGGGGAGAATTCCAACAACAAAATGCTTATTCAATTATTTTCATTAATTATCTTGACCTGTTTCACAGCTTTCATTATGTTTCTGCGACTATATGGTTGCCAAATGCATGCCTGCGCTTCTTAAAGAACTTTAGGATATCGATCTTCTATATCCGTTATGTGATAGAGTATAGGTAGCCTAGCCACTTGGATTTCAATGCTCTTTTCAACTGAAGCTTTTGCTTTACTCATTCTCTTCCATTATATTTCCGCTGAATATGAACACATCCGATGGGGTAAAGCGGATGGTCTCTAAATGTAGTGTCTATATGCCTCCTGGTCACTAGTGTGTGGGAGTTAGAAGCTTATGAGTCTGTGCTATCCCATGAGTCTGCAGCTACGTTTTCCAGGGTTTGCAGACCGACATCTGAACACAGGATGTTGTGAAAGTAATGCACACATCGTTTATCGTTGTATGTGAAGTTAGATTAATTAAGACATTCAAACCACGTATTACTGGGTTGGTAGATTTTCAACCTGGGTCTACTGCAAGATGTGGATGTCAATATCTCAGCGGAACTTCATGCGAATAGAGGTGATAATCTTTCACTCTTTGCCTAGATAAGACCAACGACTTAGCTCGCAAGCCTTTTCCTAACAGTTGATTTGTGTCGTCTGAGAGAATTCGTGTTCATTTGAATGTAGATTGAAGCGATATGATCAAAGCGCTGACTGTAAACAAGAGCCACCAAAACTTATGCAGTAAAAAATAATATTAATATATTAGCGTGTAATGTGGCGTATCCTTCATAATACTGAATTTTTTTAAGCCAAAAGCAATGCATTCCGTCAACGATTTTGTCTTTTTATAGTTATGGGTTACTCTCCTCCCAAAATTTGTCTAAAATCTGTGAAAATTAATCGTCACAATAGCCCCAGCTGCCTGTATTTAGGATATTTCCTACATTCAAAAAGTTGCAGTATACAATTCTGACAAGCATAATTGAATTGGCGTGAAGCACAACGATATCAGCAGCCTGATCTGACATCCTCTGTTCGACACATTCCAAGCAGATGGTACTTGAGGTCAACAAATTATATTCGTAACAACGCGGGAAATGATTATGACCAGGCCATTATCCCTTTGTAATATACACAACTTCAAAAAGTGTGGTGTGGTCAACCCTGGGGTTGCCTTCTTGGACCTTCATGACTTGAAGTTTGGCCCAAAATCCATGCTAAAATTTGGAGCTTTTTGCAATTACCATATTAGGCTCCGTTTCCATTCCTCAAATTTTTCAAGGAAAATCCTCAATTTTTCTCATAGGCTAATCACAGGCCTGTAAAATTGCTAAATTTATATTTTCCTTTTAATTGAATCATGTTTGGCATCGCTGCTGTTTCAAGATACTGAATTTATCTTAATGTCGAAAATGTTCTCTTAAATTTGCTACTTGCAATTTCACCTACTTGCGTTCGTCCAGAGCACTGTCTAGTGTTCCATGACGCTGAGAGAACGGCATGAATTGTGAGAAAGTAAATTTTTATTATTTCGATGAATTGTTTCTTATTGTTCTTATTCTAGTTGTAATGCAATAATAGCTAAGTTTCTTTTTTTATCAAGATTAGCAAAAATATTATTTATTTTGTCTTGAATGGCTGTAAATATTTAATGGATATGGTTCTGTTCATATTGTGATCAGCACCAGATTGACTTGCATAAAGAGACTGTCTTCAGAGGCATTTATCTTGTGAAGAATTGAATGCGCAAAAATCAATGAAACAGCAATGATTTTCCCGTTATTCTCTTATGTGCTGCAATGATCCGTCTTATTTTCTTTTGTATGAATATTGCTACTTTTTAGTTACCTTTTGTGCCATAGTGATGGTTATTCTTGAAGAGGTTGGAGGCAGGTGTTTCATTCAGTTAATGCTGTAACACCCAGAGATAAATTAGTTGTCTCTGTCTAGGGATGACATTTCAGATCGCTGACGGTCAGATGACAGAGGTAGTCCAGAGAGGCAAGAAAAACATTTTCCAATTGAACGTAATTGGAAGTCAGTTTTATGAAGTCTGACGAGTCAGAACACCACTTCCAACGCGTACAGTTCGTCATTTGAGATTGTAAGTAGTCGACCGGTGTGAATTTTATTTCCATTTGACGAATTCATCCCGTTGAGCAATTGAATCTTGAAATCGAAAATGAAGACGCAGATTGAAGTTCTCAGCAAAAGTGATTTATTTCTGTGCTTTCTATGGTGAAGTGAAAATTGCTGTCTAGAGCCATAATTTCTGGTATAGAAGTTCTTGAAGGTCATTAGCTCACGTGTTCATGTATATTTGTCTAGGAACTTAACGACATTAGTGTTAATATTGTTAAACACAGTATTTTGATTATATGTAGGCCATGCATCACCGATCAGGACACTGGATGGAATGTGAATTGAAGACATCCATGCCAAAAATTATGGCTCTAGACTTCGTACTTGTCACTTTATCACAGGAAACACAGAAACTTCAGTCTGCTTCCCATTGGATTTGTATTTGCTTTGATCCTGTTTGACAAGAAGAGGAACCAGGTAGAACTCGGCAGACGCACAGATTCTCTGTGGTCATAAGATGTACATCATTCTATGGGTCCCATTTTCTCCTAGTCCCTACAGAAGTTCGTGCTAGCGGCCAGATGAAGTGCATGATATCTCTTTGCTGTAGGCCTACCTCCTTGAGTGGTTTCATTTCAGTCAAGTAGGCCTATATGTTTTAGAGTTCAGCTATTTCTGGTTCATCAACCTGGATGTATTCCCTCACTAATTCTGGCCCAATTCATTCCATAATTTATGTGTTTATTTGATGCGAAAGGCGAGTATTACATATAGGGATATGAATGCTATTCCTATTTATTCGAAAACAACACTTTCTGTGGGTCAGGAGCAGGCCTCATTTTCGAGGGGGCTTCGATTTGACCTTAATCTGCAATTGTGACACATGCATTTTGATTCGGCTCTCCGAAGAAGGGTGTAGCCATTATGTCCGTCTCAATGCTCATTCACAGGGACATGTAAATGCGTAGTTACATGTGAATTCCGAAGTGTTTTCAGTCTTATCCCGATCTGCGTTTGTACCTCAGCAATGAACACAGTTTTATCCATGTTTTTCATTGAACAGACGAATTATCTTTTTTACATTCTTTTCAGTCAACGGTCTTGTGAAAATTAAAAAATGAAAATTTTTCCACACAACGATTAACGTGTTTCTCTTATTCTTCTTTTCTAATTCTTTTATTGCGTGGATTGACATACACCTTTGAAGACTTACTTCTAGGTCCTACTCCTTTATTGGGTGGTGTTCAAATGTTAAATAAATCCTCACATTTCCTATATAGTTAGAACGATTTATGAGCTAGAGTCAAGGATCACGAAACCTGAGTCTCAGCTATCTATGATCACAGACTAAGTATTCCTGCCCTTACACTGTTGAGCATTTCACAATCTTAGATCGTGCATATAATGCTTATATTCTGAATTTTTTTCACGCGATTCATGTAGTTTCAGGTTAACAGTCATCTTTCAATTATTGGTTATTAAAGATGGCTCGTTGCGAAGTGCTTTGATCATTCTTAAATCTATCAATGATTTTGTGGCATTCCTCTTTCGTTTATCTGTTTAACCTTTCAATTCATCTTCCACTTCCACTCTTTAATATGAAATGAGTATTCTATCAAAACTAAGTTGTGAAGAAAATGCATATACAAGTACGTGGAAAGATATGCTGAGAAGTGTGATAAAATACGAGCGTATCCGCATCAAAATCAGTATCGTCTGATGACGTCATCATTAAGATGCAATAATGAGTAGTCAAAAGCAGCATACTGTATCACGGAGGTGTTGTCATCACAATGTTTTATGCATCTGTTGTGGAACGTAAAAATGATCCAAGGTCGGTTTTGCAATGGCAGAGCATCAACATGTACTTGTAGTTAGGTAGAGTGTTTTGATAAGGAAATTAATTTCCCTGGTCCTTAAACAAAACTCTTTTATTGGAAAAATCAGGTGGCTGATAGTCTTATATAAATTAAATAACAGCAATTAATTCGGCTATATTCCACAGCCATTCTCAAACAGTAACTTGAGTAAATGGCTGTGGAATATAGCCGAAATTAATGTTTAATATATATATATATATATACATAAGACCATCAGATACTTTTCCAACCATAATGAACAATTCACGCAATCAGGGTATATTTCAAATACACATTTAATTTTGAGTTAATCAATTGCCCTTATTTCAGATCGATTACATCGATTCACCAGCGGACGATCGACCTGTTGTAATACGGAGGCAAAGTACAGACGAGCAATCACATTCATCTCAGGAATTAGAATTATATCGCCCGGTAAGCTCTAATCAATGTAACTTGATGCATTAGCAAGACTATTCAATTGATTTTTCTTTTGAATTAACCTGGATGAATGTGCTTTATATAACCAGGGTTTCGAAGCGGTACAATGTGACTTCTCAGCCCGTGAAGACGTGAATAGATATAGGCAGGTTGCCGCATTTGGTAAACAGAACTGGAGGGGCACCATCGCTATTACTATCGGTTTCAGTACGTCTCCTATCCTCACCCTAAAAGTTATTAATTTTTTTGAAAGTCTTGTTATAGTGGTCTTGCGGTCGAACCCCGAGAGTGCCCTCAGAACTAGAAGTCAGCAGGAAGTGCATCAGGATTAAAAGTATCTCGACATAATATGAAAAGTTCTATTTCGGTAACAACCAGGCCTATGGTGGCGGATTACTGACCTAATCGTTGAATAGAATACAATACTGCTTCAAATACTTAGAATGACCTTAATGTGAACACAAGTCTGCGTTATGATTCTCCTGCTAGCGTAAGGTGGTAATGAAGTGGTTTGAAAGGCACTTGCGTATGAGAAACATCACAGCGTCGAGCAAGGACCCAACGCTAGACCCTGTTCCGAAACCCTTGATGAAATTATATTTGGCGCTTGATCTGAATACTTCTTGCATGCATTGTGATTCGCTGATGAAATAATCTCAATAACAACTTTACATTTGTAGACACATCGTGTGAAACAAGGATACAAGAAGAGAAATGACAGTAGCAGCTCTCTGTGTCCTCAGCCAGACCCATATCTTCGTCCTGATCCAAATGCTCAGCGAAATTCCCGGGCTAGTGACACCTCCAGTGCTTACTCGGGATCCGACAACTATGGAGGGGATGACAATCAATTCTCGGATGACGATATGGACGCCAGTAGTCTGGAGGTAAGATTTCTGTCTCTTCTGAACATCAACAAGAATATTTGCTCTCTGAATTAATTGTTATTTGGAGAGGAAATAATGCTTAGATTCATTAGGTTGTTTCATCGATAGCGTATTCAGAGAAGGGAATGAAAGCTCTAAAATCTGTTGTAGATTAGTCGTTGTCAATTTGATGACAACATCCTGGAATGATCAGTAGATGGATGATTGTATTTTTACTGACCACGGAATCGTCTGGGGTCCCATTCTCATTCTACAATCAATGAGAGAATATATAGAACAATATTTCAACCTTGAAACTCATTCAAATTGAATAGTGAAGGCAGATTTTATTTTCTGTTTTATTGAACAAAAAACAAATTAAATTATATGTGGATGAAATATGACATAATCAATGATTTTCAATGCATAAGACTATATATTGCTGTTAAGCGAAAAACCGGTTTGGCATGAAGATAAAGTGATGTGCACTATGAATGAAATGAATTAAATCTGGTGACTTCCATAATATTTCGTGCGCAAGACGGAATTTCATTCTGTGATAATGAAATTTGGGTTTGAACAAACAGAAATATGATACGAAAAAGCACGTTGGTGGCTCGAAATGAATTTATTGTCGCTCGAATTGGATATATCGCTCGTTGGGCTCGAAATTAATATAGGTTTCTGGACCTTGTCCGGCGTCAGGTGAATGCAAAACTGACCACATTATACTACATCCTCTACGCCCGCACGACGCTTCTTAGACATCAAGGGTGTAGCAGTATTGCGTGAAGACTGTGTTAAGAGTGGGATGTCAGTACAAGAAAGACATCAATGTGCCTTTGTAAATAGTTGTGCCTTCAACTTCTATTTTGAATTACAAGTGGATAAAAAAAAGTGGGAAAGACTTCTCACTACAAACTGCTAAGTACAAGAAAGAAACCGCGGCTGATGTCAATGATTACAACATTGTTTTAGCAGTAGAATCTGTTATCATTTTCACGAGAATCGATATCGGAAGAATTCGAATTCGGAATTGAGGGACATTTGACTCCGTTACTTGGTTTGCACTAATGACTGATAATGTCTATTCATCTTTCCTTAATATTGTTGAATTTCCTTTATGTTTGACAGATAATTATGTTTGATCTGATCATCATCCTGGCATCAGGCACATTGTATTAAGACAACATTCATTAGATCCTCTATCCAGAGCAGTTTTCAAATAAGAACTTTGTGTTCGTGTGAATAAAAGAATTTTGCAGGTGGTTGATATTATTATTCTACTCGTCAAAGAAGTGATGGGGAGAAAACTTGAGTCAATGTTGCTACAGATCGGCCATCTGATGAATTCAGGGGAAGTGTCGGGAGTCCATGAGGGATCTGTCCTATCGCCTTTGCTCTTCGCAATTGTGGTTGATGCGATGACAGAATTAAGGAGAGGGACCATTATCACAACTGTTGAAGCTGATGACATTGTATTGACGAGCGAAACAATGGAAGGTCGGAGAAAAATGTTTGAAATGGAAGTTCGCGTTGGAATATAAGGGAATGAAGATCAGCTTAGGAAAAACCGATGTGTTTGTGAGTGGCAGAGGAAGGGAAGTGATGAAATCCAGGAAAGATGCCTGTGGAGTATGTGGCAGAAGAGTTGTGCAGAAGAGAATTCGGTGCTTGTACTACTTGTTGGAAATGGATACACGGAAGATGCACGAATGTGAAAAGAAGGACGTCTGACTTGGTCAGAGACATCACATGCGATAAATGTGTTATAACTGATGACGATGACGTGACTACAACTCAGGAATTGTTCGAAGGCATTGAAGCAGTGAAGGGATTTTGCTACTTAGAGAGTAGACTGAATGCCAGTGGGTATGCGACGCAGCAGTTGTGATGAGAGTGAGACTTGGATGAAGGAAAGTTCGGGAAGTTGGAGACGAAGATTCTCAAAAAGAATTTAAGGGGAAAGATGCATCGGAGCTGCGTAAGGCCAGTAATGCAGTATGACAGTGAAACTTGGTGCTCGCGAGACTACGAAGAGCAGAGGGGGCGAGCTTTATGTGTGGAGTGAAACTAATGGACAAAAGGAGCACGAACGACTAGATGGATAAACTTGATTTGAAGGAGAACATCGGAAGTTTGTCGAAAGCAAAGTGAGTCTGGTGGCATGGGCATGGGCATGTCCTGAGAAGAGATGTTCTCAAACAGGCGCTTTAGTTCAAGGTCAAAGAAAGAGAGGATGACCGAAACTTAAGTGGAAAACAGGTTGTGTACGTTGTGAAACAGATAAGTATGAAGAAGGAAGGCGCTGCTAGGAGGCTGAAATGGAGATTTGGTGCAAACACGGTTTCTTTGCAATAAGCCAAATCCGGCCAACCTCAATAGTCGGGGACAAAACCGGAGAAAAACTGGATTTATGATGATGATCGTCGACTTAGGTGTTAATGATGGTGTAAAAATTCGAGTATGTAATTGAAGTTTAATGGATGCTATCAAACTCTCAAATATGCTGACCTTGTTTGGGAGGACTCTTTCCGCGAGCCTGAAAACTGTGAATTTTGACATCAAACTTTTATTCGGTGGGTTGCAAACATGATGATACTCTAGATTGACGAATGTGCATAATACTCGTTGTCATGGAATTGTTCATTGTAAGAATGATTTTTTATTGAATGTATCTAAGCTTCATTATTCTTGCTTTCATGTTTAAAAATTTAAGGATTCTTCCGAAAATCAGTAGAAACAGAATCATGGATTTTACATAATCATAACTCGCAAATGAATAGTCATTACAATGAGCGATAGTCTCTAAATCACATCAAGTAATTTGTGATTTTTTGCATAAGTAAATTCAGGTTCGAATTTTGTTATAATATTTATACTAGTCGCTGAAAAAATCTTCAGCATGTTGCAACTTCGGTAATTTCGATGTTTTTCAAAGAAATTCAAAAATGTGAAAGCAAGATTTTTGTCGTTAATTGACGGTAAACCCGAAATTTTAAGAGAAATTCCATTTTGGATTACAATGAAATTCAAGAAAAGAAAAATGTACTGGAAATGCATCGAATTTTGAAGATGGTTGAAATCTAAAATCATGAATTTTAAGCGAGGAAACCTTCAAGAAATTTGACATTGAAAACCCTTTTACTTCACGCTTCATTTGGTGCAGATACCATGTTGCAAGTCTCATCCTCCCAGTTGATTGGGTAGGACTGAGAATGAATAAATTGTCTTTAGGCATATATTTCAGGTATTTCTGTTTTGTGATCCTCTGTAGATAATGATTTATTTTCTCACGAACTTACAAGTTTTGTGCGTTTTACAAATCCGTCGATGATGAAGCGAGTTTTACTAGATGAAGTGATTATTTGACGACATTTTATTGGTATGCTGTCGCTAGTCATGGTTTTTTCAATGCATCTAAATTTAGGATTTCATAAGGCGTTGAAAGTCTAAAGGCCTCTGATTGAATGGACTAGCTTAACAATGCTTTTGAAACGTGGACTGAGCGCAGTCTCTGAGAGAGTGTCAAAGATTTTTGAATTGTGATACTTAATTCGCGAGACGGAGTACGATCGGTGGTTTTACTGAAGGGACATCCCAGCTGAATGTACCAATGCTTCAAAAGTGTTCTCTATGGTCCATGATACTGGTGGTGAGTGTTACATTACAGTTACAGTAGTAAAACCCGCTAACACTCAAAGTGCATTGTTCTGACGGTGGGGGTCAGTAATTCATTGGAATCTGTTCGCCTGCGTATTAACAGTCATCGTATTTACTATCATCATTCATCATACACTTTCATCTTTTATTAATTCGATGACTTTTGTTCTGTGACTCGCCATAGCCATGACTATTAAATAGTGATTCGCCATGGCCGTTACTACATCATCGAAGATATCAGAATTCCGTTCGACCATCAAGGAGATCAAATTCACTTTCTAAACGAGTGTCGATCGAGACACTATTTCACTGGGCTTTGCTAAGTAGAGAAATCTAAACAACATCGCCTTATGGCTGCATTAATACCCGCCGGTCACTCAATGCTACATTCCTTAGTGACATACCTAAGATATCATTGATACTACCTTTCTTGTTTTGTATGAAAGAACTACGTACACCACGTGTGGCGTTTATGTTGTTGTGTTATTGTGTTTGTTTCGTAGATGTAGCTATTGTAAAATGCCAACCATGCCTGTCGGAATGTGTTTTGCTTCGTGTAAAGCACAAGTAAAAATGTTATCAAGGTGACATAATTGCTACCAGCATTTGCGTCTTGAAATCGTCATTCTTTATTTAGGTGTACTTTGAGGAAGGATATGACGTCAATTGGCACTGTTGGCAATGTCTTGATAAGTTTCGTCAGATTATCATAGTCTGATAAGAATTAAGTTAAGCTTCAATTTGATATGAATTATCATATTTAGATTTTTCATGATAAGATCAGAAGCTGCTTCATTCAATCTTGACATATCAGAAGGTATTAATCATTTAAGAAGTCACCAAAGACAAGACTTAAATTGCCTCATTTTCATTGAGATGATGTTTTGCACCATCAGCTTCAACCTTTTGCTTCCAATTTTTAATTTTATTCCTAAAATTGTGTCATTGCACCTTTTGCCTAAACAGCTGTCTTTATAGGAGCTTATTCAAAGTGAAGGATACTAACACAGGGTTCATTCAAAGATAAGTAATATGCGAATTTATATGATGAAGTTGTCATTGCTGACAATGTTTGTTATGTTGATCCTATGTGTGGTCGGTCTACAACGATTGTCTGTAATCGTCTGATTGCACATGTTTGCGGATCACTTGCGAAGCCTCTGGTAGTGATCTTGCTCATCTCGAGTATCAATTAATTTCAATTTCACTGATGGTTTTTGGCGAAAGTGAGCCTATGCTATCCGATACTTCGTTTGGTACGCTCAAGTTAACATATTCAAGAGTTGAAACAGTGTTGAAAGCATGGAAGAGTCGCTACTCAAACTAGAAGTAATCCCCTTTCACCTTGCTGCCCTTTTGGTGACGGTACCACATTGAAGATTGATTTTTTACAATGATAGATGCCCATGCCAAAGCTAATCTACTGCATACCCACCCGACAAATGATCAGTAATAATACGGTTTTACAGAGCAGCTTTGTATACTACGTGCTCTCTCGTTCGGGGAATTATATTGTTCTTGACCGGGATACCCTCCCTCAGATATGCACATGACAGCTATGGCGGACTGTTGTGATTTCATGAATTCTGTAATGAGGGTTTAGCATCATCCAATTGACTGTCAGTTGAAGCTGTACTTGATTGTTGCTTATTCCTCTTCCAAATCCCGTTGCACATGAGCGATGTGAGATGCCGGTATTCAATTATAATATGGCATATGAAGTATTGATAATGTACTGTAAAGATTCAGGGTGACGCGTCGAATTTATTATCAAAATAATCATGATTTAGGAATTTAGTTATCACACCTGATGTGATGCTGTGCACCAAACCAGAAACTATTTTTTTCAGATTGAAGAGAGAGATTGGTTTCAGGTAGATATCTCATCTTGACTATATACACAAAACGACATCTATAGATGCTTCTGGCCTGTGATGAATGACTGAATAGAGTGGTATATGTCTCGTATTATATATAAACCGAAAATCCATCCTTTAAGAATTCAAGTTCACATGTATTGTGCTTCAATGATGCTCTAATGGGTTTGATAATAGCTTAAAGCATGGTATTCATACCTAACATTTATTTCTGGTCTTTACTTCATTTGAAATGTTCTTCCAGAATTGTTCACATTATTCCAGCTTACCGGGCTAGCATGATATTTACCAACAAATCCATTAGTAATGTATCATCTTGAAATCGTGTTCATATCTTTTGTCTTTATAATACTGATAGAAGTGGTGATATTCTTTGTAGACACAATCGTATCGAGATTTCTTCTCGGAGAGTATCATTAAGGAACCCAAGGATCGGCAAATGGATGACTTGGCTAACATCGTCAACACGATAGGTCAAATGCAAGCATACGAACATCTGGCAAGTGCTACTTTGGACGAAATCGCTCGTGTGGCCCTCTTGGCATCGGTTCGTGAAGCAGGGAAGACCATCTTGAGTAACGGAGAGCTCTTGGACTCCTGGTCCGTTCTCTATGATGGTGAGGTGGAAGTGATTGACGAGCAAGGTCAGAAGACTCGAATGAAGCAAGGTCAGAGTTTTGGTGTCAAAGCTGTTGACGAGAAGCAGTTTCATCGTGGCGTCATGAGAACTCTCACTCCCGCCTGTCACTTCCTTGTGGTGAAGCAAGAGGACTACGTTCGTCTGATGAAGCATGATGAAGACTATCGTAATGCTGAAATGGATGACGCTGGGAGGATCGTGGCTATTGTCGAATTCATTAATGAAGGAGACGGAAGTAAAGGCCGCCAAATTAAAAAGGTAACTTCATATGGAGTGATTATGAGCAGTTTGAGTGAACTGTATTCTAGGTCGTACATATCTATTGAGAATTCAGCGGTACGCTACAGTGAAAGCTCAGAATCTGATAATTATTCACATAAAGCACTCTTTGATTGTTCACCGCAATCGTGTTTGGAGGAGTAATTATTCACGAAAACCAGTTGCTAGTCTGAATTGTTATACTCGACTCAGAATAACTGGTTTTCGCTCATAATTACTCCTTTTTCATCCTTTATTTGTGATGATCAATTAAAGAGTGCTTTATGTGAATGATTATCAAATTTTGAGCTTTCACTGTAGCGCACTGATGAATTAAGCTGTTCATATAAATATTTAGAAAAAATTCACATTTTGTCACGCATTTGCATGACAAGTAGTTGGTCAGTTAATGCAATTTTTTTCCAAATATTCTTAGAAGCTGCTAAAATTGAAATAAAACTGCAAGAAATCGTTAACCAATATAGCCTTGCCTATTCAATAACTTGGTGGTTGTACCCGATTACTGATGTGAATGTGAATTGTTTTTAAATCAAAGCTTGAGGGAGGAGGACGGGCCATTACACTGAATGTATCCCTCAACATAATATCAATGACAAAGAAGGATTATATTGAAAGAAGAAAAGAGGGTATGATAAAGGAATATAAGTAGTTATACAAAAATTTAACAATTAACGTTATAAGTAGCCTATATTGTTTTTAGATGCTGAGAGATAAAGCTCAACAGGGCTGCCTAGTGTTCCGATTTTCTGCGGACACCCTGATTTTTTTGTTTGTGAGGATCGGATGTCTCTCACAGGCAAAAATTTGCATCATGATTTTTTGCTTTACAAATTCTGGATCAACTTCTCAATTTAGCATTCAACTGTAGCTCTGATTAACAGCAACAATAATGCGTGACGAGCTGGTAGACCAATTCAGTATCAAGCTCAGCACCTAGCATTGTCTTTTAATGCTCACTTTGAGTGACCACGTGGTAGCTTTTGAAAGACACTTTACATGGACTTATGAAGGAGTCTTGCAGCAATTTTTAGAAGCATCTTGGATTATCAAGCAACCTTCAAAACACCGCTCCCACTCCCACAGATGATTTGGATTCGTTATCTTTTCAAGTATATTTTCCGTACAACAATCGGTCAACTTTTTTTTATCTGTGCGGCCTTTTTAATGCAATAAAGCACCAGCGTCTTTGAATGCAAATGCCAATTCACACGCATCTTTTGAATTTCAACGACAAATAATTCTTCAAGGTTAATACCTGTATGTATCATGTTGATATCGCTCAGTATATTAGAGATACTGGCATTTCTACTTCTAATGAAATTTATATCTGCGATTATGTGTACTATCGTGAATGCTGGTATATCAGGAGGTCTATACCATTTGCAGTCATCTTAGCTCATTTCATTTGAAAGCCTTTGTTTTAGTCTATCACTGATAGGATTGATTGATTTACATTGTAAGTAAACTTTTCATGACTAGAACCATTATGACATGCAATTCTCAGTTACTTAAAACTTAAACTTAATTTTAAAAAATTCTAGCAAGTGCTTAAATTCAGCGTGCAGAGTGCATTTGCGCGAAAATAATTTTTCTAGTCATGAAGAGGAGTTCATACTATGTATCCATCAAAATTTATAGGTCTACTGCATATCCTACTGAAATGAATGGTTTATATTTTCATTTGCATGTGCAAAAATTTAATTAAATGCTCTGTATGGCTTGATGCAATTATCTTACTGAAACCAAATCAGCGTACTATGCTTTTTGAGTTTTTTTGAAAATATCCATTCAAGCCAAAACTCCCTAATTCATCCTGGATTTCTAATTTATAAGTTTTGAGCAATTGATTGGGTATGAAAGAAGCCTTGAATGTGTACGTTTATAGATATCCGTCTAAGTTATATAGACCCAAATCTATGTATACCAAGGAAAGACAGGAGGGAATTTGCATATTTCAACCACTTCGGTCTTGGTATAGATCTCTCGTCTAGATCTCATTGATAAAGTCGCATCGTACAAAATTTGAGTATGCTATGCATTGACTCCTATATAAGTATTATAGCTCTGGACAAGAAACTTCAACTTCCAGAGGTCGCCCAGAGATACACGTTAGCATGCTCGACGTATGGGAGCGCCACGAGCTACAGAAATCTAATTAAATAGGATATCAATACACTATGTCTTAGTCTGTGCCTTAGCCAGTCGTCATATTTCGCACATGTAGGGATAGTTCTCTAAGAGACCTTCAAAGGTAGACGCTTCTCGTTCAGAGCTCTTATATCTAGGAGTCCATGGTCTCGGAGAGAGAGGAACGCAGGATAGACCTATGGCTATCGGGAAAGACAATTCTTCATTTTGAATATTAATCCCTAATCAGCAATGTAAGGCCATACAAAACTTTACCATTTGCTTGCGTATACTGCCATAAATATGTTGCAACATTTGATAACTGGCTCGTGTAATGCGGTACTTCGATATAGGAGTGCGAATGGGTCATGATGGTAGCTCATCAGCAGCAACTGCTGCGTTTGTATTTTACTAAGTGGGCGTAGAAAAAGAGGCGATGATATTCACAGAACAGACAGAAAATGTTTTTATGACATTGCTTCATGTTACAACTGTCATAATACACAACATATGTGCTCGTTATAAACGAACCGGAATTTTTCGGAATGTGCTGACATATGTGCAAATACATAGCCGGGTGAAGAAATGTCATGCGAATATACAGCCTGGTGAAGAAGTCATGTCATGCGAATATACAGCCTGCTGAAGAAATGTCATGTCATGCGAATATACAGCCTGCTGAAGAAGTCATGTCACGAGAATATACAACCTGGTGAAGAAGTCATGTCATGTGAATATACATCCTGGTGAAGAAATGTCATGTCATGCGAATATACAGCCTGCTGAAGAAGTCATGTCATGCGAATATACAGCCTGGTGAAGAAGTCATGTCATGCGAATACACAGCCTGCTGAAGAAGTCATGTCATGCGAATACACAGCCTGGTGAAGAAGTCATGTCATGCGAATACACAGCCTGGTGAAGAAGTCATGTCATGCGAATATACAGCCTGCTGAAGAAGTCATGTCATGCGAATATCCAGCCTGCTGAAGAAGTCATGTCATGCGAATATACAGCCTGGTGAAGAAGTCATGTCATGGGAATATACAGCCTGCTGAAGAAGTCATGTCATGCGAATACACAGCCTGGTGAAGAAGTCATGTCATGCGAATATACAGCCTGGTGAAGAAGTCATGTCATGCGAATACACAGCCTGGTGAAGAAGTCATGTCATGCGAATATACAGCCTGGTGAAGAAGTCATGTCATGCGAATATACAGCCTGCTGAAGAAGTCATGTCATGCGAATATACAGCCTGGTGAAGAAGTCATGTCATGTGAATATACAGCCTGGTGAAGAAGTCATGTCATGGAAATATACAGCCTGGTGAAGAAGTCATGTCATGGAAATATACAGCCTGGTGAAGAAGTCATGTCATGCGAATATCCAGCCTGCTGAAGAAGTCATGTCATGCGAATATACAACCTGCTGAAGAAGTCATGTCATGCGAATATACAGCCTGCTGAATAAGTCATGTCATGCGAATATACAACTTGGTGAAGAAGTCATGTCATGCGAATATACAGCCTGGTGAAGAAGTCATGTCATGGGAATATACAGCCGGGTGAAGAAGTCATGTCATGCGAATACACAGCCTGCTGAAGAAATGTCATGTCATGCGAATATACAGCCTGGTGAAGAAATGTCATGTCATGCGAATATCCAGCCTGCTGAAGAAGTCATGTCATGCGAATATACAGCCTGCTGAAGAAATGTCATGTCATGCGAATATACAGCCTGCTGAAGAAGTCATGTCACGAGAATATACAACCTGGTGAAGAAGTCATGTCATGTGAATATACATCCTGGTGAAGAAATGTCATGTCATGCGAATATACAGCCTGCTGAAGAAGTCATGTCATGCGAATATACAGCCTGGTGAAGAAGTCATGTCATGCGAATACACAGCCTGCTGAAGAAGTCATGTCATGCGAATACACAGCCTGGTGAAGAAGTCATGTCATGCGAATACACAGCCTGGTGAAGAAGTCATGTCATGCGAATATACAGCCTGCTGAAGAAGTCATGTCATGCGAATATCCAGCCTGCTGAAGAAGTCATGTCATGCGAATATACAGCCTGGTGAAGAAGTCATGTCATGGGAATATACAGCCTGGTGAAGAAGTCATGTCATGCGAATACACAGCCTGGTGAAGAAGTCATGTCATGCGAATATACAGCCTGGTGAAGAAGTCATGTCATGCGAATACACAGCCTGGTGAAGAAGTCATGTCATGTGAATATACAGCCTGGTGAAGAAGTCATGTCATGCGAATATACAGCCTGCTGAAGAAGTCATGTCATGCGAATATACAGCCTGGTGAAGAAGTCATGTCATGTGAATATACAGCCTGGTGAAGAAGTCATGTCATGGAAATATACAGCCTGCTGAAGAAGTCATGTCATGCGAATACACAGCCTGGTGAAGAAGTCATGTCATGCGAATATCCAGCCTGCTGAAGAAGTCATGTCATGCGAATATACAACCTGCTGAAGAAGTCATGTCATGCGAATATACAGCCTGCTGAATAAGTCATGTCATGCGAATATACAACTTGGTGAAGAAGTCATGTCATGCGAATACACAGCCTGGTGAAGAAATGTCATGCGAATATCCAGCCTGCTGAAGAAGTCATGTCATGCGAATACACAGCCTGCTGAAGAAATGTCATGTCATGCGAATATACAGCCTGGTGAAGAAATGTCATGTCATGCGAATATCCAGCCTGCTGAAGAAGTCATGTCATGCGAATACACAGCCTGGTGAAGAAGTCATGTCATGCGAATATACAGCCTGCTGAAGAAGTCATGTCATGCGAATATACAGCCTGGTGAAGAAGTCATGTCATGCGAATATCCAGCCTGGTGAAGAAGTCATGTCATGGGAATATACAGCCTGGTGAAGAAGTCATGTCATGCGAATACACAGCCTGCTGAAGAAATGTCATGTCATGCGAATACACAGCCTGCTGAAGAAGTCATGTCATGCGAATACACAGCCTGGTGAAGAAGTCATGTCATGCGAATATACAGCCTGGTGAAGAAGTCATGTCATGGGAATATACAGCCGGGTGAAGAAGTCATGTCATGCGAATACACAGCCTGGTGAAGAAATGTCATGCGAATACACAGCCTGGTGAAGAAATGTCATGCGAATACACAGCCTGCTGTAGAAGTTCTGTCATGCGAAGATGCAGTCTGCTGAAGAAGTCATGTCATGATTTAATAGTCATCCTAGAGTCCCTTAGGTCTACAGTCAAGAGAAAGATGAATATATTGATATAAACAAGTGCATGCTGGTATTTTGTGAACTCAGTGTCGTTGGAAATGTTAGAAGGCAGCATTTAGCAGATCTACGTCTCGATTCTAGAGTCTATTTCAACACAGAATAGATCGAATGAATTTAGCATTTCATTGGTAATGTTTTGTTGCTTTTTAAACAATGAGACTGATGATCTCTGCGTCTACCTGACCTGTATTACTGGTTTCGATATATTCTGGCATTGAATCAGACTCATCAACATAATTCAGATTATTTCCCAACCCAGTCCGTTTGGGATTATCTTGTATTTTCCGGCAAATGTTTGTGTTGTCCTTCGGCTGTAAGTTTTACGGCAGTAGGAAACTTATAGTTATGACGAAAGTTTATTCCACCAACAAAATAGATTTCTCCGCATGATAGAACCTACCATATAAAGTACTGTACGTACCAAGCACATCTTCACAACGACTGGCTTCTTTTTTTCAGGATTCAGATTGAAAATGATAAAATTCAATTTAGCGGCAGAGTCAGCAAAGCTTTGCCGAAATTGGAAAACCAAGAACTGTCAGAGCTGTTCAAGCAGACATCAAAGTGCGAAAGCCTCATTATGATTGTGGGAGTTGCGGATATTTCAATCAGGCACATTGTCAATTTCGAAAATTTGAAATATGTTGTGCAGTATGGGCTATACAAATATTGGATTGAAAAAAAACTCAGATATCAAAGTAGTCCTTTTCCAAAAGAGTTGCATGTATTCCAATTGAGAGCAGATGTGAAGCTGAGCATATTGGAGCAATTAAAAGATTCCATCAAAAGGAATCAATCCTACAACTCTCTCGCATCGTGCATGCTTGGGATACTCGCTGTCCTTGACAGCAATGCCGATGTTGAGAAGATTTTTTCATTAATAAAAGGAACGCGTACCGCGCATGATCGTCCTGCTATATTCTTGCTGACCCTGAAAGTGGGAAGCTTCCCCCCTTTCGACATGGAAGCTTTGGAGCGCTGCAAGCATGCAGCTATGGATATCTGTAAATTTCTGCCAAGTTCTAATACAATTAAGATCTGTCTTGATTCCACATGTCACCCAGATATTTATAATTCTACATAATTTTCATTGCTTGACTAGCATGTTGTAACTTTCAGCTCTTTTCACAAAGGAGAGCAAAATCTACACGCAGTAGGCTTTTGAATGTTCAGAAATTACTCCATCTCCAGAATCATCAAAAGATGGGAAGACTATTTGCTTCCGCACATTTTTAGAATGCATGATATATATGCCTTCTCGCAAGTGCATCTGAAGTAAATCGTTCTTTGTGACCATAAGAGGTTTTAATCATTTTTTGCTGTCATTTATAAGACGAGGTGATTATGTAATGGCACAATTATATTTTTAACTTTCATAAACATCCACAAGATTCGTTTTTTATTTAATCTAATGTCGATCTTTATGAGAATGAATAAATAATAAAGTAAATGAATAAATCAAGTTAGGTTGTTTTCAACTTAACTTACCGGAATATTGGGTTGGCATATTTAAAAGATTGGAACATTTAACTTATAAACCACTCCTGTGTGATTTGGGAGAATATGATGTAAATGACTCTGACTTACTCTTGAAATGATACAAAAAACAACATGCATTAGAATCAGTCGTTTGGTGCCCTACATAATGTAATCCAATGAGTGAACATGTTGCATGCAAAAATGATTTCAAGTCATAAGAAATGTAGGGAAAACGCAAACCAACATGATCATTGTGTAAATTCAAGGGAAGGCGAAAATTACATAATATTTAATTGCAAGTATTTAAATGTGTTCTTGAACAACAGAGAAATTTATCGACAATTGAAAAATGAGGCAGAGCTCAGTATGACGTTATCACGACGATTGTGATAAAGGTCGCCATTTATGATGTCCAATAATGTCCGGCTTCCCGGAATGTCCCGATTTTTGATCACCGGCGTCTCGATTTTGGCCTAAAAAAGTTGACAGCCCCTGCATCAAATTTCATCATTGCGTTCATGCCCTTCTTATGAAAAAATTGTTAGCGCCTCCACCTTTCATGCTGCTATAACCTACTACCGATTGCTCTTTCACGACTGTTGTGAAGTCATTGGTGAAGTGCATGTCCATACACAAATGTATGGTTCACTGGCATCAATGAGGTAGGCCTAAATACGAAATTCTGAGATACTTAGGCCTTCATACATGAGCATAATTATGATTTGCTGATTATTGACTGATACCTACGTGAAAAAGAGCAGTTGAGATGGCAGTGATCCTCATCAAACCGTTATTGTTAATTGTCTTTTGATATAAATTAATGCAAGTTATTGCATTTCAGTTAAATCTGAATTTTGATAATTTCAATATTAACCTACATAGTTTGCTTTAAACTTTCTAGATAATAAAAAGGCATGGGGCGACTAAAGTCTAGGCTAAGATGAGCTCACCTGATACATGCACATCTATACAACAAGTCTTCAAACAAATCGTCGTCTTTTTTGGTAGATGTGTTGATGTAGTATGCTTTTCTAGTTTTTCGACGTCAAAAGACGAAAATGAAGCATTTAACCTATAATTTCTATGATTTCAGAATCAGACAAGTTTTCGACGTTTTTCGCAACTGAAAATACATGAAAAATATGCTTGTTCCATTCCTTAAAAACGTGTTTCACCAACCCTGTATACCTAGCAAATGACTCATTTTTCGTGGTATGTGCACGTATAGATTATTTCGTCTATGAAAGTGATTGATGAAATATGAATATTATTCTGTTGGGGAAATAAATCTTAAATGGTATAAAAATGATCATTTGGAGGATGGTCCCAATAAATCGTGGCATCACACACAGCACAAGCCACAGTACCAGTTCCTACGACCAAATACGAGTTCCGATAAGGAGGGAGGAATGTAGCATATCTGGACGTTATATGAGGAATGCAAGTAAATAATTTGCAGACTACGAAGTAGGATGTGTGTTGATTTTCTGTTTAGTCTCTTGTTATGCTGGTTAAGTTTGCTTTATAAATTTATACCAGGCGTTGTTAAATTTGTTTTTGTAGTTACCGTGTAAAGAATAAATAGACTAAACGAAATGTCAATACTTCCACTTCATGTAATTTGTCATATTGAGATCGCATATGAGACTTCTGTTGGTAAACATAAGCGGTAATTGAAATATCATGAGAACTGGAATGCAAAGGGTATTGATAAATTTTCTAAAAACGATGTCAATCGAAATTCTTGTTCATGGCATGAATGGTATGGCATAATGCATTAGTACATCAGTTTCGATAACTGTAATAGAAGAAAGGGCACTTCACGTATGGTGAATAAGTGAATCAATTGGTAGAAGATGAATAGTAATATTGCAGAATTACGACGAAACTGCTGTAATCAGTGTTTAACTACTAGTACATCACAAAGCAATGATTGTTTCAATTTCAACAACTAGGACTTCTATTTCTACCATGACCTAATGATTAATTCCTAAAATGACTTTCATATGTACTAAATTTAAACAATGCAATAATAGTATATGGCGGATTGTAATGTTACAATCCACTGTTCAGTGTTTTTTTGTGAAGCAGATATGGTGTACTGAGGTCGATGCATATCGGGAAAAGATGACTGAAAGACTAATCTGCCAAAATCATACATTGCTGAGCTAAATTTGCGTTTAATGTGCCGTAGACCTGCTGATTAATCAGACGAAATTGGCAGCACATTCGCACTAATATGAATGATGAGTTGTTAGCACGACCCCGTTTTTTAAGTTCGTCTCCTCAGTATGTCGTCCCTCCAAATAAAAAAGAGGACTCACGGCGTCTCATCGTCAGGTAGAGGGATACTTATCGATAGAGTGGCTTTTGATCAGTGACTCCTCACCCAATAGCGCCCATAATTACAGCATGAAAATAATAGTACTTGGTTTTAGATCGCCTCCTTCTAATTGAAATATTTGAAACGTGTTATTCTCCATAATTTCCCTCTATTACCGTATTCCTGGCATTTGTATTTCGTTCGATTACTGACTCCCGCGTTGTACACATTTCAATTTCCTCTAATGATTTCCATGTCTTGATATATCAGAAATAATAATTTTACTTCGAAAATATGAAATTCATGCTGTTGTCGACGTTGATGTTTTCTGTTAATATCTAACTTCTAGTTCTTGTATTAAGTAGTCAGTCTCTTTATAGTGATAGCGATATTGATAAGGCGAGTCTTCATCAACTTTAATGCAGTTGGCGCCTTCTGATGTCTACTTGTCATTCATCTTCTCTTTTAAAGCTTGAGTTGATAATCCCTTTTTTCCTTTTCAGGCCACAGTCCAAAGACTGATCGAACAATTATGCTGTCCTCAATCTGCAGTCAATGCCAATTACGAAGACATTTTCTTTCTTATGTATCGGACTTTCTTGGACACACCACAACCTGTTGTTCAATTCTTCACACGCGCTTTGGATAATCCGAATGCATTACGCAATTTGATTCGTGTGATTCCCAAGTGGGTGAATCTTTGCTTCAATGACTTCGAAGAGGACATGAAGTTGCAAGATTTCCTTGAGAATTTCATCCGAAAGATTCGTTCCATGAAGGAGCATGTACAGGATCACGCCCGCTGGGATCAGACCTTGGAATTGCTATATTTGGCTTGCAGTTCCAACGCTAGTGAACGTTTAGTCTCTTTAGAGAGGGGCTCGGACAGTGAGCCACTTTTCTGCTTCATTACCAATATTAATCATGGTAGATCGCAGCATTTCGTGTCGAAGGTGGAACGCAAGGCGCGTGTGAAGGGTTTGAGAGTTGGTGATTGTATTCTGAAGGTCAATGATGTTTCAGTCACGTGTGTTACCCGCGAGGTAGCGCGAAAACGGTTGATTGCCAAGAACGAAATCGCCTTGTTAGTGAAAAACGACTTGCGAGGCTATGATAAGGCGTTGAAGGACCACCAAAACGAAAGCCAGGGACCTGTCCATCAGCAGCAGCGAAGCATTAATGGCAGTGACCATACTGATAATCAGTCTTTCGGGTATGTAAAAGAAATTCCATTGATTTTGTAATGACGATGATTTGAAGATGTGTAAGAGGATTGAGGTGCGCTGAACTTGTTTTTACAACATCTGAGTGATCCTGTAAGCTATTTTAATGGCAGATTGCAGATTCATGGTCACACAGTCATAATGACGAAACTAGATCAACAGAGGTCGTGAAGACAGCCGTCATGTCAGTGAACCGCTCATTCACACATGGCACACTATTATCTTGTTGTCTAGTAAATAGAATGACGATGTTGAAAGAATTGTAATTAGAACAATTGCGTTTAGAATAATGCACGAGAAGTTTCTGTGGCATCCTGCCGATTGTCCAGGATTTCATGGGATAATTTCGCTTTTCTAGGCTTCCGCGCGTCAGTCCCGCATCTGAGATGTACTATACGCTTATTCATATGGAACGTGGATTTGCGGAACATCGGATTAAGTGAGCTAAATGGCTTTGTGGTATTGTCACATGGAAGCGTAGTTAGAGATCAGAATGTGGCCAAAGTGTGCTGCTTTATTTGCAATCGTGTGTTTTTTTCACAGTCTGTGAAGACTGTTATACTGATTCGTTACTGCGGAGACGTTGTTCCTGATTCTTCTGTCGGATGCTGGTTATTAGCGATGATGGTTTCATCTAGACACAATCATCTGTTTGGCAAGGCTGCGACAGCGTTTGGAGCTCTAAAACCGGAGCATGTTCGGTTTTCATGAAAACTTGTTTTTAAATAGGATTCGCAACAGCCAGCCTATTTAGTCATATTGGGTAATTCTTGTTGCCGTAATAATTATGTCGTATAATTTTGCGTAATAATGCCGTTTCGAACATCAGCACCGAAAATGCGGCAAGATCAATTTTCGCTTGTGCACGTTTTGTCTGATCAATCAGACATCATGTTTGTCTACAGATGTTTGATTGATTTGACGAAAGTTGCCTGACGATTGGCTTTTTGATGGTACTGTTGTGAATATATAGGATTGTAAAATTATAATTCGATTTCTAAATGTGTCCGAAATGTCAGACCAGTGGAACTTTGGATTAACGGAACAAAGTCTTCATGATATGAAGATATAAGATTGCGATGTTCTTTTAACGATGATGTGAACATCTTGTAATATTTACCATGTGGTCGGCGGATAGCACGTCGCATTTATGGGATATCCCAGCTGCCTTCATTGTTGGAGGTAAGTTAGGAGGGAGAAAAAATGAACGTCCACCAGCAGTAGCAAAGTGTTTTGTCAGTTCTGTTGGAAAGGAAAATCTGCGATACAGAAAGTTTAGTAGTAGTTGATGGGACAACATTACATCAGAGGGTTGGGATTGCATTCTCACGATTTGCTCCCACGATAAATAATGCCTTGCGCGTATATCGATGAGTGCACGTGCACCAGAAATAGCAATTCCCTGTTTGTGTTTGTTTGTACGGCGCCAAAACTTATGATTCTTACATTCATTAATTTTCACTTGATTGCAACAGTTGCGGCCGCGTTCCCCATTATGTAAATGATAAAAGCGATATAATTCAATTGTTGTTCAACTTGATCATTTTTTATACGCTTTGCTTCTCCCCCATTCATCATCAACGATTTCTCACATTGCAGATTAGGCGGCTGTTCTGACAAAATCTTCCCAGAATGGCATCAATTGGACCAAGTGGTTCGTGTGTGGTATAATCCTGGTGGAGGCACTAACCACATCGACAAGTTCATTCCGATTTACGAGGAAGCGACTTCGGATATGGTCTGTCAATTGGCTGTGAAGGAGTTCAATTTGTCTCCGAAGGAATTCTATCGTCTCTCTAAAGTCTCTGTGAATAGTGGACGTACCGTGTGTGTCAGTGTTCTTCGTGAACATGCGACGAATCTAATGAACAGCATTAATTTGAATGATAGATATTACTTGAAAAGTATGACTTCCACCGGACCGGTTATCTCTGACGAAGTTGCCGTGGAGATTTGGCGTGATTCTCGAGTATCCATCAAAAAATCGGATGGCTGTGAACGGATTGATCCTCGAGAATTAGCCATCAAATTGACATTAGATGACTTTGAAAAGTTTAAGCGTGTGAACGCTAGTGAGTATGTATGTCGATACTTCCGTGAGAAATCGCCGCATTTGTACGCTAATTATACGAATTTTTGTAACACTCAGGAACATCAGCATCGCTGGGTGTTATCTGAGATTGCCTCTGCAGATGCCAGCTCCCGTCCTGAAGTTGCAAAATTCTTCATTCATGTGGCCAAATGGTGTCGTAAATTTCGCAATTTCAATTCCATGTTCGCCATTCTCACCGCCGTTAATAGTTCGAGACTGCCGTGCCTCAAATTCATGGACAAATTATCGGGCAAATTGCGTAAGTCGTTCGAAGTGATGCAAAAAACGATAATGCCAGATCGCAATTTTAAGCATTATCGTGAACTGTTAAATGACCCTCCTCCCACTATCCCCATTGTCAGTGTTCTCCAGAAAGACTTGTTTAGCATCCACGATAGTAACGACTTGCACAGTAAGGAACAACCAACGTTGGTGAACTTTCAGTTTCTTCGCCGGTATGCGGAAGCTGTACTTTCTTATCGACGCATGTGTGAAATTAACTATGACGTTGAGTCAATGCGACGCTCATCCACTGACGAATCATCCGTCCTACCCCTCGGTGCCAACAATGGCGAGTCCAGTGGCGCTATCAAGTATGGCGCTGGCGCCAGCCGCTCTCGGAGTCAAGCTACACGCCAGGCCAACGCCTTATATCAGAAGTGGCTTATTGGGAAACGCATCGAGACATATTTCAATCGTTTACAGTTAAAGAGTGATCAAGATATTGAGTCTCTACGACAGTCTGCGAAGAAGTCGAATCCTGGTGGCTCCTCTGGTGCAGCTGATGTGGTCGACTTGAACGCTGGTCGGAAATTGGGTGCTCAGAACCCGGACGACGCACGGAAATTGCTGAGCCTGTCGAGCAACGTGAAGGAGTCTCGACACATGTTCCTCCCCGAACAGCCACGCGAAGTTAAGCGCTTGAACGCTCATTCACGCACTCCCAGTCTGCCCGCCAGTGTGGAATCAGCCGCGGCACAAAAGGGCGCCACGACCAGCCCCGGGAGCACAATCAGCAGTGCGAGCAGCAGCGGGGGCAGCAGCGTCACTGACGCGCGAAAGCCTCCACCCTACAATGTGGCGATCGAACGACAAAAGGAGCAATCTCGGCAAAACAATCAGAAATCCCGTAAGTTGATGTATCTTAATGGCTGTTGCGTGGATGTATTGCATGACAATTCCTTTGTATTTGCTTGGTGTGAGTCATTGATGATGTTCTCGAATGCTGTTTACATGTGCGTGTCGTAAAGTCAGACTTCATGGCCGGAAGCTCGTAATTTATATCACTTCAAAGTGATTCGCTTGTCCTTCGCATGCTGTTCATCCATTACACCCTTTTGGCGCATCGAATCCGGTAATGATATATTTGTAAATTATGATAAACTTTATTTTGATATGAGAAGACCAAATTGATATTTCTACCATGTGAAATTGCTATCATTCCAACGATTTCCTTAAATGGAGACAACTTATTCGATGGTGAAAAGTTGATCAAAATATGCATATGTAGCCGAAACTTGCGGAGTGTCAGCTCTCTAATTGGGTATAGGATATGAAGACTTTCTCTGGATTTGAACAATTTAAGCACTCTTCCTTGGTAGTCTTGGGGGTGCTGCGTCTATAGCTCCGAAAGAATTTTGTGTTTAAATTTTTCACGTCCGAGGACAACTCTCTAATGCATAGCAATCGTGCATGTTCGATGTACATTGTTTTTTACATAATACACCTTTGTTGAGATAGTTGACCAGGGGTATAAATGTTGAAAAACGACATTGAAGTTTCATAACAAAGGATATCGACAGATGTATTCAATTCAAAGATGTCGGTTAGTCTATTTGTCATAGAACAATGTATATAATTGTACCTGTGTGTCAACTCCTTTCAGCAGGTTGTTTGAATGAAAATATATTTACAAGAATCTGAATTTCATAGTCAAATAATCAAAACGTTTTGTATGAATATTAAAAAAATCGTTTGGAGATTGCGGACGCTCGCTCTACTATATTTTGAACTTTGCCGTACAGCATGACCTTTCAGATATCCGATATTTAAACTTCAGGAAATAGAATTCTAATGTTCCCTTCGGTTTCTTGAAATATTAGTTCGGTCTTCTTATTGTTACTAAGTTTTTTTGCAGTTGTACAACTTTTTATCGTTTCTAGAAAGTTCGACAAAAATATTCAAACTGAATTTCGACGCATAACGATTGTTTCGCATGTTTTATTCCAGATTCATTCGACTGAAATTCAGGTACATATTATCCAAAGCTGGACATCCACATCATCTTGATCTGATCTCTGCACTGCATTCGAAAAGATCTAAATCTTAAGATTGCATCCGCAAAATCTTGAAAAATTTTTTTGTATGATTGCCAACTATTCGTGGCAGTTTATACGCGCTTTTCTAATCACGTGCTTGCTGTCTTTGATCGTCACGTCGATATTCTGTCTATCAGTTTCGTCTCGCCATTTCTATTTGCTCAAGCATGATTATGTTTCTAGATATTCTAGATATTTCTTACCTGCGACTTTCTAGAAAGAAAATTTCTTATCTCTGGATCCACTGCGCTTGAACCATAATCGGTCTTATACAAAAAAAAGAGCTCGCTGCATGTTCTGCTGCTACCATCTATTGTTTGACACTGGAAACTTCTTTTGATTACTTTTTTCTAAGTCTAGCTTTAAGCAGGGTGGCGGCCGAGCCCGGGAATTTTGTTGGGGCCCGAGAATCGCCCTTAAATTTTAGCGAAATAGTCAATTAGCCCTTAAATAGCCCGGGAATTGTCATTTCGTGAACTTTATCTCTAAGTTCAATGAGCATAATTTTTTGATTTCAGCCACTAGTAATGTGACTATTATTAAGCCCATTATTTCTACTGAGTGTCTTCGAATGCTGATTGATATAGTCAAGTAAATAAGCACAACATCTGGACGGAATGTTCAAGACTTCATAAATTTGTTTAAAAAATATCTGTAATGCGATGGTTATGTCGTTGACTGGTCGCTGATAGTGAAATCGCTAAAAGTTTTCCAAATAGGTAATCGTCACATTCTATAGAAGCAATTTGTGGCTATTATTTTTTAAAAAAAGTTTTTACAAAAACACAACTTTTTGAGCAATAAATAATCTAATTAAGAATATCACAATTTAATTCAGAAGGTTGCTTATACACCTTCATCCACACCAAGTTGAGGATGATATCATTCCAAAATCATGCCAACAAAATTCTAACAACACTACCACTGAGAGAAAAGGGCATCAGTGGAATGAAAGTCAAAGGCAAAGCTAAGTGATGAGTTCGAAAGCCTCACAGTAAATCATGACAGGAAGGTCATCCAAACCAATGGCACTTATGTATCGACTAGCGTTTCCAAATATATTAAAATCTATTAAAAGAATAAACTTAATTAGACTAACGATACAAATTCAATCACGCATTTAGCCGGTTACCCTTTTTTCAGCGAGCACAGATGATCACCCGTACAGAAATGGAAAGGGTATAAATTATAGTATGACGGTATATGAAAATTGCATGCGTATGATAATATCATTTCATATGTGAAATCATACATATTAAATATAGTATGCACATTTCATACGTATGTTTCAGCTGAAATACCATCGTATGATTTATACGTGTCATTGTATGTACATTTCATACGCATGCTTCAGCTGAAATAGTGTAATTCATACATATGTCATCGTGTGCACATTTCATATGTGTGCTTTAGCTGAACCATCATAGCATGATTCATACTTATCATTCTGTACTTATTCAACACCACTTACAGGCAACAATCTTAAAATACAATTGTGCACTTTTCGGCGATGCTATCTATGAAATACATATTAATTAGAACTATGAACTCGATAGACTGCAATTATTCTTGTGATACTTCATTTGTGTTTTTGAGACATAGCAATCAGTTGATACTATCATATCTTCTCCGGGTGTCGCAAAAGTGATTAAATTTGTTACTTCGTCCATTTACTTAATACTTATTTCAGCAGCTATTACTTCAACAGTTCGTCTAACTGAGCCGTTTCCAAAATCCTGGTCACCTTTGATATCTTTCTTACATATGATATCAGAGAATATAGCGCATCTGGTATTTTTCAGTGCCATTAAACGACGTTCATTCAGAATTATTCAATCGCTTATAACGAATAATAAGGTAATGTTTTTTGTACAAATAACACATAGCAGTTTCCGATCGATGCTGATGTGACATTCCTTTTCTCTCACATAGCACGTTTATACTTCATGATGACATGAATGAATTTTGTTCGCTGTTATCCATCAACGTTTTTCTCAGGATAATTTTGCATAGCTTCAATTTAATATTATTATCATTACTACTTGTGCTGCGTACTTAATATTTCATCTTATTCTGCGATTCAGAGAAAGATTCATAATAAAACATACTATGAATCATACCTAGATTTTCGATGAAATTCATAGGTATTCAATGTAGCAAAGTGCGTCAAGGTAGCAAAATAAAAAAAAAAGAATAAAAAAAGAAACAAAACAAGCTAATGACTAGTTAATTTTCAATAGGTACAAAATATGATTTAAAAGAAAATTTTTATATCCTAAAATGTCAAAAAAAATTAAAAAATGCTTACTAGAAGGACAAACAACGCTTCTCCTCTCCTCATGTGTAATGAATTGGCGAGTAAGTCGTTCTGTTCAAAATTATGTTTATCACTTATATATTGAAAAGATCCTATTTAACAGTCTGCCCATTCAGATGATAAGAGGACAGGTCTGTTTCATACCATGTCGATTACCAAGCTTCATACATATGACCTCAAATGCATACTATATTTCATACTATGTGATCTATCGTTTATCTAATTTCATTGTTGTTAATACTATGAAAGCGTATGAATCATAGTATGAAACATACGTAAAAATCATAGTATGTCAACGCATGGCGTGACGATACATCCGTATGGATTTTACTATGAATCATGCGTAGTGAACATACTGTCAATCATAGATACGTTTCATATTATGATACATACCCAACATTTCCGTACGGGTAGACCTTTATTTAGTGGTTTGTAGCCCGTGAACTATTCATGAGATCCGAGTGATTTTCCAACGATGGGTTCATTTCTCGTACTTTCTTATGATCACGAAATATGCATGATATTCAATTTTCATCAACTGATTCATGTAATTTTGTATCTTTTTCCATGTAAGTTTTGCTTTTAGTCAATTTTTCAGACTTCAACTTTCAAACATGCAAGTCTGAAGTAGCTAATTGCCTTTTGAGACATGATATTCAAAAACTGCATTCTTAATTAGCAAGCATTTTTAAAATTTGGTATCGGCACAGTTTTGAATACACTTCAATAAACACCAACTAGAAGAATCTGATGGAATTAATCATACAATGTGAAGAAGCAAGTTGAATAATTTGGTGACAAGGAATGCGAAGTCACGTTGAGGCAAATCAAAACTGCCATGGTTTAATCCGATGGTAATGTCTTCAATACGGAGGTGGCATTACTGCGCTGCACTGTCATTGATATCCTTTGAATCAAGAAAGATCGAGACATTGATTCTGGAGTATTATACCTTACATTGCTGTAAACATTAGACACAAACTTTATAAATGACGGTTACCATGCGTCCTTTGTCTCTATGCAAGCAGATAAAAAATGGTGATCAGAAGGAATTCCTTTGACCTTCACGGTCCTCGTCTAGTGGGAGTTTTTCTGGTTTTTCTTGTTGATGTTTCTTGATAACTTGGTGTCATCGTGCTATTGCATTAACATGTGCATTTTGATATCATGTCTGTTTCTTCAACTTCCTGTTGCTTGAAAATTTCAGTCTGATAAATCGGCTAAACATAATTTTCTAAACTTTCATAAATCAGATGATGATAATGAAGTATTATTTGATCGTTGGAAAGTTCACGAAATTATCTTTTCTATCGATATGAAATGATTTAGATACCATCAGTAGTTCACTGGCTGCAAGTCATTGAGGAAAGGCATACAGTGTTCGTAGTTCGAAAATGGCCCGAATGCCCGAAAAATTGACTCGATCCGAAAATTCCGGTCGTCACGGCCCGAAAATTTTATACAGTTATTTTCTGACAGCTCCTATTTCAATGCAACCTTACGATGTTGCCTTACAGAAAATCACGAAGATGATTTTTCACATAGTAATTCATTCTCTTTCGGAGAGGCAGGATATTCCTAAAAGATTCGTCAATGAATTTGCACAGATTTACTTAGTTAATATGTTAGTTAGTTACTTGAGTGGTGGAAAATCGAAAAATCCCCATAACAGACGATTTTCATTCTTAGCTTTTTTCCTTGTATGTTACTACTATTAAAATGGTTTGTGCGTACGTTGTGAGCCGTTCGGTGGATCACTGCGTATAGCACTATTCAGTGGCTTTCAGTGATAGAATCAGGGGAAGTGTGTAGTTTTTTTCGTCGGTATTTATGGAGTCTGAGGGATAGTGTTCATAGCTGGAATAATTTTATCCGTTTATTAAGCATTGATAGATCCATTGTTAAGAGGAAGACTTAGGTATACCGATAATAACATATTTACTTTGAAGATAGGGGATTCTTATTTATTTCTACCAGAATGTCTATTTCTTGCTCTCCAAGAAGTTGCACTTAGATCTAAGAGATTTCATCGTTCATAGACTTCTCTACTCATACAATGGTTGTCAAGCTAAAGTGGTCATCGCAAAGACAGGAACATTCTTAGTGACAAAAAGCTTAAAATTTAGCTTTCAAAAGTTAAGAGCATCAATGATCGCCTCTGAGTTAGAAGACATGCCTATTTCATGAAACATTGGGCCTATTTAAGCAAGCTATCAGTGGTTATAGAATTTTAGGCAAAAATTTAAGAATTTGAAGGATTTGTGTCTTCAAGCGCATCCCAGCTATAAAAGAAAATTACAAGAAGAAATAAAACACCATTGCAGCAGAAATGAATTAGAATGGGAATTATTTTAACAAGTGGCAACAGAGAAATACCAATCAAAATTTTATATAATTTGAGGAGAAACTGAAACAAAAAGAAAAATATATTGAAGCAAATGAAAGGGAGCGTGATGCACGCATAAAACTTATGGCAGAGCTGCAACAAGTTAAAGAGGAGCTGAATAATTTCAAGAAGCAGCAAGTTAAGTTGAATGAGCAACGAGCAACAAAAGGGCTGTGATCAAAAGAAAAGCTCTGGAATTTCCTCTGTTCAAAGCATCGTTCGAGAAAGGCGCCAGAAAAAGTATCTCCTGCACCATTGTGAACCCGTAATGAAATTGTTCTCTATCAAGATCGAAATTATAATCCAAATGCAAACTTTTTTTCTCATAATTTGAAAATATCAGCAGCTTGTCTTGAATTGCTATTTGGCTTAATTTCTATCCTGTTTGAAAACTATCGAATTATGATGCTTAAAGAGGATTATAAGATAAAATAGTCCTCCATTGGTGATCATCAGGCACGTGTATTTTCGCCCAAATATGATAAATCCATGAACATGTTTAAAGACTCTCTGGTTATTGTTTTATAGTTACACGTATCAAAGATTTGTTTTTGATAAAATATTAAAATAATTACTTTGTCTCATTCTTCCTCACTCACATGCATCTTACTCGTAAAGTGAGAATCGTTATTTGCTGTAATGAATGACAAGCATAAACACACATCTGCGAAAGTACATAGGTTTGTGTATACGTTCATTAAAGCATATCCAAAACCGTGGCCCGAAAAAAACTTTAGCGGCCCGAAAATTCTGAGCTGACGGACTACGAACACTGAAGGCATATGTTTATAAGCTTAAGAACCACCGCTCACAGAATTCACATATTTTGAAAAATTAGTGCGGTAGAGTCAAATACCGTTCATTATCTACACATACATTTGGGGGCAAAATTCAAACAGGAAATGTCTCAAATTTAATGATGAAAACAGTTTAAAGAAGTGTCCGGATGATTGATGATCGGTGTAATTGGAATAACATATCTGGTCACCCTATCTTGTCAATATATAAGATAGCTTGAAAATTATGAAGCAGTCCGGGAAACGCCCGGGAATTTGAATCTTGAAATCTGGCCGCCACCCTGTTTAAGCTTGTTTGTGTTTTATGTCGAGACGTACCTATCTCAGGTATGACAATGATGCTCATTGTCATAATGCACTAATTTAACGATGACCAATACGCCCCAGATTTGGTGGATCGCGACTAGCGGAGATAATCCACCGATGTCGCTTATTTTCGGGGATAATGCTTAAGATGAAATGAGATTCCTATTTTTTTGCATCATTCTAGGGAGCACTGGGAGTTGTCTGAGAGGGATGCATGGACTACTGTGTGTCTCTTAACTTGACTCGGTTCCTGATTGACTTGAATGCAAATTCATCAATAGAAAAATGCTGCTTTCGATGAAGCGCTGATAATTGCTTCAGAGAACATGTCTTCAAGCACGTCTTGCTACATGTAGCTTGAAGTGACAGATTATTTGAGCGGAGTCTCTATACCTTTCTATTAATAACAAACAGTGTAAGTGACCACCTGTGGACTAAAATATTCAGTACATGGATACATTACCACATGATGTGTTTGTAGCTTCACCGACTATGATTGGCGTTATCGCTAACCCTAAGGCGTGTCAGCATGGTATATGACTACGATATTTTTTCATATGACTGATAATTCTTACGAACATGCGAGCATCCCTGTACAAAGTATATAATACTGCATGTATATGATAACAACGCATATAATGAATGCACGTAAATATATCGTATCCTATATGCAGTCAAGGTAGCAGTCCTATCTGACCTGGTTAAAGGTTTAGCCAGGTTTCATCATGTTTAAACCCTGGTTTAAACTGAAATGTCCTCTGACTTCCGGTAAACTAATCTAATATTCATCTAATTATTTAAAAATCTTCCATAAAGCATTGACCAAGCACAGATTGCTTTCAAAAATGCAATTTTATATCAATCCTCTCCCATGTTGTCAGCAGCGAATTTGATATTCCCTTGAAAATGTTTCGATACATATTTATCATGTAATTACGAAATCATCGCATGTGGAATAAAAATTTCATTGCGGCAGTTATAGACATCGTATTGAAGATGAACATACGAGTATCAATTTTCAGTGTCGGATTTCAGATAAATATACATGCCAGCATCCAGTAAAATAATTTAAAATTGACCCTTTTATACATACGATTCAATTTGTATGACATCATGATAATCATGCTTTATTATTACAATTGTTGAATTATTGTTATTATTATATGTAATAATGTATTTATTTGAAATGTTTGTATTATTTAAGATTTATATAAATTACATACTATTGTTATATACAATTATGATACCTACAACACACGGAAGTTTGGTAATAGGCTACTATTGAAGCTTTAACGTCACTATTTCCCCATGCTGGGGGCTTGAACAGCGCTGACTTAGTCAGACTTCTCTGGATCGTTGTGGTACCCTTAGTCCGGATGCCCTCCCTGCCGCCTTCCAATGACATTTTCGAGTTTCGACTTCTGTTCTAAAAGATCGATAGGCCAAGCACTAAACCACTGTGCCACGGAAACCACTGAAGCTTCCTACTAGGACTGTTAGCGCAGCCTCGTCTATGTCTGAAATTTCTGCCCTAAAATTCGATGATGTAATACCACATTCTTTCCTCTCTGAAATGACGAAATATTGGAATCCTCTCTTGAAAAAGACTCGACTAGTTGTCGCAGAAATGTGCTACGTAAGAAATTTCTCAAATAGATTCACTTTGATGCGGATTGTCCAGCTTTGACACTACTATATTGCTTAGATAAATTAACTTAGTGATAACTCAGCTTTTTGTATATGACAATGAAATAACATGTAGCTAACATAGCTGCTTCAATAATACACACAATTTTGGTCACCGCTAGATGTGTTTGGTCACATCCAATGCTTTGAAACAAAATATCTGTCTATAATACAGTTGAAACAACCTATAAGAAGAGTATCATGAAGCAATTTAATGGTCATTGAATTTTAGCGACCGCCGCAAGATGAAAACATTGAGAAAGCATTGATTTCAGTCAGTGCTTCTTGCATCAGTGTTTGTGGAAGAAATACTGGTGTTCCAGATTGATTCTACTTATTTGCCAATCATTTTTTGCGATGCCATTACGATCTGTTCCAACTTTGCTTGTATTTGTGACAGAAAAGCTATGTTGCATGACGCTGAAACCTGTGATCGATATTTTCCATCATTTTGATGGCATCTGGTATTTGGGTAAAACAGTAGATGTTCAATTGAAGTATGTGAAAATTTTCGAAATTGATCAGTATAATCTAAAGTTTGATGCACTTTGATGTCAATGAGATTGGACAAAATGCACGATCTACGAGTTTCTCAAGAGTGATGACGCATTTCTAAAGTCTGCTTACATACGAATATTAGTGATCGGAGGATAAAATTGATCATAACTATTGAGGATTTTGCTAAATAAGAACCGTAAAAAATGTTGCTACCGATTGTTGGTTCCAGCACTCAATGTACTAGATTCATGTTATTGTGTTTCTTAATACCCTAACACTCGACAAATTAGAATTATCTGCACTTGAATTATAAATCTGAAGTTTTTTTTTTGACGACTTTGAAGACTGTTATTAAATATGGATGTAGTTAATTAGTTAAGGACGCAGTCCATGTCGTCTATATCACAGACGATCCTCGCATTCAGAGATCCTCTACATTCGATAGTGTTAACTTAATTAATCAGTTCATTTATGTTTTACTTCGTAAAGAGGGAATGAGCATCGATGCCAAGTTAGCTCAGCTGATTCAATCTACTTTGACGAATTGTCTGGAGCTTCGTCATGGACAGTGTATAAGAACAAAGCCTCAATTCATCTTGACTATGATGAAGCGATAACTCCATGTCTGAGCAATGTTGATAAATAATGAATGGAAGATTTTGTAGAGAATGCGTTGCTAGAGTGCACTGTAGTTGATGTAGCAGAAAATGTCATTGGGATAGACAAGTAATTTGGATTTGGTTTTGGATGATTGAAAGATTAGTGAAGATTTGAAATGAAAACAATTTGGATTACACGACACTTTCTGCCAGTTGGTTTGTTTTCTATAATTTTCATATTGAGACAAAGATAACGCTTTCCTGCGTTCACAAATGCTTCTTAACTTCACCTGCAGTCACACTCCTTGCATTACAATCGATGATTCGACACTTACATCGCTTTTAAGTTTTCATGTCCCTCTATTCCGATCATAGTAGCTGTTATATTGATACAGTGGAAGATGGTCAATCGACAAGGTTCGGAATCAGTTAAACCTTGTCGATTAAGGAGACTTGTCGATTATAGAAACCATTCTCTATTTCATACACTTCGAACCTTACAGCATGTTTGATCCGCAGTTATCACCCCGCCTACAAAAATATCAAACATCTGATAAAAAAATAAAGAGATTTAAAACCAACCCTTTGCTAAAACATGCACATGTAAATTGAACACATAGCCTACATACGAGTATAACTTCTAGGTTCTGTAAAATTGTCAAAACAAAAATGTCTCACTTTCGGTAAAAGTACGTAATTTTTGCTTGCTTGCGAAATGCGGCAGCGAACACTAGATTTTGCTGTTCATTGAGAGTCGCTGTGCTCAACTCGTGCTCTTCAAAAAATATTTTCAGCTCATCGATGTGTCGCAGGGCCTGAATACGGGAGATCACAATTCTTGAAACTTCATCTTCCTCCTCATTATCTTTGCCATTCTAGGAGCCACTAGAATGAGAGTATAGGTGACAGGTCACGTGATTGCTACATTACAGACCTTGTCGATAAAAGAGACTTTCACAGTGAATTTCTTGTCGATTAAAGAATTATTTGAGCCTATTGTACAGGGTGTTGGACGATCTTGCCGATAAAAGAGACTTGTCGTTTATCGGGTTATCGATTAAACATTTTCCACTGCACTATACCTTTTCTCGAAGCTGTTGTCACAGTCTGTAAAGTTGTTGTCAATCTATTTATAGAAGGATTTAATCTGCAAAGTTTTTGACAAAATTTGCACACTTGTTGTCATTCTAATTATAGAACACTCTAATCTGCATGGCCGGTGTTCCTATCTGCATACTTGTTGTCATAAACATTTAATCAAATGAAAGATTGAAATCAATCGAATATTTAGTCCAAATAAATTTTCTTAAGCTAGCTTTTTCACAAGCTAGTGCAAAGGCTTGTAGAATCATTGACATGTTAGGCGAAGAAAGAAAAACGATTAATATAAATAACCTCAGAGGTGGGGAGCGTTGTTCATACGGTACATGGAAATCATCTTGTACGTGCTATATGTATGTATGTACCACAGCCCATTCATTGTTGTCATCATTGTCCTCTCGCTGATCGTCCTTGATTGCGTGCGGTCCACACACTGAACCCGCATTCGTCAGTGTAAACTAACTTTGATAACACTCCTGTAGACATCATCCATTGTGCGACTACACTGCGTTCCTCTTTCACCTCAGTCGAATTCCACTGGAATGGTACTGCCCTTGTCAGTTTCAAAGTAATCAGTGCGCCATCTAAATGACGCATGATAGTTGTCGTTGAAATACTGAGTCCTGGGTACTTTTCCATTAGAAGCGATCTCATTTCCTCCAGTGTAGCTGTAGGCTTCGTTTCTATGAAACTAACCAACTCATCAATCCTTTGATGTCATCTTTCGAGGAGGATGGCCTCCTGTTGCAAGATCATGGCGTCTGTTTGTTGTTCTAAACTCCCTCACTATGCGATAGGCAGAACGCAAGTTGATGTTCAAGTTCTCAGCTAATTCTATGTAGTCTCGGCCTTCACTGTATGCATTTATGATACGATCACGGTCAACTTCCGAAATTCTTGATCCGGGCCTGACTAAGACGTGGGCAGAAAATGACAATTAGCTAGCTGTCTTAGCGCTTTTGTCGAGACGAGGGCGGCGGTAAAACAATACAATGACATCAACTGTGCAGATTGTGACAGCAACAAAGTTGCTCGGAATTCCCTGCAGAAAATTTCTGCTGATGACATTCATGCGTCACAAGTACGCGGTTGATGATGATTAAGACCTCTGATCTGACTTTGACATCAAGTTTGCAGATTGTGACAACAGCTTCGGGAAAAGGTATAGTAAAATTCTAGACAATTTCGGATAGATCCCTATAATCTAGTGTTCCTATTACTGTTTTATAATATGTAATTAATCGTATAATCCAATTGAAAGAGACTTTGAAATTCTGCAAGAGCAGAGTTCAATACTATCCTCTCTAAAGTGTGTAACTAATACCGTTATGTATAATGTATATATTAGGGTAGCCGAGTAAAGAAGATGAATAACAGGCTGATTTCATGAGAGGAAGATAAGAACTATCTAGATCTGAAATTCATCGTTCCAATATAGCAGCATAATACTGTAGCTGTTTTTCCAAGTTAGGCCACCACCAACACGAAAAAGCAAACAAAAGTTGGTAGAATTGTGTCCAAAGACGAGACATTCCAGGGCCACATGCGCCTATCTTCAAACAAAGCCTAAAAGATTTTGCGGCCAATATCTATGACACGTGATATCACTATCAGGCATGTGATTGTATGGTTTTCAACGGAATTTCGCAAGCCCCTCGTAGTTGAATGATACCGGTTATGTCTAAGTATATTCTTTCATATAGAAAGGTTTATATATTATCAGTCACTTGACTGTTTTTTATCGATGCTTCAATGTTGACGGTTCGTTTTAGTAATCATGATTAATCGTTCATGAACCTCTAATAGAAATGAGGTCAGAAACCATGCGAATATGTCATGAGATGTATGGGCTACTGTTTCTAGACTCAGTGTCAAGTGTATTGAAGGTTGAAAAATGTAGCTACCCTGAGCATGATTGTACAAATGCACGATACATGCTTATCGCAATAATCATGAGCATTGTAAGGTAGACGCCTACTTATACGTGATATTATTCTGCATGACTGATATTGCAAGAATTCGAACAAATTTCATTCTGAATGTTGTCAGTGTTTTGCTAGACTTCAACCAATTTAAAAATGTAGTTAAAATACTATTTCATGATTGTCATCAATCATTTTGTGTGACTGTCTTGTACAGTTAGCTTTGAGTTTGACCATAACTATCTCTTCTGTCGTCGTTAGGTCTGAGGTTACTGAGTGCTGAGTAAGTGTAAATGAAAGCAATAAAAAAGTGAAAGTTAAGGTTTCATCCTTCATTGAAAAAGTTGTCACGTTTTATTGTCTTCTTTAGTACTTCACATTCATTTGCTCGATCATTGAATGTCTTTCTAAATGCATGGTCACATTACATATGTTTTGCATGGTCACATTACATATGTTTAAAGTTGATCCACTCTTTATATACTTTACTTAACCTCTAACCTACCACGAGAGAATTGTTTGAGTCATTCATTTGATACCTCATCTTCTGTTTATGTAGTAATGAGTCATAACCGGCTTGAATTTGGCACATTGTTCTTCACATGAATTAGCCGGAAAGATTTGCTCATAATGAGCGCTACCTTCGTTCTTAGCTTCGACTCTGTCGGTCAAATAAGGATTTCAGGTTGAGACTTGCGGATGGTGTAGTTTTTTGAGTGTGCGGAAATGTGTGGATGTCTCATAATCGGAAATGTTGCGCATGCATTCTTGTTCAAGACGAATTGATTGCAATTATTGTCACCGTTTTGTACCAGTCGAAGTCCCGTATGGAAATTATTTGGTGTATGCATTTTGTCCTGCTTGGATTACAATCAGCTGTAGTCATGTTTATGTTAAGAATTTTCGTGTCCAAATTGTCGTCTTGTATTTTGCACGTCCTCTATCGTTGTGTTTTCAGTTCCCTACATCAAGCAGAAGGCTGCTCGTGCCCATTCATCCCGAGCAGACGATAAATCTCATGCTTTAAAGCAGTTATCGGGTAAGTGTCTATGAACGATAGTACCTTCAGTATTTTTTTGAAATCTCACAGCGTTTCAGATTATGTAGAAATGACGAATATCCTCTTTCGTTACGACCTCCTCAAATGCATTTTCATAAAGTCAAAACATTAAGCCTCCGTCACTTGCATTGCCTATACTAATGGATATGAAGTGCATTCATTGGGTTCTTTCCTAAGAGGATAATAAACTGACAGGATATCCGCAATAATGAAGGCAAAAGTCTTGTCATGCGCTTGTAACCTTCGTCGCCACATGTGTTCACAAAGCAAATGCTTTTCTACGAGTAATACAGACCTGCGAAACGGCAAATTTAGAATCGAATCGATTCTCGAATCGGGTCGTTCTTGATTCGCATCATAGTGGAGACTTCGTGGGCCTACATAAACTTGTTTTTGTTTGCGAAATGCTTAGCCACCTTGGAATTAGGCTCATTAAATACTACTCTAGATCGCAGGTGAACGATGTTGTAGCACATTGACACGTTTGGAAATAAGCACGTATGTTTTATCAAAGCGCTTTTAAGACAATTATAGTACGATTTATATCTCAATCTGTTTATGATGACGATGGATTCACATTCATTCATGGATTATGAGTTAGACAATAGATGGTAATTTGAATCTCTACTTCCCATGAAATTGTCTTGCCAAAATAATTGCCTCTAAATATGGAATAGGTTTGTAAGTGCGGAATTGTTGAAAATAGCCCCTAGAATCTCACCCGGGACTGAAAACGTGTTCTCCATCTTTCCTGTACTTCAATTCTGAATTCGGAAAACATGATTTTTCATTCAAAAGATTCTACTATTGCTCCTATTATGAACAAAATGAGTTCCTGTGTACGGTATTCCCTTATCTGCCTGTGGAGACGTCGGAATAAACCGTCAGTATCAATGCTCATTTTAAATCTATCGACTGTCAAGCAACAAACGACGTCAATGAAAAACGCTTTAATAACGGACTGAAGAATGAATGAAACGCAAGTTAGCAAATTTACGATTTCGCTTTTCAATTCTGGTCTCCTGAACCTTAAATAATTTGTCACCTGAAGACAACCTTGATCATAAGATTGAAATGCATCGTGTGATGTTGAAAACAAGTTATTTCAGACCTACCACAGACAATTGGCTTTCCCAAATTTACATCCTTTATCAAATGTCCGGCGAGGGCATTATGTCTTTTATCTCTCAACTTAGCTAATTGTCAAATAGACACACTAATTTTAATAAATCTTTCAAAAGGTTATATCGATGTGCACCGATTGATGATTTTTGATCAAATTCACATTTCATTAGAACAGTTGATCAGTATCATAGAGTAGGGATATATAGGCAGATTGTCGACTCAAAAAAGTATCTGTATACAGTGAAAATTTTTATATGAAAAGATTCAGTTTTTTGCGGAGATTACGTTCCCGTGGTCCAAAAGAATATTTGAGCAGTTTTAAAATAGTCAAAATTTTGCCAATTAATATACTACCGAGATGACTCTCCTATATAAGTAGTATGAAACAAGTTGGATATGAAAAGGAATGAATATTTGCTAAAAAGCATCCCAACTAGGCGGAAATAAAGCTGATTATCAAGGGAATTTCATGAATTGTATGATAATGGAAGTCTTGATGAAAAAAGTCGTGATATTATTCGTGCTTTCTTGGCTGAAATTTCAAGTTTTTTTATTGAATTTTCACCGTCATGATTTTATGATTCGATCATTTCATTCCTTGAATCTGAATGGTGATGTGGACCCATTTGCATCTTCCAAAGATAATTAATTATCTTTCATTATGTGATTTTGCTCTACCAGTGGCAGGTTGCCTGTGATATAATCACGCTTAAGAAAATACTCTTGAGGTTGAGCATGAAAGTAATAGGAACTCTTCGAATTGCTAATTTAACAAGCATTAAATCGCAAAGGCTGTCATGACACTGAGAATCTGTAAAATGCCATCATTCCTTCTGCATTACAATCATGATCACTCAATTCCGTTGTAATTTCTTCAGAAATGCAAAAATTTGGCAACAATTACAAAGTGTATTCCCCTCGAGTTCGTCTAATAAAATGGAATGTGCATACACATTGGGGATTTGATAAATGCGGAGTTACCACTCTACCTAATATACCTACTCTATGATCAGTATCTTCGAACATTAGATAATGGACTATCGCTTCATTTGCAATGTCACCCATGTTGTCCAATAGAGGTGAAATCGTCAATTCCAAATTGTTTGGTGGTTGAGGACTTTCACGAGAGTTTCTCACTCATTGCGCTACTTCGGTGCTGTGAAAGTAATCTAATGAAGCATGGTTGGTGGCAGATATTAACCAAACAAGTGTCACACATGCCCGTGATGGGTGGTTAGAAAGATGACGTTTCGCGGCAGCACATTTCTGTATTTCCGACATTCCTGAAGGAGTGCTGTCGATAATCGGCAAACATGGTGTTAGGATTTCTGAGGCTCTTCGCGCGGTCACGTTGCTTTCGCTGCCAAGGAGCAGGTTTCGATCACTAGATGCACTTGATCTCAAATTCTTCAAATGTTTACATGTAGGACCTCTTAACATTCTCTACATGGACAATCCCTCAGTGACATCAAGGCAGTTCTTACAGACGCCTTACATAACTTGTTTGCATTGTTGACCTATTTCTAAATGAAATTGGAAGACAATGAGTTGATTCATGTACTATATTTAGCAGTTCTCATGTCAAAACACAGTGAAATAACAAATGTAATGTGTTAAATGTCGCTTGAATGGACGTATTCAGATTATTTTCATCATTGGTATCTCAATTCTCGATTTACCTTCATATTACAGTTCTTTTTGTTTAATGTGAAAGCAAATTAGGAAGTCGGGAGCTAATTCATTCGACAGTTACGTTGCATAGATGTCACATAGGGTGGAGAAGAGAAGTTGCATATTTTTCAGACCTGAATAGCTGAGCAGCTTAAAGACACAAACTGATTATGTGAAGTGAATAGTAATTCATTGCATTTCGTATTTTAGTTGTTGCTATTTCTCAGAAATGGAAATGTCTGCGAATTTCGAAGGGGCTAAATTTGCTTATGTAGGTAGAGGGAATTCTTATGGAAATTAATTATAGAAGGTTGATTCAATGAGATTGCAGCGGCTATTCTCTTAATCGCTTGCATAATTCAAACTCCGAGACTTTCGTGAAAGCTTTGCAATTTCGCATTCATTCTTACAGTGTTTCCTTTAGAATATTTATTGAAAGATAAATTTCGACTGACTGATTGACCGCGTCAGTTTGTCTGCGAACTTGCTTGACTTAATGCACCTCCAAACAGAAATCTCATTCCGAAAGATCACGAAGACATGGGAACAACTTAAGATTGCCAAATTGAGAGAAGTCTTGAAGACATTCGACGACAAACTCCCAACGCGGCAGTATTTTCTGCATGAACACGATTGTCATGCTGGAAACTTGGCTCAGTTTATTACTATTAATCGTTCAAGATGTGATAAGTCAGCGCATCGAGAGTTTCTCTTCGTTTAGAAATGATGACCCATAGATATCTAAAATACAAAAATGTAGCGCACTTTATTGATTGTGCAATTGGAGATATTTCGTTTTACTCTGACATTACAACTGGAAATGGCTTTGCATTTCATGTGACGAGTGAGCATTTAGTTCACCCGCAAATTCTGCTAACTAATTCGGCTTGTTGGACATCTTAAAAGTTGCTTGGATTAAAAAGTTCATCATTTATTTTTTAAAAGATCCGCATTTATTTTCACATCTGAAATAAAAATAGTCATTTTTTTGTATATAGTCAGTATATGAAAAAGTCAGTTTGCATTTTTCTCTTTCAACTGCTCAGATATTCAGTTGTGAAAATCATGCAGTTGCACTGTTCCACCCAATAGGGAAGAAAGCTAGCCTTCAAGTGTCTGTGTTGAACAAGTCAAGTTCAGTGAACTGGTCACCAACGCTCATTTACACTGACTTGCAGTTTCTGTTAATGGATGATTGTCGAATATCAGTACTGATCTTTCACGAATCTGAACACAAGCCGTGCTTGTACTACAATGTCAACCACAGATGAATTTCCTTTCGATTGTTCGTCTGATGAGCATGGTTCGTAAATCTACATCACAGCCGTTGTTGTGAAGTGTAAGATGAGAATGACGGATCAACTAGATGCAACGCTGAGCTGTCATCCATCAAGTGTGCTGTCATGTATCAATCAACTGTTACATTAACTTCCCGTTGGAATCGAAATGATAATGTTATCATAGATAGTCGGCTGTCAATTTCGAAGTCATATCTCAAATGTAATAAATTGCATTTGTCTCCTGATGGTTTTAGCCATTCTTGGCAGGCAAGCGAAATATTCAACAGGTCAGAGCACTTCCTCTACTCGTGTTTTCACTATATTAGTCATAATTTTACTTTCGCGCAGCTGCAACCAATTAGTAGACATAATAAGCTCAGACGGTGACAAAGACAACAACGATTCAAGGAAAACAATAACAAGTATCAAAAAACAATTATTCGAATACTTTTAGGAAAAGAGATTTACCAAGAAGACCTAGGGTTTGATTCAATCTAGGAGTTTTATCATTTATTAACAACGCTTCTACTATACGAATTTCTAGACTTTCGCTGACAATAGACCGTTCGAGTAAACTTAAGTAATGTGAAAAGAAGGGTTTCTTCTATCGATACCAAAAATCGAAATCGTTGGAATTCATAAATCACATGCGCTGAGCAACATAACTGTTACAACATTTCAAAAGCTTCAGTGTGCCATACTGTATCGCCATCTGTTTTCTTTTGATATGACAAATTGTTCAAATCAAAAGGTAGAGAATAGAAAACAGTTGCGATGTAATGACAAATACTGATACATGAAGAAAATATTGAAGGCAATTCACTCAAAGTAGCTCAATATTATGTTGCATGAAATTTGCATTGTTAGCTACAAATAGCAGTCCGGTTTTTCAAAGACTTCAGTTTCGATATATCGCCTTTTAAATGACAAAAATTAGGCTAAGAGCGACTGCAAAATCTTTCTTATTATTTTCTGGCATTGGAGGTAGCGGTTACTAATTGTATTTTGGAAGAAGAAATAGGGCTTCGCTACTTTTTCTGATCACAAAGTCATCGGCAACTACAAGTTACAAGTTATACTCAACCAGTGCTTTATCCAGCCCTATTTTTTTTGGGGGGGGGACTTTCCCCCTTAAATGTCAGAAACCCCCCCCCATGTTGGAAGACATAACTAAAATTATACACTAGATGCAGGATGTAGCTGTTAATTTTTAATATCGCCTTTTAAACCGCCTTTTGCTTTTAAATCGCTTTAGTGACGCTCCATTGGCTGCAGACCGCGGCTTCACTCGTGAGCGGGAGTCATCTATCCATAGACAAAGCAAGATTTATAATCCTTCCATTTCCCGCTGCTGCGACTTTTCTACATTATGTAAAAGTACTAAGATATTCAAGGAAAGTGTACATATGTACAAGTGAAAGTAATTAATGATGTATTGTAATGATAATGATGATTAATTGATGCGAATTATATTGGCCATCAAATAAATACCTTTCAGACAATAAAGTAATCATTAATCTGCAACAAATGATTAGTTAAAAGTTACAATTTAAATGCATTTCCATCGTCTCGAAATTATAGGCCTAAAATAGGCATACTTAGGCATGTTTTTGAAGTATTCATGAACAGATCAGATTAGTGACATGTCATGTAGAGGCCCATTTATATTGCACATAAGGATTTCTCATTGCCTGATGAGATACATAAACTTTCAGAACTCCCCTGAAGGAAAATCCCCCCCTTGAACCACTTGGAGTGGATAAAACACTGTACTCGACACTTGTTTCGCCTACACAGAAGCAGTTCATTCATTTCTTCTCTCACCAAGAGTTTTGATTTCATTATGCCCTTTGCTTCAACTTCGGCGATGTCTGGACAGGGGTGTCGCCAGGATTTTGTCGAAGGGATGGCGGTCTTGGCAAAATTCCATGTATATCATGAAGATTGTGCTATGTTCGTTGTTTTCTTCCGTACATTTCTTACATTCAAACAATCACTTGGTAGAGACCGTTTCATTCCCTTGTTCTGCAGGTCTCTATGTTGATTGACAGTGCGTCAGCGACCTATAGTTGATACTTCGCTGTTTGTGAGCTAGGTCTACCTCCTAGTTTGTCTTTAAATATCTAAATAGCTGAAGTGCAACTAGAATGCAGTAAGTTAAAGAAATCACCTGCTAACCAAGTTCAGATTAAAAAAGGAAATAATGAAATAGCCGCAGAATACCCTCCCTGTCTATTTCTACTGCTCATGTCGAATGGAGGGCGGCCGCATCTTCGCCCATTCCTTAACGACTCTCGCTAGAGTATTCATCCTTTCTTGACACGGTTGACGGCATCTTTACTTGCTGTCATTGATATTTGGCTGGTTCAGATCTGAGGTTAACGAGTGGCATGTAAGATGAGTCAGCTAGTGCGTTTTTATCGTCGTCCGTTACAACCGTGTCTGGATTGTGAATGACACTTGCGGCGTCGTGTGGTGAAGGTTGAGAAGGTAAGCGTCAGACAGCGATCTGTGAAATGATTGCCTCTGTTTACGGAGAACTTTCAATCCCGAGATGAAGACTTGGCATTTGACGGTGTGTATACGCTATCCGACCTAATCCCGTGAACATGGAGCTCCGACAGAGCTGAGTTCAACGCGTTCAGAGGATTATTTAGATTGTTAGCTCGTGAGAATGAATGAGTAGTTGACAGCAGCGATTTATGTGAATTTTTAAATAGACATTTGATCAATATTAATTTCTGGCACTTAGAAGTGTTACCCTCGATCATCATTATGGCTGCCTTTTGTTTCCATTCTGACAAATGATTCTACTTTTCAGCCTTTCTTGAGACTTCTGCTTCAAGAAGATAAGCGAATATTCCTTCCCAGAAAAGTTTCTCAATTATTCTGAGTTGAACTTCATTCTATTTTTTACACAACTCTTTTGCTGACTATTTTTAAGTAACACATGCGACGACAGTTGATGTGAAAATGATTGAACAGACAGCTCAATTTGTCACTCAGTTATCGCGGATAGGATGAAAATATACAGAACAAGGATCACTGATGATCATCTTTAACGAATTCAGCTGATGTATTGTCTTTGTGCATAATTAGAAATACAGAATAATATAATTAGAAAATCAGCTTTCAATGCATCGGTCAGGTTTCAACTCGGACTGTTCTTGTCTACATTATCTGTCTCATTGTTTTAGTCCGGTTATACGTACTTCGCGTCTATCATTGTTGCTAGTTGGAGGATTGGGAGACAACTGCTGATTAATTAGATTAAGGCGTTTTCAAGGTCCCATGACCTAGTAGTACATTGATAGTTTTTTTGATGAATTACGGAGTTGTGCAAAATAGAAGTCTTGGTCTCCACTTTCAACTCTTGAACGGTCGGACACGGAAGTATGCAGGATTTTGTCTATGCTCTCAATGAATGCGACTCGTGTTTTCGACGTTGCAAATTGAGTGTTCTTCATTCAAGACAAAAGTACGGTATTTCTTTATCAAGAAAGATCACAACAACCTACTCCCACGAATACATTGATGATTTGATTTGGATGTTGGTGGTCTGATAGGCGATCAAGAAGCATAGGAAAATGGTTGACTTTGTGATTTCTTTTGGTGTTTTTATGAGACTGACAACCGGAGACCGAGTTAGGTGGCCCTTCAACTCTCTGCGAGCTAATGTTAATGTTTCTGCTGGTCGCAATTCGGTACCGCAACAGTACATTCTTCACTTCCTTAAAAGTTTTGACTTTCCTGTTTTGAAGTGTTGGAAGAGCATGAGTATCTAGTTCTCAATTTTCCATATTTGATACGCAGAATACAATTGCTGCGTTCTCACTTTGCATTCATTAGTCTTTAGTAGGCACATACTGTGTATAGAGTAAACAGAACATTTGATGTCTTAAGACAGCTCCAGTGATTTTTGCCAGTCACAAAATTGTGTAGGCTGTAATGGACACTTGATCTTGTACATATTTAAGATGTAATGTAATGCATGACTAAATGATTGCTGAAGAAGTTTTCAATTATCGCTGTGTGAGGCGCATATTAACATAGGAGGCGTTCGACCATTTTTAGCATGTACATCACTAAAAATTCTTTAATTATTGAATAAATGGCACGGATTTCGGATTTCAGTATTGTCTTAGCAGCATCTCGAGAGCCAGGAGCCAGCGTTCTATGACTTTTGTGGGTATGATTCTGTTCACTAAGATTAGCTTCCGAATGTGAAAGACAAAAATCGCTTCGATGGTCCCTTGAAAAGATTGCGATTCAACTTCAATGATCACTCGCGGGCAACAGGTTGCCAATGTCTTTTCTAGGACTACACAGAATTTTAAGAGGGTGGCTTTCTCGCTTAAAGGTCGTAATATGATTTTCTACAACAGTGCACCTAATTGAAGAAGTGGCGGATTTATATAAAGGTCTAATAGCAGGATTTGGAATGATATTTCATTAATGTATGCACCAGAGGTGGGCGTGCTCCGGAGCGCGGGGCTCACATGTCCACCTCTAGTATGCACTAATAATAAATCAGCGCAATTTTGGCCATGGCATCTAAGATGCTTGCTGTTATAATGACGATTTATCTGTATCTGAGTGACCGATTCTTTGCAATAAGGCATACATCTCTGATGTCGGTTTAAAGCCAGACCCGTCAGAGGTCGTTCCTGCAATGCTTTAATTGAAACATTTTCATCAGGTTTTTTTCTTTTGGTGTTCACGGCGGTATGCAAAGAATACATTTTTATTACAGAAATGTTTAAGATAGCAATTATTCTTCATGTGTACTAGGTCGGCCTAATAATTTCTCTTTGATTTCGTTCTGATGTATAACTTGCTGTTCATCTGTTACACTTGGCGATTTGTACTCGATGTTATTGAATAATACTCACTCAGTTCTTCACGTGTCCGTTTGCATTTCGCGATGTTGTACTGTCTGTTGCCAATTGTCCTTTTCAAATGATCTTTTACTGATGGTGTCCCGTCCTCCCTGCCCATGAACGAATTCTAGAAGCTTTAGACGAGAATCATCCATACACCCACGCTACCGATATCTGCATTCATTGATGATAATTTATCATAGTGAAACTACTGTTCATTGCACATTTTATTGAAATCGATGAACTATCAGAGTAATGGAAGATATGTAGGTTGATGGTGAGCTGTTATTATGAACCTAGTAATTGTAATCGACTTCAGCAGTTTTCTTTGCTGCTAAAATGGCAGTATGATAATTATCGGCGAAAATGATGGAAAACACAAGAATGAATGATGGAAAGGATGAGCAAAAGTATACGACAGCCAATTGTAAGCTATTCCGTCTAACCTTCGTTGTTTTATGGAGTGACCCAAAATCGCCTGATTGAAGTTAGTGGCTTATGATCATAGATGAAGTTGTGTTGTGTCCAAATATTATTCATGAGATTCATCAAAAATGTCATTCGATTGACACACCAACATTGAGAGTGTACGGAGACCTCCCGAGAAATATAAACAGTCAGAAAATGGATGGTCTAGTCCTTATAATTTATGTTGCTTAATAACTTCCTAGCACTTATGATATTCCTTATTTCCTGTATTTTCGTCTTGTTAAAAGAAATTGTATGGAAGAGATTTTGTCCATTAACTTACTTCAGCCGTTATCATTTCAGTGCTACGAACTTGTTTATATGAGTGGTAGATAAGAGGGTGACATTTCTGATTTGTCAGGTCAGTTAGCGGAAAGAGACGGTTTATAGTGCGTTCTGGGTTTTAACTCGATCGTTACAGCAACTGACAGTTGAATAGGGAAGTGAAGATATAAAGTCAGACAAGCTCAGACGTTTTCTTTGGTAAATAACATTTTTGAGAAATGGCATTTTGATTCTAAGGATGTCTCACACATGTGCGCTATGATTCATCTCTTGAAGAACAGCCGGGATCCTCTATTCGGAATTGGATGTCATCAACTATATTGAATGATCAACATATATCTTGTTGAGATATTGTAAACACGATTCAGTAATTGCGGCTAATACTTATCAACTGCGCTGTACGAGTGGGTTGGAATCGCCAAGTAATTAATGCATCTCTTGTGTTGGCGTTGAATAGTAAATCAGCACGAGTTGGCATGAAAGTTTACGATATTTCTATCTCTGGCGAAACAGCAGAGATTTTCAATTGATCGATTCCGTCAGAGGCAATAAATTCGTATGATCTCAACCGAATGATCGTGTTGATGGAGATTGGTTTGTATTTATCTGACACTACATTGTAGAGTCTACTTCTGTTCACTTTTCATTCAAACCTGTAGCAGTTTGAATCTTAACATTTTGTGCTAAAACTATCTGTGGTCGTCATTGTTTCTGTATCATGACAATGTTGATCAATTGATGACATTTTTAAGAATGCTTTCTCCAATTAAACGATGTAGATCAAAATTGGAATTCAGAGCTATGTATTAACTTGTCCGTGACTATAGGTCGATGCTCTTGCATGGTGTGAGAGTATAGGTTGTCTGACCCTAATTTCTTATTTTGTTTCCTTGCATTTGATGGGGATGATCGCTGTAAAAAGTGAATCAAGAATTACTCTTTTATCAATAATTGAATTGACAGTGGAAATTTAATCCGTCTAAATGCTTGTAATTGATTCGAATACTTTAGTGATGTTATGAAATATACTGCGAGAGTGATTCACCCAAAAGTTATCAGAAGCAAAAATACCAAGTACATTGCTTACGGGAATTCTGTATGACCTAGAGTGAATTGTCACTATCATCCGTGCATCCTTGCGAGCATCCACGACTAATGCTATAAAATCTATTCTCCGCAAAAGTCACGAAAATGGTGCAAAATCTAAGTGGAGATCTATTTATAAACTCCTAACATCATTTATTTTGAAGATGAACACCGGATATTGACTGAAGAAGCTTGCACGATATACAGCACGACATTAGCTACAACATAGAACACTATTGCCTGTTTCTATTTCGTATGAAATCTAATGAACCTTCATCAAACGAGTGCAGCTATTTTCCTTGTTTTCATAGACATGCCTTGTTTTCCAATTTTCATAGCTTTCTATTTTATCTAAAAGTAAGTTAAAAGGAATAATAAAAAGAATAATATCTAATGGGGTGGGCTGTGACCATCGACCGTGCGCCCACATTAACAACCCGGATCTTAATAATTCATTGGAAGAAGATTATTCCCAAATGAAACATGTTGATTATTTGTACTCGCATGTAGGCGCCCCGTTGCATGTTTCATGTGCGCACTGCTACTTCAAGGATATCTTCCTACCTCATAGGCACCATTGTACTTAATTGACAGTCCAATTTATCATAGGCCTCCCCATTAGCTCATTGGCTCCTTTCTCGTTAGCGTGTAAGGTGTCCTCGTATATCTCGTTGACATCCGTCTATAAGCCAGGTGCACTCCTTCTCATGGGAGCCGTGTTGTTTCATTGTCGCCTTTCTTATAAAAACCAGGCGATAAGTAGTCGTACAGGAGGATTGGCGCCCCATTGGTTTTATAGACCATTCTAAGCACCACATGCGCATGCGCAGAATATTTGAAAAATACGTTTTTATGTAGCTACATTGAAATGAAGCTTTAACGTCACTACTGCCCTATTCAGGGGGCTTGGACGGTGGTAACATAGTCAGACTTTTCTAGACCGTTGTGGTATGTTTAGTCAGGATGCCTTCCTGCAGACTTCCAATAACACTATAGGGGCTCGACCTCTGGACCAGAAAATCGATAGACCAAGCACTAAACCACTGAGCCACGGAGATCACATATGATATAACTACATCAACAATCTGATTCAGCTTCAATACTTGTTTCGAACAATTTTCTGACCAATAAACTAAATTTCATGAGCAGTCAATTAATTGATGCTGGAATTAAAAAGCTATCAACTATGGATATCTTGAAGATGTCATCGTTCATGTCTCCATCCACATTCAATAGTAAATCAGCACGAGTTGGCATGGAAATTCACGATATTTCTATCTCTGACGAAGCAGCAGAGATTTTCTATTGATCGATTCCGACAGAGGCAATAAATTTGTATGATCTCAACCGAATGATCACGTTGATCGGGATTGCTGTATTGTAGCACACCATATCGTAGAGTCAACTTCTGTTCACTTTTTATTCAACTCTATACCGTTTTGAATCTTAACATTTTATGTTGAAACCATCTGTGGTCGTCATTGTTTCTGTTTCATATAAGACAGAGTAGTACTGGACGGATGAACTAGATGCGTGTTATAGATTAGTTCTCTAGCTCCCGTTGCTTCATAGTCAGCCGGAGAAAATAAGATTTTCTAACTGAAGTTCATCATGCATTGAGAACTACTGATAGATTGGTTATGCAAGGTTACAACTGCTGTGAACATTGACATAACTTTCAATGTTAGAGATTTGTTATCTCCTCTGTCATAACAGATTGATGATACTAATTGAAATATGTTTTGTTTTCAGGTCCGGCCATCAGCGATGACGAGATAACGATGATATGAATGGACGAATGGATCCATTTCAAGTGAAAATCATGTACTGTTAAGATTCATATTGGTGCATTTTAATGACTGATTCAGTTGTCACATTGTACATACAGTTTATCTCATATTCTTGCACTTTTCCATGCATAGTAGAGATACAATTGAATCAGTTTTTATCATCTGTAAACAATGTATATCTTGATATTTAAGGTCTATATTTTAATAAAATCCTCGACAATGTATCATTGTTTTATTTTATCAAACAGAAATGTAGAAAGTAGTGAGGGCAGGTATTTCGGGAACACTATTGGATTATTTAGAAACCAGAGATTTTATGCGAAATTGAATGTATAGTTGACTTTGGCAACTTGTGCAATCAATGTTTTCTGTAATATGTAAGAAACATGTTTCTGTGAAGTTCTAGAACTGTGATTTTTATATTTCACAGAATATAAGACTTGAACCTGCATTTTATAAAGAATTCGTGCACAAGGTTAAATTTTTGTTGGACAAGAGACTACTCAATCGTTCTGAATTATAATCTTCATTTCCGATTTCTTGGATGTGGGATGCAATTTAGCCTAGCTCCTATATGATGTTGTATGTGCATACGGATTTCAAATATATGTCCGTGACTTCATTCTGTTTGGGCACAAGCAGGCCTATACACTGTTATCATTTGTTAAGTAGACTTAATATTGACTATATCATGTATGGGAAAACGAAGCAATGCGAGATCGCATCTTGATATCAACCACTGTACCGATATTTTGTAGTCAATCGTGTTCCAGGTCAAAATTGTCAAAAAATTAGTCATTTAAAAAGAAATTTAATAACGAAAGTTTTCGGCAGCATCTAAAACCTAGGTTTCTGTCAAATTTTTAGCCTAAAACTCAATAGGCACAGATTGAGGCTTAAATAGGCAAGCTACTTCTACGAACTGTCAGAGACTACCGGCTGATTGACTTTCTTGCTAAAATCAACAGAAAACCGAGGCTTTAGATGCTACTGAAAACGTTTGTCATTAAAAAATTGTTTTGCGGTTTTCTCTCGGACAGCTTTAAAAAGACCATTTTGACTCGACGACATCAATTATCGGAGACCAATCATCTCTTGAACATCCTGCAAGCAGATTTCGCTGTAAAAGTTTCAGTAAAACGTTGAGGTGCATAATGTATATTATCATGTTAGTCATTTAAACCAGATAAATTCTGCTTAGATTATGTTAAGTTTCATTGAATTAGGAAATTGCTGATGCTGTTGATGTTGAATAAGTATTCCCAAATTTTCGTCTGCACATGAACCGTTACAGAAGAAGAAGAAGGTGGGTTAGTAGTGGCTATAATTTAAGAAAAACATGCAAATTATATTATGTAGAGTTAAAAGCAGAAATAGTTCAAATAGGTACTGGTACGATAAATATTCTGCGCAAACCTTTGCCTTCTCCAGACACGGTCTGTTTACAGACGAGAACATGGGAATGACATCAGCAGCACCGGATATTTTTGAATTCAACTGAAGATAGTACTTTTCTGGAGAAGTCGGAAACATTCATATGCTAAATTACTAACTAAGACACTTTCAAAACATCAAAGATTCAGAACATTACCAGCTCGATAATTATAAGCTAAGAAACTGAACAGAGAGGAGCGGGAGCTTTCCCTTACAACAAACCTACTACTTGAAGAGACGCATGATTAACTCTGAATCATTAATTAGCACGATAAATGTTACACAGATGTTTGAGAACACTACGGATCATGCATGTGTGAAGGTTTTAGACGATGGCGATTGTGTTACCCATAGATAGTTTAAGCATTCGTCTTTCCTGTAAAGAAATTGCTCATTAACTTAATGTACTAGTTCGCTCACTATTTTTTCAAATGGAATTCATCATCGAACGGATTCAGCATTTAGAATAATATGACCTCTTTTCACACTATAGGCCTACTTCAGATTAATTGAATTATCACGAAAATAGCTGATGTCATTGAAAATCCATTCCATTTTTGCCAGCATTCGCCGTGTCATGCGGGTAGCAGCACCGCACGCATAGACACTAGATTGTCATCATTGCAACATGCATAACTAAGCTTACTTAGGCCTAAATTCTTTATTGCAACATTGATTAATGGAAACTTGATACTTTTGCTCATGAAACACCTAACTGTTCATTAAAATGTGCTAGGAAAACAATCATACTTAATATCGTGCTGCAAAGTATCGCCGTTCGTCATAACTGGTTTTGACCATAGAGTAAGGATAAAACCTATCCGGCGAAGGCATTATGTCTTTTATCTCTCAACTTAGCTAATTGTCAAATAGACATAATGGAGTTGATTTGTGCTAATAGCCTTGCGGGTATAAAATAAAAATACTCTGTTGAGTAAATTTTCGATTTAATCTTCGTCAGACTCTCACATTTGATGAAGGCATGAATAACAAGAGCTTTTATAAGAAAGATTGTCACTTCACAATTAGGAAGATTCTCTGATGCCATCAATCCGGCAGGGTGTCAAGTTACATCACCGTTGGATATTTTCCCCCGCCTCCTGTGATGAGCGGTCAGCAAACGCGGTGAGGGGCGACGATTGTTCCTGTCTATTGTCACAGGTGGGTCGGTCTGTTGACAAAAATCTTAGCGTGCGGTTTCCCATGCAGCCATTCATCAGGTTGCTTTCTTTGGCGATATGAAATGCCTCTAATGCTAGGCGCGTACGATTGCACTTTTCTTTCCCTAGGATCAGAGAGAAATTTTTCTTTCCCTAGGAACTCGAGAAAATAAACAGTCATCTAAGTTTCCTGAGAGAATGCAGAAGACGAGCGATAATCCCGAGAGGACTCCTTACAGCAAACAAGATCATACATACAATCGAAGGAAGCAGAGATGAAAGTGAAATCTTGGTGAAAAAACATTCGAGACAATGATTGCAATGCGCGATAAACAGCCTCTATAAAACAACGCGAAGATTATGGAGAGGGGAACCACGACTCCTTTGACGGAAGCAGACTACAAGATCCTCAAGAATTACGCTTACCAACTAAGGCAGACGAAGAGAAGAAAGTTAACGAACATCCTGGGTGAGTAGCAAACGAAGACCGAGTGGAGAAAAAGAAACTCGACCGCTTTCACGAACTTAACGGAAGTTATCTTCACGGCTCACGGCTGAAGAACAAACGCTGCTCTCCAAAGGACCCGCATACGTTCCGCAACCTTCGAAGACCCCAGTGAAAAACCGAAATTTACCTCTACAAGGCGGATGTTACAAGCTTGTTACGAGAGAATGCGATGGCGAAATCCGCGTCTCGCTGACTCTGCACAATTTACAGAGTTCCTCAGCGCCACCGACCGCATCACGTCAAGTACAATCTCAACAATGCCCCAAAAGTTCAAAGGAGCTGCAAACAATTTTAGGTATCAAAGAGAAGGATATGGCTGATTTATGCACAATCCGACAAAACAAAGAAATTGGTGTGACCTTAACCCGGGAAGACTACTCCTCCACTTTAGTGCGAAATTCCCTCAATGCTGATTGACCAAAGCTTCAAGACAATTCTCTCCCAACGTCAACGACAAATCAAGTACAATGGTAATTTAACGAAGATAGCCGCTCAATATCCGACCAGCAGAACGAAAGCCTTAATCGAACGGTGCAAATCTTCGGAGGCCGCTTCCAAGTACACCCCACGACCTCTGCCCAAAGATCACAAGGCTGGACCACTGAAAGGAAGACCAATCAATCGCAAGTGAAAGCTCTATCGTCAGGGCCCCTGCACAGCTTCTATCCAAAACACTTGCAGCACAATGATCAAGAAGTATGGGGACATTCCGAACATCACTGTCCTCAACAATGGACTTTCATCAACGCGATCAAAGAATTGGAAATTCCAAAACAATGTCCATTTTGGGTCATTAGATGTCTCCAAATCTTCATACGGAGCATACCATTAGAAGACGGTGAGAGTCAACTCCTGGACTGATATCAGTGGCGAACAAACTTTCAAGCCGTAAGTAGACAGGACTCTATATTCCCTGATTTGGAACCAGAGCACTTCGAAGGAACTCCTGCGGCTTTGTCTCTACGGAAGATCGGTACCTGTTGAGCGTGAATTCAGACAGCCAAAGACAGGCATAGCCATGGGGAACTGTGGCCGCTCCACCACTGGCGACGATCTTCATGGACCAATTGGATGAGGGAAAATACTGCGACGTTATCCCGAGCATTATCTTCTGGAGACGGTATCTAGACGATGTCTTCTTCATAGGAACGTCAGTATTGGACGTAAACAGAACTACTCATTTACGCAAATGTAGTGGATCCCAACATACACTTTCACCTACGAAGCACCAGAAGAAAATGAATTACCGTTTCTTCCACGATACCAAGGTACGAATAGAAAATGGTCAAGATACCCTACAAGAAATACGTAAAGCCAACCCACAGTGGAAGGCATGTCTACCGTATGGAGCTACCGTACCCGCAAGCAGAAAGCGCAACCTCGTCACAGCAGAGACTCATCGCAACCCTCCAAATAACCAGTCCCATGAATGCCGAAGAAGCACTATCAGAGATGAAAGACGCGTTCCAGAGAAACGGCTATCCTGAGAACTTCATTGACCACAACATCCCTACTCAGTCAAAAATTAGAAACGGCAAGCGAATCAAAGAGAAGCCCCACCGAACTACCTACCTAAAAATTCCCTTACTTTAACGAGAGGGCAGAGAAAACAAATGAGCAAAATACTTCAGAGAGACTGATTTATATTACAACACGACGACATCCGCATTATCTACCACTACCAGAGCCTCCCCTGTTCAGAAGAAGTTTTGAGACCAAAGAATGAATGTGCAAAAATTGCCCCAAACAATGCCTAGCCTGCGAGACATCAATCTATTTCAAAAGGGAGTGTGCTTTACTAAGCATATTGTGTACAAAATCATGTGTTCCCCACCCAACTTGCAAAGCAGTGTTACATTCGACAAGAGTGGAGAGAAAACTGCCCGTTCTCCGAATATGTAGAACATGTTGAATTTCCTTTACTTATTCTTATAAATTCAAAATAATTTTATTATTATCTAATTTCATTTATTTTTAATTTTATATTTATTATTCTCTATTTTTTATTATTCTATAATTTGAATTTTCTCATAATCTATGAATATGAATTTCAATTACTTTTTTTAATAATTTTTGACTTTTCTGAATATCATTTTTTTTTCTTGAATTAACTTTTTATTACTTTTTTTTATATTTTTCGAATTTCATTATTTGAATTCAACACTTTTCTTTTCTTTTTCTTTTATATTATATATTATAATTTTTTTTTTTTTTCTAGATTTAATTTTTTATTTTTTTGAATTTTTGACTTTGACCATTTAATTCTTACCATCTTAAAATTTTTTCCAATTTAATTGCCCATATTATCTTCTTTTACAACAAAATCCTCTATAAGAAACTTTCTATATAATGACTTCCTAAATCAAAAAACACATAGCCAAATAACTATTGCCACACCCCCTATAATGCAAAATTACCTACTCTCTATAACAACATTCTCCCCACTTATAAACAACAACAACAAAAATCAACGCACCGTGCCCAAACAAACAATCACTAATCCAAAACCCAAAACCAAATCCAAAAAATCAAACCAAAAAGCCACCCACAAAAAAAACCCAATCAAACACAAGGTCAGAGCGTCCTATCTAACAACATCACCATACAATTATATACATACACACAAAAAACCTAATAAATAAAAAACATAAAACAACCCTCTAGATATAACAACCACATAACACACTACCATCCAAAAAAAACAATCATTAACCGGAAACAATAACCACAAAAACCACAAATAAACACAAAAACAACCAACCACAATCCAAACAAAAAAAATGGCCAACCATACTTAACACAACCATCTCAATATACAATCGTTAATATGATCCTCATATTTACAATACTTCCACCACAAAATAGCCATATAAACCCAAACTAATCAACAGTCCAAAGCCAAAAAAAAACTAACCCTTATAAAATCTCTAATCTACCCCAAAAACGCCGTCCAAAAAAAGCAACCAACCCAAAAAAAAACTCAATTTCAAATCACAACTACACTACACCAACAAACAAAACCCCCCCCTCATCGCATGTCCCACCAGCATCTTCAGCAGCATGGCAACAAACAACGACCACACAATCAAATGGATGATCCTAGGGAAAGAAAAAGTGGCAATCGTACGCCGCCCTACCAATTAGAGGCATGTTTCATACGCCAAAGAAAGCAACCTGATGAATGGCTTGCATGGGAAACCGCCAACGCTATAGATTTTTGTCAACAGACCGACCCACCTGTGACAAAAGACAAGGAACAAAAATCGTTCGCCCCTCACACCGCGTTTTTGCCTGACCGCTCATCACCAGGAGGCGGTGAAAATATCCAAGGCGGTGATGTAACTTGAACACCCTGCCGGATTGATGGGCATCAGAGAATCTTCCTAATTGTGAAGTGACCAATCTTTCTTATAAAGCTCTTGTTATTCCATGCCTTCATCAAATGTGAAGAGTCTGACGCAGATTAAATCGAAAATTACTCAACAGACGAGTAAATTTATTTTTATTAACCCGCAAGGCTATTTAGCACAAATCAACTCCATTATTCCAAACAGCGGGTATGGCCAAACGTATTTTTAAGAAAATTTTATCGTCAAAATAGACACACTAATATTTAATAAACCTTTTCAAAGGTTTATATCGATGTGCACCGATTGATGAATTTTTGATCAAATTCACATTTCATTAGAACAGTTGATCAGTATCTAGAGTAGGATATATAGGCAGATTGGGCGACCACTCAAAAAAGTATCTGTATAACAGTGAAAATTTTTATATTAAAAGATTCAGTTTTCTGTGGGAGATTACGATCCCGTGGGCCAAAAGAATATTGAGCAGTTTTAAAATAGTACCAAAATTTTTGCCAATTAAAATATACTACCGAGATGACCACTCCTATATAAGTAGATATGAATACAAGTTGGATTTGAAAAGGAATGAAATATTTGCTAAAAAGCCAATCCCAAACTAGGCGGAAATCAAGCTGATTTATCAAGTTAGAATTTCATGAAATTGTATGTATAATGGAAGTCTTGAGGAAAAAAGTCGTGATAATATATTCGTGCTTTCCTTGGCTGAAATTTCAAGTTTTTTTATGAATTTTCAACCGTCCATGATTTTAATGAATCGTTCCTTTCAATCCCTTGAATCTGAATGGTGATGTGGGACCCATTTGCATCTTCCAAAGATAATTAATTATTCTTTCAATTAATGTGATTTTGCTCCTAACCAGTGGGCAGGTTGCCTGTGATATAATCACGCTTAAGAAAATACTCTTGAGGTTGAGCATGAAAGTAATAGGAACTCTTCGAATTGCTAATTTAACAAGCATTAAATCGCAAAGGCTGTCATGACACTGAGAATCTGTAAAATGCCATCATTCCTTCTGCATTACAATCATGATCACTCAATTCCGTTGCAATTTCTGCAAAACTACAAAAAATTTCCATATCTCACATTTGGAAACAATTCCAAACTGTATCTTCTTTGAGTTAATTTAATAAAATCAAAAGTGAATGCACATTGGGGATTTAATAAATGCGGAGTTACCACTCTACCTAATATACCTACTCTATGGTCTTGAATAATTTGTGTCTTTATAGCTGCCAAAGTTTGCGACCGATGGCATGAGAGCAGCGCATGCCTGATGGTTAACAAGATGGGATAATATTTGAGGAGGAATTGTTCCTTCTTTAAATTTATTTTTTGATTTTATTTGTACAGCTTATGTTAATTTTTATCTACAAATAAGCGGCTTTTTTCTGGTGTGAGCTGATGCTACTTGAATAATAAACTCTTTCACATTTGACGATAGCAATATGCCGATTAATCAATTTTCTTAGGGAGCGCTGGATGTCCTAAGCAGAAATAACCATTCTGTGTTGGTTACCTAACTCATTTGCAATTATGCATGCTTGAGAATGTCATGAAATCATATCTGAATGTTGATATCGAATATCACAATGAACTTCAGATTAATGAGCAATAAATCATTTATTACAAGTCATCAAAGGCTTTTAAATGTAGATCGATTGAGATATGAAGAATATCGATGTGAGCAATGATTTCAGAGCACAGCTAAAAGACATTTAGAAAAGGACTTAAATTTCTAAATTTAATTGGCACCCCACCAAGAAATCTATCAATGACATAAAACCCAGCAAATTCTCTCTGAGTTGTTGACAAAAAATGGTCTATTAGTACTAAATCCGTTACATGTTCTCGGCACACATGAGACTTTCGAAAGATGAGTTGAGAAATTAAAGCACTGAATTTTAAAGGTTCGTCAGTACATCTAGGAATGACCCAAGCTAGCAAATAATAATTTCTGAACAAGCAGAGGACTGTGCAAGAGCGCTCACAAAAATTCCTCATGATTTTTAATGAGATTTTTTCTCATATATGTCTCATGAAATTTCATGCGGATTTGGAACATCTTCGCATAAATTATCTCATCAAATTTCATGAGTTTCTCATAAAATACTCATTAATAAATTAACAGTTGACCCTTCGTACTTCTGCATTTATTTTTCTGGCAATTAGTTATTGAAGCTTCTTAGCCTCACTATGTCGCCCCTGAGCATTTGCCCGTCATGTCAACAATAATACTCGTATATCAGTGTTCGCAATAATGAATCATTATTGTTATTACGATAAGATATTGAACTGTGATCACATATACCTATGTATCACTATTTTCAACATCTTACATTCAACATCTAGTTGTAAAGTCAAATTATACATGCATAATTTCGAGAAGGCTGATGCAGATCGGTCTGAAATATTCCATGTTGTTGCTTTCTATCCTTTATAGAATAAACTTGGAAATTCTTATCGATTAAATAAGCTTTCTTATGACTCTTTCCTTTCACATGTAGCATGCACACCTTATTACTTACAAACTTATTTTCACAAAAACCTCATGAATGCTTATGATTTTCCCATGAACGTATCATGAGATATTATCTTCATGAATGTTCTCATTACCACTCATTATATTCTCATCAAAACATTATGAGTTATGGGACTCACTGGGCGTTCGTCCGGGCTAATCCGACAAAGACATTATGAGTTAATTTTTTTCTTATGAGAATATCATGAGACTCATCATAACCTCATGAGTTCTCATGTAAATCTCATGAATCCGCATTAAACTTCATGAGTTCTCATGAAAAATTTTCGTGAGGGAGGTTGCTCCACTTTTCCTTATTCTGGGTTTGCCGTGCGGCTGATAATATTTAACTGATATACTTTAATCAGAACTGCTGCCTCTCGCAAAATTTAACCAATCGCTTGCTTATCACAGTTGAAAGTGTATTTCGGAGGATATCCATCCAAGCAAACTCCGCACGGATTTGAATCAAAATTCCAAACTGTTGAATACTATTGATTCAAAACATATTTAATGTATTGACTGACAAATAGATTCTGTGCCATTATCATTGTAATTAACTCTCAATAAATATCGATGAAGGGTCATAAACAACCCATCTGCTAATCTGTCATGCATGTGTTCCTGAAGCGATCAATGCAATTACGAAATTCTAGCAAGGAAGGAAACTGCAAGATAATGTACAATTGAACGAATATTTACCTATCGTTAAAACGTCATTTTCAGTTTGCTGCTGAAATTATGTCACCGCTGAAATTTTATGTTTTCATCAGTTCGCTGATCGGCAATAGATTTCCATGACTTATTTATTCTCTGAATTTAATTAGCATATTAATTGGGTTGAAAAGGTTTCACAAATGGTCAATGCAATGTAGCGTTATTACATTATTTGTTGAAATATCGACTTCATATCTGATAAAAGAAATGCATTTAAGTGCTAGCTAATGCATACACGCACGTATGTAATACACCATAAGAGATATCTCCTAAGTAACCAAAATGGCTCTTTGATGGCTGCTGAAGGCCGGGACGATGATTTTAAGATAACTTTCCTTTATATCCACTTAACCTTGACGTTTCGTTTATAGACCTACTAGGTCTACAATCGGGCTTTTTTTCAGCTTGCAGTCATATATAGTCTTAAACATGATAAGGGCATTCGAAGACTAGAGCGTTCTGTGCTGAATCCGCAATGAAAGTCCACAGTATTCTGCACTTAAAGATGACAGAGGGGGTACTTCTACTCTCTCCCCCCCCTCATTTTTGTTATTGACACCCACGAGTGTTGCATCGTCAGCGATCTTCTATTGCTCCTACGTGCAGTCTGCTGCCGTCGCAAAAGCGTTGAGTGTGTAAAATTCATCAGGTTTGTAGAAAATTTGCAGCACTTGCTTTTTCGATCACTGTAGTGTAGAGTTGTAGACAACTATAGCACCAAGTTCATGATCACAGCACAATTGTATCTTGTATTTTGACTGGCTATCCAAGGGACCAATACTTCATCCCAGGGTTCAAGTAAGACTTCTCAGCGGTGTTGTACTATCACTCAATGACAGATCAAGTCTATTCTAAATCCAATGTGACTAAGGGGGTATTGCTGAGTTGAGGTTTAACGCATACCAAATGATCGTGTCGACAAGACAGCGAGGCAATGGATTTCCTTTCTTTCTGTGATTGGTCTCTTACCTTAGCAACCACACTACGTCACAACTGTCACACACTGTGCGCGTGCGTTGCAGATCAAGAAAACCTGTAGATGATCTCCAGCTAAAACTTTATTCAGCAAGCGATTTTAGACCTCAGGTCTTACTAAACCTGAGGTGTAGATCAGCTGCAGCTTAGTTAAACCTCAACTCAGCAATACCCCAAGTTTGACGGAATTTGATGAATTTGGAAAAATTGAAAAATGTGGGGGCGGGAAAGAATGGAAGTACCAGAACGGGTTTTTCGTTTTCTGAATCATATAGGCCTGTACGTCAAAAATCATTAAAGAAATGCATTAAGTTGGTGGCTGTGTAATTATGTAGGCCTACATGTATATGAGCGTGTTAATTCTCACATTCCCTAATTCTGAACAGGAAACTTCAGAGAACATTGAATTTCTTTTATGATTCACGCATAACTTAAGAATTGCATTCAAGTGACTACAAACCAGGGAAGAGATTCTTCCGGATTTATCCGGAATTCCGGATCTTTTGACGACCATCTGGGTCTTTTCTGAAATTCGCCAGAAAATGTGAAAAAAACAGGAGGGGCAAGGGGTAGGGGGAAAGGCATGTGGGCCCTAAGATGGAATGATCTTCGTGAAGTAACGCATGTGTCCTGTTTTAAGACAAAACATCTTCATGATGGGTTACATAAGACCCCTCTGATCACCAGTCATTCCAATTGATATTATCCATTGGGCCCCTCTGATGATCATTGGGCCCGTTTGGCGAACATTTGCCCCCCTCTGCCAGAAAATGCAATAAAAATGGAATGGGATAAGGTATGGAGCCCCTAATATGGAATGCCATCTTCATGAAGTAACTTATCGTCTTAAGACAAAAAACATCTTCATGACGCGTTGCATAAGAAGACCCCTCTGATCTTTAGTCATTACAATTGATACATCAGGGCTGCCACTCTTCCGGTTTTAACCGGATTTCCGGTTTTTTTAGAATAAACTAAGTAGTGAGAAAATGTTCCGCCACAAATAATTTGGATTTTGAACAATTCAAATTTTGAAAGGGGCCCTTCAGGATTGTGAAACGGCCCTTTTGAGATTGTGAAGTGGCCCTTCTAAGATGGTGAGGGGCCTCTTTAAGATCGTGAGGGGGGCCTTTTGAGATTGTGAAGAGGGCCTTCTAAGATCGTGAGGGGCCCTTTTGAGATCGTGAAGGGACCCTTTTGAGACTGCGAAGGGGCCCTTTTATGATCGTGAGGGGCCCTTTTGAGATGGTGAAGGTGCCCTTCTAAGATGGTGAGGATGCCCTTTTGAGGTCGTGAAGGGTCCCTTTTGAGACTGCGAAGGGGCCCTTTAAGACCGTGAGGGGGCCCTTTTGAGATTGTGAGGATTCCCTTAAAGATTGTGAGGGGCCCTTTTGAGATCGTGAAGGGATCTTTTCGAGACTGCGAAGGGGCCCCTTTATGATCGTGAGGGGCCCTTCTAAGATGGTGAGGGGACCCCTTTGAGGTCGTGAAGGGGCTCTTTTGAGACTGCGAAGAGGCCTCTCAAAGATCGTGAGGATGCCCTTTTGAGACTGCGTAGGGGCCCCTTTAAGATGGTGAGGGGGCCTTTTTGAGATTGTGAAGGGGTCCCTTTAAGTTAGTGAGGATGCCCTTTTGAGATAGTGAACAGGACCGTTAAAGATCGTGAGGGGCCTTTTGAGATGGTAAGGGGCTTATAGTATTGAGACCGGCACCGTTAATGATAAGAGCATGTGCGGGCTTTTTAAAATTACGAACTGGGCTATGCAGATTGTTAGGGGACCTTAAAGACCCTGCAATATTTTAGGGTGATCAAATTGAAAGCTGATGCTTTCTAAAAATCCGCTTGACTCTTGAGCAGAAGATTCTTCTGTAAGGAAGTCAGTGATCCTTTCGTCAATCCTGAAGAAACAAGACGAAACGCAAGTAATTGAGGTTTTGAAATAAGACGTAAATTTAGGTGGGAATGCTTGACGAGAAAGTTGTAATACGTAATCATGGAGTCTATTATGAATAGAGTTCTGATCGCTTTGATGCTCTCCAAAACGTGTCTTTTAAGAAGCGTGCCAGAAAAATTTAAAAGAAAAATCTAATAAAAAGTTTCGGGAACACAAGGGAGTGACGAAAGAATATTTTGCACGATCACTTGTTGCAAAAGCGGCTAAATTTAGGCGAAGACACCAGCGAAGATTTAAATCTCGCGAACAACTACAGAAGTGACAAGGATTTCTTTACGTGTCGATTTTGCGTTTCGTGTAGTTTTCGTGTAGAAATTCTGCATACCGGTACATTCAAAAATTCTCTCTAAACCTGAAACTACCCCTCCAATTCAAATGAAATGGATTGTAAGGAAAAAGTACACATTCACTTGTAGGCTCCATGTACAATTTCATGGTGATTGGCCAAGTCGATTCTGTGGCAAAACAATTCCATTTGTTCTACTGAGTATTTGTTATTACTCATACAGTGTGAAGCTCATTATAAACGCCAAGAAATTTTGATTCACAAAAACCTCCCTCATCATGACATTTTGAAATAGCATGGAGCTGAGAAAAGTTGTAGGCCTAATTCCCGTTTGATAATGTAATGCCGAGAAAGTGCTTTATACATTCCAGGAGGTTTCGCCTGCAGAGTATTAAATACATCAAAATTCTACTAGTTATACTCTCAAAAGGCTGGAGGTTTCGCGTGCAGAGCTTTGAAAATATCTAAAAATTCTACTAGGGTAGGTGCGGGTAATATGGGACATTTAACGAATATCTTCGAAAAAAATACTTCCTGAAAATATTTTGGAATAATAAATGTGGTTACTTATTGATGTGATCATTAGCTGCAAACACAAAATTTAAGCGAAATCGGCTGCATACTTCCGCTTGTGTGATAAAAACACAAGTGATATACGAATCTTTGTAGGTCAAAAATAGGGCTGAAATTTCAGTAAAGCTATTATTATATCATCAATCAAGTTTTCTCATGAATTTAAATGCATTGGTATGTGGAAGCTTGGGTTTTGTGCTATGCTTACAATATTTCACTTTTTTAATTTAATAATTTTATCAAATATTTTTATAGCTTTTGAAATAAGACGTATGGAGGGTAATATGGGACACTTAAGGGCGCTGTGTCTCTCCAGCTTAATAAACCTCATCGTATGAGCGACAAGGATGAATTGCAGCTGAGAGACCAAAGATATCCGGTGTCTTGACTACTTCCAACTATGTTTCCGAAGTTCAACAGTCAGAGAAGAAAAAAGAATCCACTCCTAGAAACAAAGGTAAAGAAAATAGGGCTATGAAGAAAACAAAATCTCGAAATATCTCCAATCCAACTCAACCTGTTGTAATGGATACACAGCCTCAAACATAAACAAGTGACCCAAGTAACTTCTGTCAGTTCTTTGATGGGGAGCATAGTGATGACCTAAGATGTGATCTTCAGGTTGACTAGATACAATGCACTCAATGTGGATCGTGCGTACACGAGGATTGCGCTGGAGCAAATTGAAAAGTACATTGCATTTGCTATGACTGTGAAGAAGACCAGTGAATTGATTTGATACTTAATAGACTCTTTGATAATTCGTTTCATTCGTTGTTCAAAATAAACCAGAGTTTACCGGGAATGTTTTTTTATCTTATTGATAGTGGGAATTTTTCAAAGTACCCTAATTTTGAGAAATTCTAAAAGAAGGATATATTGAACATTCAAATTATTCATCTAGCTAAATATTAGAGAATTAAACAGTCAGATATTTATCCCAATAGTCTGGAGGTTTTGCCTGCGGCGCTTTATAAAACATCAAAATTCTACTAGTTGCACTCCAAAAAGGGTGGAGACTTCTCCTGCGGCGCTTTATAAAACAACAAAACCCTTCTTGTTGCATTCCCAAAAGGCTCTAGGTTTTGCCTGCGGCTCTTGATAAGACATCAAAATTGAATTAGTTATACTCCCAAAAGGGTGCAGGTTTCGCCTGCGGCGCTTTAAAAACATCAAAGCTCTACTAGTTACACTCATAAAAGACTGGAGGTTTTGTCTGCGATACTTTGCCTCAAAATGGTTGAGCTCCAATTTATTATTATCTATGGCCTTAATGCATTAATATTCAATGTATATTTAGTCGCAGCATATTATATATAATGTGTAGGCGCATAAAGATTCATAACTATTTAAAATTGAATCTTGGATTACTTGTAATCATATCAAAACTGAAAATGGGCCCCAGAAAAGGTAACGTTTGGGTCCCTAGAAGATATCTTCCGGATTTTTTTCTGACACCGCGTTCTCATCCCTGGATTTAGGAGAATTGCTGTTTAAATAATTTACGATGGGTCTGTAGTAGTGCGCTGGCATTCCATCCTGCATGAAGATATTCCATCCTTCATGACATTCGGCATATTTTATGCAGTATAGATACGAAGATTTTACCACACATTCTCGATTTCTCGAAAGAATGATGATTCTCTCAAAGAAAATGGCTTGCCCATGCATTTAGACCGCGCTGACCATGGATTTTGTATGAAGATATTTGCTGTGACCAGACCGCTCTGCTGAAGCTGTCTTCCAATCGTAGAACAGCTGAATAGCAATTTCCTAGTGGTATTATGAAAATTCTTCTCAATAAAGACGGGATCTTGCACCGTGTGACGTCATGGCACTTATTAGAAAATGGCAAAGCTGCACGAGAATAGTGCGTTATAAATTTGAACGTAAAATTTTTGATCGAAATGAAGAAAGTTGTCTTTGAAACAGTTAAGTAAAATCATCCATAGATGTAGCCTACATGTAGATTATTCGATAATATGCAGTCTTTTTATCGATCTGAAATCGTCAATCGTTCAATAGCTTCATGCTGATTTTGCATTAGGGAGAGGGTAGAGGGGTCTTTGTAGTACACTCCGTCTAACCTTCGAAAACGGTTCTCCTGAAAATAGTAGCTACTCTAGTCATGTCTTCTAGTGCACCTTGATGAAGCTGATTATTGAATTATTACCGGGTTGTGTGATATCGAAAAATCGTAAGTTTCTTACTTTGAGGGGGCCCACGACTACGTAATCTAGGGGGCCCATTCCGATTTGACTTTCCGGTTTTTATTTTTGATAAGAGTGGCAGCCCTGATACATGTCATCCATAGGTCTCCTCTGACTATCAGGGGGCCCCTTTGACTAGCTGTTGGCCCCCTCTGACGATCAATGGGATCTCTCCGCCAGAAAATGCAATAAAAATAGGAGGGAGTGGAAGGCAGGGTGTGTGGGCCCCTGGGATGGAATGCCATCTTCATGAAGTAACGCATGATCCCGTCTTAAACCAAAAACATCTTCATGATGCGTTGCATAGGACCCCACTGATTACAAGTCATTAAAATAGATATTATCCATAGATACCCTATAGCCACTCATGGGCCTTTCTTTGACGATCAGTGGACCCCTCTAACCACCATGGGCCCCTCTGTCGACCCATGGGCCCCTGTGACGATCAATGTGCCCCTCTGACGATGCATGGGCCTTTTTGGAGATGTTGGAGATTTTGACTAGGTTATGCCTTATTTATGTTTTATACCTGCTGCGTGATTTATGTTTCCTTTTTACGTTTTTTGGCTCCTTATTAGTTCCCCTCTCCTATACCGTGCATACTATATAGCCGATCGAAATAAAATTTCATAGCAAATTACTCGACTATTTTCTCCATTTAAAAGTATTTTTAGTTGGAACGGTAGTTTCGGAATAACAGAGGTCTACGTACCAATTAAAGACTGTGTTGCAAAAAGCTCATGACGATCGATTTATATACATTCTAGGAGAATGATGTCTGGCTTGCTGGGGTTATTTAAAATTACATTCTGATTAGAACTTGCTTGTAAAAATTCTACACACCGGTACATTCAAAAATTCTCTAATTCTGAAACTGCCCCTCCAATTCAAATGAAATGGAATGTAATGGATCAAAATTCTACTAGTTACACTCATAAAGGCTGAAGGTTTCGCCTGCGGCGCTTTATAAACATCAAAATTCTACTAGTTGCCCTCAATAAGGGGCTGAGGGTTTCGCCTGCGGCGCTTTGTAAACATCAAAGTTCTACTAGTTGCACTCATAAAAGGTTGAAGGTTTCGCCTGCGGCGCTTTATAAACATCAAAGTTCTACTAGCTACACTCATAAAAGGCTGAAGGTTTCGCCTGCGGCGCTTTGTAAACATAAAAAATCAAAATTCTTCGAGTTACACTCCCAAAAGGTTGAGGTTTTGTATACAGTACTTTGCCTCAATATGGTTGAGATCTAATTAATTATTAACTGTGGCCTTCATGCTTCATTAACAATACTTTATAGTCGCAGCATAGGGTATATAGTGTATAGGCGCATAAAGATTTATAACTTTTTAAAATTAATACTTGAATTGCTTGTAATTATATCAAAACTGAAAATGGGCCCCAGTAAAAGTAGCGCATGGGCCCCCCATAGAAGCGATCCTCCGGATTTTTTGTGACACAGCGTTCTCATCCCTGTACAAACTTTGAACAAAACGGAGCACGGACTGGACCTTGAAATTGAATATCACGGTTCTGGGCGTAACGTGGGAAGCTGCCGAAAAGTCCGGCTGGCTACCACTCTGAAGAGGATCATGAGAGATTTCGTCATTTTTAAAGTCTGCAACGCAATAATTTCACAACTTTATCTGCGAAATTCCATTCTACTATTATTTTTTCAATTTGTCTGCATAGCACTGAAATTTCATGAAAATAATTCAAATGGTGAAAGTGCTAAGGTGATAATTTATTCTGTATTCGCACTGCCCCACACGTGCTATCAATTAATCCTGTCGCGAAAAAATGCAAAAATTTAATCATAGACTCAAATAAATGCAATCAACTGTTTGATCAAAGCTGACCTGAATTTCAGTGATCAAATGATCGAATCTAGTGGCCATATTCTTTCAATGATAATTAGAAAATGAATTGGAGAAATAATGACCACTCAGATATTGCAAAACGGACTGTATCGATAACTTCGATTGTGTACACACTTGGCATTAAACTATACACATCGAGCACCTGAAACAATGCGACGAATGATTATAGAATGCAATTCAAACATCGGTGACAGGGTCTGACATGGTTTGATGTTCGTTCTCCTGTGTCTCAGCTGCGGAAATGCTCAACTGGGGAATTGTGTTGTGTCAACAATCAGGTATTTGTCTTCTTCAGGAATATTTCAGGCGTTTCCATATTACCATTATTTTTATAAGTATGACGAATCTTTCTAAATGCGAGTAACAGTCAGAGAATGCTACCACTTCACGTCAACTTCTGATTCTGAACAACCACTGGTTACCAGCCAGTTTACAAAGTCATGATGAGTATCCCACTGAGTTTGGATTTTGTGGCAATTTTGAAAGGTGTATTCTATTACCATGCACAAATAAACCAGGATATGGGAAGAATATGGAACATTAGAAGAATTAAGAATGGCTAAAGATTAAGATTAAGATGGGCTATCCGAAAATATGTGATCAGTTCAATTTTTACGTGCTTGTTGCAGCCACTTGTTTCAAAACGATTCCATTCCACTCTGTTTGTCATGTGCTTTTGATTGGACAATGGTGCAATCTCCAACTCGATTTGTTCTTTACTTTGAATTAAGGCTGTTTTTCATGGATTTATCCGAATAGCAGATTTCACATATATCTGCAGGGTCCATATGAAAGCTAAGCTCATATGCGCTTCTGATATTTATTAATGCAGCAGTTGTGATTATTGTTTTAGAGTATGCATAGAAATTGGAGTTAACATTCATTGAAAAGAGAATTAAGCATGCATGACGTTTGTGTTCATAGATATCTGTAAAAAGTCAAAGTAGACGTAAATTGAACAATCCTTCCTTTTGTACACAAAGTGATGGGTTTAAGAATTTTATACAAACACTTTCTAGAATAGGTAATTCATAATTGTGGAAGGACTTTTTCAAAATACTAAAATTAAATAAAGAAATTCGAGACTGAGCATACTGCTGGAAAACTTTATCTTTAGAAGGGCAAGAGAGTAAGTGTCTGGTTACAGAAGTTTTAGAAGGTTTTTGTGATCTTGGCCTCTCGCCTCTTTGAGTCCATTTTGGGATGTGTTCTGACACTCGAGTCTGAAGGTGCCTCTCCGTTCTGTCGATGTACCCTGCTCCGCATAATGGAGAAATACTGACATCGATGTACAGAAAGAAAACATTTACAGGAATATATACAAATTATGGGGCTTATTGTCCAAGAAAATATAAGGTAAACTTAGTGAAAACAAAGGTATATCGGGCTCATAGACTTTGTTCTCCTTGTTTTCTTGGCAAGGAGTCGAAACGAATAACTGAAATTTTGATAAAAAATGGCTACCCTGAATGGTTTATTCGCAAACCCTCTAAATACAAAGATGACAATCGAAGATCCCAACGGTTAAGAAGAAGCCATTTTCTTCAAAATCCCATACTATGGGAGTGAAAGTGAAATCATCGCACGAAATATTTCCAAAGAAATCGGAAATATTATATGCAACTGGACCCAAACCCAGTTTTCTCAACAAAACAGCTGGCACCATCCGCGCACAAGGACCCTATACCAACTGCCGATCGACATTCTTTGATCTATAAATTTGATTGCCCCTGCGGAGCAGGGTACATCGACAGAACGGAGAGGCACCTTCAGACTCGAGTGTCAGAACACATCCCAAAATGGACTCAAAGAGGCGAGAGGCCAAGATCACAAAAACCTCCTAATTCTTCTGTAACCAGACACTTACTCTCTTGCCCTTCTAAAGATAAAGTTTTCCAGCAGTATGCTCAGTCTCGAATTTCTTTATTTAATTTTAGTATTTTGAAAAAGTCCTTCCACAATTATGAATTACCCACTAGTTGACCGGTGTCAGTTAATGTACAGTCATTTGTCTGACCATTTGCTAGCCAAATGTCACTTAAGTATCAGTTAAGTGACAGTTGAATTATCTGGCGTGATATTCCATATTTTGACTACTTCTACAAATATTTTTAGTAGCATGATGGTCGTGAGGAATCACGAAAGGAAATATACACACTAATTAACAGAATTTCTCTTCTTTCTAGTGCTTGTAGTCTTTCATTTTCATGCATGCGATTGACTTTAATACCGAAAAGTTTAGCTGTAGTGTATATTTTTAAATGGAATTTGCATTCTGTAGAATGCAGAGGTTTAAGAAACGAATAAAAGATCGGCCCTTCATACATTTTTATACATAAGTACTTATTTTTCTAGAATATGTCAGACTGTACCACTGCAGCATTGAGACGACGACTTATCACGATTGAAGACAGCTCAGCTCGTCACAAAAAGGACATCTCAGCTGATGTAAAATGTCCGTGAACGAGTCGTCTCAAGGCATTACTTTTGAGACGAGTAATGGCGAGTTTATGAGACCAGTTTTCTGACGAGATATCTATATGCTATTATTATTGATGCATCCAAGCGCCCTTCCAAATTCTCTGAAGACAGCCCTAGAGCCGAGAAAATGACGCACTCAGACGCACCAAATCGATGATAAGCTAAAGTATTTTTATCACTTATAGTTATTTAAGATAAGCGCGCGCAATGTCAAAATATGTTAGTGATGAAGATTTTGATCAAATTTTAATATTCCAAAAATTACACATTTTTGCACAATTTATAACTAATACATGAATATGATACATATTATCTGAATATATGCATTATTGCAATACATGTACATTTTACAATTACATACAACATTTACAATTTAAGCAGTATATTCGAGAAGACCTGCATTTATAATTAGGAATCATATGGTCATCCAAAAGAATCGCATACCGATACATGGAAAATTTGATGGAATTTAGCAAAGTCTAATTTCATACAATAATTTCAGGATGTATAGGCTAATGATAAACAATTAATATTCACACTAATTTTTTCAAAATATTGTGATTTTAGCAAGCCCTGAATAAAAATGGACTTACCCATGGCTAACTTACCACATTCTCTACCTCTCACCTCTCTCTCTCCTCTCAGCTCTCTCCATCTCTTCTCTCTCTCTCTACTCTCGATCTCATCTCTCTCACTCTCACTCCTCCTCCTCTCTCTCTCTCTCTCTCCTCTCTCTCTCTCTCTCATCTATATCTGCATTCAGTCGTGGCAAGCAATTCTTCCGGAGATTTTTTCGTGGTGAAAGGTGCCGTTGGTGCTAATATCAATGCTGGCCCTCTCTCTCAACGCCAAAGACAATGGAGAATATAATGGCTAGATGATCGAGTTTCATTTTCATCCTACCCATTTCAATGAACACTTCCTTTGAACCAGTTGCAATAAAAAGAAATAGTAAGCATCTGATTCTATACAATTATAACTGGACTGGCATACATCAAGGCCTTTCATGAATGTCTCACTCGAGTAAAATATGTCAAAAATGTATGGTGCTGTTCCTATGATTAAATTCAATCTGGAGATCTCGATTACCGAGATGTCGACACGATCTCGACCAATTTTTAGGCGTTCGAGATCTCGAAATTACAGTGCCGAGATCTCGACTTTTTGCGATTAGATTTTTGATACTATCATGAAAATTAATGTTACACGGTATTGCTTACTGGAACATTTGTCAAAGACGCCAAATGTACTAATATTACCATGATCACTTATTAAATGCCACTTAAAAGGTATAGTTCAAAAGTAAAAGGATTACAAATGTAACTTATATTATTCTAAGTCTGCAACAGAATTTTTTCTGACTTCTTCAAAGAGCTATTTTCGGGGAACTTAGTATTAATTTTTTTTGACACCAATTTACGTTCCATGAAGATGACTTTGTGAAGAGGTCAGAAATTAATCGGATTTTTGGTTATAAAACTAATACAGGCTAACTTGGCATTCCATTGCTTTTGGATGGTACATTTTTACAATCATTTGAAAGGTAATGAATCTTATGTTCTTGAAGATGCACAATATTGGATGTCCATGCCTTTGAATTGTCTTTTAAATGACTGGTAACTGTGGTTATCAGACACCATGAATATTAGGTGTGTAGCAAATATTCCAAGTGGATAAAAATGGCAACTTTGACGCTGCGTTTAAGTAACTATAATATCTTTCCATAAGAAGGCTTGTTGGTCTTACATGTTATTCTAACAGCCATGACAATCATTTTCAGATTTGAAATTATTTTTACATGTGATTTGTTTGAGAGTTTGCATTTTAAAAGATATGAAAATGACCGTCGATGAAGAGTGAAAGACCACGCGTTTGCCATATCACATCTCTCAAGAACGTTTCTCATTTTTTTTACTGATTTTGCCGAGTCCTTTATTAAATGAGAGTATTCTAGAAAGTGTTTGTATAAAATTCTTAAACCCATCACTTTGTGTACAAAAGGAAGGATTGTTCAATTTACGTCTACTTTGACTTTTTACAGATATCTATGAACACAAACGTCATGCATGCTTAATTCTCTTTTCAATGAATGTTAACTCCAATTTCTATGCATACTCTAAAACAATAATCACAACTACTGCATGAAATTGAATATTATTCGCGTAGTCCGTCCCAAAATGGTTTTATTATTTTAATCAATTCGCATGTTAACCACGACAGCCCTGTGAAAAAAAGTTGCCGGGCCAGCAGCGTTGCGTCGACATTCGCCCGACAGCGTTATGGTTCCTGATTCCTCGATGTTGGGCCATTGACGTTGCATCGACATTCCACCAACAACCAGTCGGTATTTTTCCATTAACATGCCGACGAAACATCCCTACTTGAAAACATGTATTTATTTGCTTATGAATGTTGCTTCTATATAGACTTACAGATAAATCATAAGCGTCTCCTTTTGTTACGATTGCATGCCATCGAAATTTACCACCCGGAAAATTTTTTAATCCGCAATTATAAACCCCATCGACTAAATTTATTCATATATTAAAAACAAAATAGTTTTTTCAATCAAAGCTATAATGCCAATTTTTCTTAACACGCTAATATGCTTGGGTTCCGTTGACTTTCAGGATTAATTTCACTGTCCGACCCGTTTCATGTTCATTTTAGACTGCTTCCTCCTCATATTCTTCAGAAAAAATGATTTTTACATGCTCAATATTTGCCCTCAATCAGCCACCACTCCGCCGGCAGCATCGACATTAAGCCGACACGTCGACATTGGGCCATTAATGGGCCGACACATTTTTTTACACAGGGAGAGATGCGACGTGGCCATGGTCAGTAAATAAATCGTCAAAAAAGAAGAATGAATTTTATATTTCAAGTTATATACAAATGGGCGCCAGAAAAACGAATATTTATTAATGATTAAATTCACATTTATTTGCACTCAATTATTTTTTGAGAGCCATGAAAATGGCGCGACAAATTATGCCATGGAACGACGTGCGGGGCGACATCACACTGAAACTCCAGGCGATTTCGGTGTATTTCAGAAGCGATTTATTGGAGAGAAATCGGCTGTGACAAAGTCTACTTTGTCATCGCCGATTTCTATGTTGCGGATGGAGCATCGTGATCGTTCAACGCAAAAGGTTCAAAAATATGTCGTGCTCATGCGAAGTGTGCTCTATGTCGTAAGTCGTGACGCTTGTGCAGATGTTAGGTCATCACAGGCTGCTATATATATTTTCCGATTTCGGAGACAAGTTGATTCAGCCCTTCTGAAAGTTAGCCAATTATCTGATAACCGGTTAACCGTCTATCTTTGCGTGTAGAAATTCAGTTTATCATGTTTTATTGAACAAGTAAAGGAATTGAATATCTCCCAGATAACATAATGACCGGGTAGGTTGCTATCATCGAGGGCGAATTCGCAAAGTAATTTGTAGTCTTAACAATGATTGTGAAATGAGTACTAGGTCCTTCCATGGAACAATGTTCGACTTTGGCCTACCGGGTATGTTGATTTTCCAAATGAATTTAAGAGTATTTTGCTACATGAGCTACCGGTGTCTTTGAATTTTGTATTAACATTCAAAACCATGGTACTCAACATTAATTTTGATCATTCACTGTTATTAACATGCATGTATAATGGGAGATGCAAAAATGATAAAAATCAAGGTTGTACTTGTGCATTATACATACATACGTATGTTTTGAATGCTAAGATAATGCTCAATTCAAAGACCCGAGTAGAAATCTATGGACATTTGATAGAATTGTTGGTTTCAAATAAAACAGTACTTTCAATGTTTTGGCTGAAAGGTTCAGCGCCATTCTTGTGGCAATGAGCTTTTGGATCTATTTACTTGTGGAGCTGTGGGGGGATCTTGTCACTTATCGGAAATTTATCTATGATCGCCCTTGTGTTGAGTGCTCCTAATACTTAATGGACGTTGCAGGAGAAGGCTTTCGATCTCATGCCACGAGCGATCATATGGTGGGCAGTGCGAAAATTTGAGAATTGACGGATGGATCATACGAGTAGTGTAATCGATGTACAGAGAGACAAAGTCAAAAGTTAGAGTTGGATCCCGCTGGAGTGAAGAATTCAGTGTGAAAGTTGGTCTACATCAAGGTTCTGTCCCATCCTGTTTGTCATCGTGATGGAAGCCATCTCAGAAGACTTCCGCCTTGGTTGTCCATGGGAACTGCTGTACGCTGACGATTTGGTCATTATTGTAAAGGTCTGAAAGTTAACGCAGGAAAGTCAAAAAGTTCTTATCAGCAAGGCCGATCACACGACACAAAAAGTGAATAAGGGCGGTATCCTTGTGGTGTTTGTATAAAGGGAGTTGGCAGGAACTCAATTATGTGTTCGCATTGCAACTGTTGGATCCACCACCGCTGCACGAACCTCAACACCGTTCGTGCTGACCCTAACTTCAAATGTAGCAAATGTGAAGGTGTCTTGGCTATCAAGTTGACACACCTGAAGCAATTACTGTTGGCAATCACGTGCTAGAGGTTGTTGACTCCTTCTGTCACCTTGGCGACGTTATCGATCAGCCGGGAGGTTGCTTCAGTGCTATTACCGGGAGATTCAAAATGGCATGGAAAACTTCCCGGAACTATCGCTTGTACTTACGAATCGCAGTATTGGCATACGACGAAGAGGCTACATCCATCGCACCTGTGTTAGAGGTCTGTTACTCTATGCTTCAGAGACATGGTCAGTGAAGACTGATGACATTAACAGACTTGTAAGAAACAAGAGTCACATGATCAGATGGATATGTTTCACCAAGCTTTGCGAACGAAGATCTATGGATGGACTACGGCAAGCATTGGGAAGCGCAGATTCGCCGAGTGTGCTCCGTGAAAATCGGTTTAAATTGTTCGGGCACTTACAGCACATGCCTGATTCGAGCTGGTGCAAAAAGACGCGGGTTCTTGAGGTACCCGGTCAGAACATCCGTGGTGGTCAGAGGAAGAAATGGACACACAACGTACAAAAGGATCTGCGAGATTTGCACCGTGACCGTCACACTGCGCAGGACCGTGCTGCATGGAGACGCGCTATCTGCCCACACAGGATTCAGCATGACATATCGTCCAACCCCCAAATCTGAGAGAACAAGGACTCAAAGTCGGGTAGCAATAAGTAAGTAAGCCGGAAGCGCACAGAGCAAGTCATAAGTTAACAGTGCTGGTGCACAGCGCAAGCCATAAGTCATCAACAATAAGCCGCGCCATATACAGACAATTTGTTCAAGCCGCCTATAGCTTATTCTGTGTGCCTCCGTTCTAATCACCGAATGGGACAGCATGTTTCAGACAAGCGAATCAAATTCGGCCTTATCACCGGACAATTCGTCCCTGTACTCCCTTCCGAAATTCCGTTACACACGTGTTTATTATCGCTTAATTTGTCCCTTTGGACAGCAAGTAATTCTTCGTCTAAAATTATCTCCTTGCCCTTTTCTTTGTCTTCTTATTACTCTTCTTTATCATAATTTCACAAACAAATTTTACAGACAATGCCTAAACGGCCAACTATATTTAAATACTTTTCGATCGTCAACCAATTTTTTCAGACTAAATGAAACTCTGAAGTTAAGTATTACTGTTGATTGTATGTGCCAGGAATTTCTTTCCCTAAACACGGTCAGAATAATCAGTAAACCGTTGTGTAACTAATCAACTCGCATATTGGTTGGACTCAGAAGTGAGTCCAGTTATTAAAAGGCATCTATCTCGACCGTTGAAGCTACCTAGCCTAGCAGATGGCTTTTCAGGGTGACATGCACAGCATATAAAAATGAGGTATGGCTAGCAAACCTCAACGGAATGTAGGCCTATTTGCAGTTTTGGTTTGAGCGGAATATGTGTTTTTGAAAATGATATATAGGGTTAACTTCGTTGTAGTTCAAGTAACCTAATTTGAAGTATTCAGCTTTTTTGATGCACAGACAGTGGTTTTGTTTGACTAGAGAAGGCATTTATCAAAATACATCATATCGTTCTATAACCTTATTATAAATATACTTCCAACTGGGTATTGCATCGGAATGAATTTTCGGAAAACAGCAGTACGTTTAAAAAATCGTGTTAATAGCCACAATCAGGGATATAATAACACCGTTTTTAAAAACAACTGGTGTTATCGCTGCATGCCTTTGATTGTGAGACTTGATTTCAGGTAATTTCAACTTGCCTCAAGCTGTGGATACATAAATAAATGTTGTGCATGTACCGCTGTGCGTAAGTTCTGACGAGTTAGGCCTATTCAGCTGCAAAATAATGACGAAATGAATTTAGTTACACGTGTTAGTAGCCATATGCATTGCATAAATGTGACTGACTGCCAATACAGAGCACTGATTGACACTATAGATGTTCATATCAGATAACTCGTCACTTATTTCCAGCTTCCGTGGGCTGACTAATTAATCGATGTATGAGGAAAGATAGTGAGATGCTTTGGAAAATAGCGTTCCACCCACAGACTTAGATTGTTTAAGTCTTTCAGTTATGTGGTTCCATCTGTAGGTAGACCAAGACAAACGTCGACTAATGAGGGCTTTTGAAAACGATGAAGATTTGTAATAAGAATATTTAATGAGCTTCTAGAAACAGTAAGCAATTCCCTAGATTCAAATGAAATGACTCACATGATTATGGATAATGCTCTGTGCCATCGGAATGCACAGTTGTCAAATTCACTACATGTGAAATGTCTTCCTTCAAATTCCCCATTTCTCAATCCTATCGAGAATGCGTTTTCCGCATGGAAATGGGCAATAAAAACCGCCTGTCCTCACAAGAAATTCAAGAGAGGTTGAATGAAGAAGGCGGGCAAGAGTCAAAATCTGCTAGAAGATTCTAGCTGAAATTGGCACAAGAGCAATCGCAGAAATAACTCCAGAGAAATGTGCTTGTTGGTATCGTCATTCTCTGACTTACATTCCCAAATGTCAACGTCTAGAAGATATTTTGTATTAGCAAAAATATTCATCTTGTAATGACGTTTACAATATGTTTTATTATTCGATAGATTTGATTATTGCTTGCTTTTCATAAAATTTGATTCAAATTCAATTGAGCTCATATCTCATTCACAGTGTCTTGCTGATAAAGTAATTTGCAGTTGCTTGATTACGTAATTAATATTGATGAAATTAGTTTTATTTTTTTTACTAATTCTTGATCTGCTAGGTATAAAGCTATGCTATCTCTACGTTCTGTTGGCGCACTAGAGCTGCGGTTAGATGCAGATTCAGTGCAGTCTGTTGACGATTCCCCTATTTTTCTTTTGGTTTAGAACAGTCACGGATGCCGAGTTGCAGTTGACTGCAGATTCGTTCGTCTTGAGCGGCGAAACGGGCATTAATACTAGGTACATCTACACGATGAGCACTACTGCATTAACGAAACGGAGCAGTTGTTGTTTCGCTTGCATGATCCGTTACAAGCCCATCTGCTTTCACTGCAAATCAATATTGAAAAGATTGAGTTTTCTACAAGAGCAAACATTTCTACAAGACGCCGCTCCAGACATTATACGAGGTTAGAAAGGTCTCATTCGTTTGACTGTTAATTTTGATATTCTAAGCAAATTTGTCCATTTTTTGGAATTTCGACAGTTCTCCTCAATGCTCTGTTTCAAGATGAGCCTGCTTCAAGACAGTCAGTCGACAACGCTTGCCGACAAATGTTTACAGAATGTGTTTGATCTTTCATTTCATTACTTGATTGTTATTCTCTTCCTTCCATTGAACATCTGCTTCCCCAGAGACGCTGTCTATTCGTATTTGTATTGTCTGGAGCCACCCGAAATACGGCATGTCAGAGTTAGTCACTAAGAGAAATACTCAGATTATTGATCAACGACGTCTTTCCTCAATTATTTATAGCCTCTTTCTTCAGGAGCGCAATCAACATACTTCCCAATTTGACAGAGCTTATCTTCTAACCGTGCTAGGCGATTAGCTTATCATCAATACTACCTCAATTCATGTAAGTAGAGTGTGTTTAATAATCTAGTACTTCATTTAATACTCAAGTCTGAGGACATCTTTTTTAGCAGCGTAAAGTCACTTATATAGCTGACAGTTTGATAGCAAAACCAATGTTTATCGATTTTGAGTGGATAGACCCGTAATCGCGTATCGTGTGAAAAATGTTAAAAGTCTGTAATGTTTTAAAACAAGCCATGATTATTAGATACTCGTTGTTCTATTGCTTTACCTGAACACGTGAAGTGCAAAACAATGCCCTTCTGAAGATATCTGAACCAAGCATGAATTCCATTTGATTTCAGTTTCCAGTTGAATAAATTGAATCATACAATGTTTCGAAAATCGAAGTCAGATATCCGTCGATGGTCAGGGTTTTGGCGCATGGATCCAGAATTGGTGTCTCGGATTAGATATGCAGTCGTTTTTGCTGAGTCAGAGGCAATCTTTATTACAAATGATGATGAAGTATATGGAGTAGGAACTAATTCCAATGGCTGCCTTGGCGTCGGTAAGCAGATGCAGCAAAATTGAGACGTAAATCCTGTCTGTTGTCGACCAACAGCGCAACTATATTGTATTAAAAGCTGTCGTTCTTGGTTACGGCTGCTAATCGAAGTAATTTGTTAATATTGTAATAATATGTTTGAATATTATAGGCAATTTTTTTTAAAATTTTCTACAAATTGACTTTGAAACATCTTTTGTATTTACAGATATTTTAATATAACACTTGGAGTGACTACTTTTGGAGTGTGTTTTTATCCGAATCGAAGAGATATGGTAGGCTACATGATATCCTCAGCATGTCATCTTGAGAGAACTCAATTGCTTATCATAATTAGAATTGTGGTATATGTTAGGTGAATTCTGATTATATATTATAATATAAGAATCATGATATGCATGGATAGACAACTGAAATGATTTATAGATAAACTGAAGCGTCTATAGATGCGAGTATATGATTTACTCAGCATTTAATTGGCTTGACATTTTAAGTTTCACTTATTCATTCTCTATTTCGGATCTTGTGATTCTTTGTATCCGATGCTACCCGGTCAAAATGTACCCAAACTGGAAATTCACAAGATTCGCTTTTTCTTGCGATCCCGGTGTAGAACTTTGTGTTTGAGCATCGAAGTGTTGAAAAATGTCAAAATAATATTGCATTATCATATAAAAAAATAATCAAATAATAATAAATAGAATAAAATCAAATAATATTGCAATTATTATATTTATCATGCACATATGGCCCCACCCGATGTGTTGGAACTTATGGAGGACAAAAATGGAATAAATGTTATTCGCGTGCAGGTGGAGATGGATATGAACGAATGTCTTTCACTTCTAGGCAAGCTCAATACTGAGCACAGTGATGGTGAATACCTCATTTTGAATTTTCTTTTTCAACTAAGCTTGAATATTCAGGCTTACTGTTGGGATCCCAATAGGTATTGGGATTGGGTTCGAATTGGGCTACCAACAATCAACCTCAATCCCAAGAAGCCCTCTCTCAACAAAATATATATGTAATCGTTGACATTAGTTAGTGTTTTTGGGTCGTAGTGAGCGGTTCATCTTGCTGTGTCTTCAGTCTGACCTTGCTTCTCTCGAATTTGAAGATTGAGAGCTCTTAGTGTGATTCACACAAATTGACATAGTCATCTTTAGCCCTACTCTATGGCTTTAACTTCCCTAGTTGCTAAAAATAGTGACTTAATTCGGAGGCCTTCTTGTGCCTGGACTCGTGCTTTGCGGATGTGTATGAGGCATTTACTGAATCGGTTAGTAGTATATACCCGTAATAGTATCTTGTATGACGCCGCAACAGTGTCACACTGCTCTGGAAGAATGGCTTCAAAAAGAGCCCGTGTGGCGAGCTGTTTATAAACAACGCATTATAGGCTTGAGTAATACCAAGTGTGTTTGTAGCTCGTACATGTTAGCTATACACGTAGGCCCCTATAAGTTCTTAGGTGGAGGCAGTCTCGGTTCAAAATTTAGCCATACAGTAGGCCTATGATACATAGTTGTGCAAAATCAATCAAAGCCTCTATTACTACTAATGCTAGTATAGTCCTAGGTCTACGTCCGTGGCCTTCGTCAATTCAAAAAGTAACACATATGGTAGGCCTAAACGGTATGCCAAAATGCAACTTGAGGTCAACTTGCGTACGTTTTTAGCTTTAAAGCAGGCTATTGGAATTGGGATCCCAATGGAGATTCTCATTGGGATTGGTTTGGATTTGGGCTGGAAATTCATCCCAACGGCAAGCCTGTGAATATTGCAAACAATTTAATTTTATTCTGCACTCTTTCGACATTCTTCGCAATCAGTTTGTTGACTAAATTTGAAATATACAACGAAATGAATAAGTAGATCATCGAAATGAATAATTGAGTTGTATCACAATCATAGAGGTAGTTGATAAATGAAATAATGAACGAAATGTAGTGCAGCACTTGAATAGTGTGTAGGAGCGATTAAGTTGCGTTATTTATCAATGGAACTTACTTTACATGGACACGAATGCATCACGCAGACTTCAAGCAGCACTCCTTGTCAGCTTATTCAATAGGAAGAAGAGCACCTGCTCGAAGATTTCTGAAATTAATTTCATATTCGTGTACCTGAAGTGCTACTGCTATTTGCATGTGCATATTGTACAGTATGTAGTTACGACACGAAAGAATAATGCTTTGCAGTTAATATGGAGCAATCAGAGAAAAATACTTGTCAGGTTGATTCCTGTGCCTTTTCTAGGTGATAATGTGATTGTCCATCGTGGAGTACCAACACGTTTGGATTCATTATGTGGGAAGAAAATAGTCTCCATTGCAGCTGGAAATGAGCCTCATGTCCTTGCTATTTCGGCAGGTAAGCTCGCATTTCAGAATGATCTGAACTGTGGAATAAGCGTCTCACTTTCCAGATGGAGAACTCTACGTGTGGGGCGGTAATTCATATGGCCAGTTAGGGATTGGAGACCATTTCAGATTGCATACTCCGACTCTGTGTGAAGAGATGCAGAGATACAAGGTCAAAGAGGTCGCTTGTGGTTTCGTGCATTCACTCATGTTAACGACGACAGGAGAAGTATTCGGCTGTGGCTCGAATGACAACGGTCAAATCGGATCAAATGATGAAGACTCGGAAAACCATCCACTCCTTGTGGATGGTTTGCCTAATGGCCGCTCGGTTGCATCAATCATGTGCGCTGCATATACGTCATTTGCTCTGACTACAGGAGGGCAGGTAAGAAATGAAGCCACTCTGTCTATATTAGCCAATGCTATGCGCAAATTTCGTGTGATGTTTTTTACCAGCCCTTTCACTAGAGATCCGTATATCAGAATTTGTCATTAATGCTTTATCTTTGTCATACTTTTAGCTTGCATTTGCAGGTTAAAATCGTACATGCTACTTCAAATAATGTGTGAAGGCATTTGTGTAAAAATCAGCCATCAATACAGTGATAGTGTTGTTGTGTGTGATTAGTACATGTAGCAATCACATAAATCCGACATTGCATTTTTCGAAGTGGTTAGAACGGACATTTGATCTGAAAACAGCACGTCGTGGCCATGAACGCAGTATCTGTAGATTGATGGCATCTAGTGCTTTATTGTAGGTACATGTGCATGTACTTTATTGCTCTAATCGACAAAAATCACGATTTTTCTTATTTCTTTTGATCTTGATCTTTTGGTGAACTAATTTGCAATACACCACCTAAGGCAAGAATCCACAACTGCTGCATGTTTATCAACTTCGATTATTCTTTAGTTGGAAGCTCCCCATCTCAGATCTTAGCCAACAAATTATATAGTGAAAAACACTTGAGTAATTGGCAATAACATCTGTATGAAAGCTATAGTTGTGCATGAAGTTGCTTCCGGGACGTTTCAAGACAATTACGTGGGAAGCTCAGTCCGTTCTCTTCATACAAGGATTAAAGACCATGCCAAAAATAGAGAATCCCGCATATTCAAACATCACCAATGTTGCTCTCTCAACCAGGTTTTTCCATCGGTTGTCAAAATCATGGCGTCTGATGCCAATAGCATTTATGGCTTAGAATGGCTATACACTGTATATGGCCTCTCTGTGCCGCAAATTAATGCTATTGGCATTAGCATGCTAATCAAGTCTATGAAACCAAGCCTCAACAGCAAAGATGAGTGCACAGCATATCAGATATTGATGTCTTACCCCTGATGTATTGAGGACTTTGAAAAATCCTTTTCTACTTGAACACGCCATCAGATCGGCGAAAATATGTAAATTTCGTAATCTCAATAAAGCAACTTGTCTGGTTAGAGAAAATTGTGTTTCATTATTAAAAAGCACAAGTATTTACGACCGTCTGCCACCATGAGCAAGTGAATTTATTTTTAATCATCACAGACGGTACGGAATGATAGCAATTCAAGAATAACTAGGGCATTCACTGGAATCGAAAATCCAGAAATTAATCATGTCAAAATATGAAATACAGTATAGTGAAGGACGAAAACGCTCGCTCGAAATGCTAGTGCTTTTCACTTTGTAATCTATTGTCTAAGATCTGACATGGAGAATCACAGAGATAGACTTTCGTGTTTGCGTGTTTGGGTCTGGAGATGACTTTCCTTAGTACAAATGGTGACGGCGAGAACTACTAGTCTCGATGGGCAAGAAGATCAATTTTGCATTGAACGTGAGGCAAATTCAAGCCGAATAAGAATAAATAAGAGGAATAAATACAACTGAAGCCTGCTTTTAGAGTAACTTTGGTTCAAATCCTTCTCTATAGGCTAAGACACATCCACTTTCTATGTCTCATGAAAGCGAGAGATCGAGACGATGATTGACAGTCGCAGAAATCGAAGTCCAATGTGAAAAGACAATTCCAAATTTTATCAACAATCGCGCTGCAAAAGGTCGAATGTGTGAAACAGCCCTTAGGGTAATCACAGCGTTCTTTATCAAAATATGTGGCAAATATTTCAAAATAACTCTATGCTTAACCATTATAAATATCAATTTTTCCATTTCTATGTCCTGAAATATACGTCTGCATACAACGAATACATTGCATGCAATAACAGTGCAATAAGAGATTTTGACAGTCATGTACCGATGAATTCTTCGATAATAATTATATGACCGATATCAGTAGCATTGTAGATATTTAACGATAGAATATAATCGTTTATTCTACTGGGTACATAGAGCCATAGTAAAATATTGAAAACTATGATAAATTAGTAAATTGAACAAATTTTAATAATTTATCAACAATAAGTATCATACTATGATGAGTCATGTCAAATTGTCTCTTACTTCTCAAACTTGACATTGAATACACAGTTTGAGAAAGTTCCACTAAACATGTCTTTCATGTTGTCAACATTTGCAGTGTTAAACGCTTGAGTTTTATGAACTTCTATTCCCTATAAGATATCGGTCATATAAATTAGGATATCACACTGATTTCCGAAGATAAACGCTGCTTGAAAATCTGCTGAAATCAGTGTGATATCCTATACCGTTTACTACCGTTTATTTACCGTCCGTCGAGGAACAAGCAGTTTTCACTTGATAGGCCTGTCTGCAATCTGATCATTGAAATTCGCGGCCTCTCTGATAAGAGGTTCTTCTGCAATGCGCGTGCCTGGTCAATCACACAAGCCAAAGGTGACGAATCTCTATCTAATCTGTAGTCTTATTTACTAAAATAAAAGCGAAAGGTCGGATTTCTATAGCAGCAACTGATCTTATGTGCCTTTGAACACAGATGACCAACAATGCTAGCAGTTTCTCATTCGCATCATTTCAGCTATTCGGTTGGGGGTACAATGGAAGTGGAGAACTTGGTATTGACACATACGAGAGCAAGTCAACCCCTCAAAGAATTGGGGCACGTCAAGATTTTGTTTTCAGATCTGTTGCTTGTGGCTACGGCCACATTATAGCTCTCAGTCATGGTGGACGTGTTCACTCATGGGGTCATAACTATTTCGGCCAAGTAGGAATCGGCCATTCGTCCAATGTGACGAGTCCTGAATTCATCGACATTGATGACCTCATGTGAGTACCCACTTTTCTTCTGTGCATTCCGTCTGATTTATTAAGGTTTACCCAATGAAAATACCCACATGAAATGATCGGCCCACTCCGACTTTGACCTTTAAAAGGTGCTTCTATAAGCTATGAAGTTGATATTCTTCAGGATTTTCAAAAGCATTAACTAATAGTTTATTGAGCAAAATGATGACACAAAAATTTTCATTCGAATGCTCAGACCATGTTCCGTTCGCAATGAATATCTTCCCAGTATGGAGTTAAGTGAAGCCATCAACTGCGTGAGTGCCAAGTCACATGTTTTTTCTCTGTAGGTTTTACGAACATTCTCCAATCGTTGTTAAAAGATGTTGAAATATCTTTTAAGAACAATCGGATAATTTCCGCAAAACCCACTAAGAAAAATGATGAACCAAATTGCAAATAGTATATTTACTGAAGTCACTGGTGTTCGATGTCTCGTTGAGCATGTTTCAACTCGCAATGAACATCGCTTCAATTAGCCTATAAAATACATAAAGCAGGCTACGCATGAAGGAATCCAACCGCGTGAAGATGTATGATTCTTAAGCCAATTTTTCTTTCAAGTATTCTTTCTGGATTTTATTTCTGCCCCTATACTGCATCAACTTGGTATTAGAATGGCATTATAGCGCCCGAATATCGTTAGGAACCCATGCGTGTTTTTTGAAAGCCGTTAATGTTTGGGTGACGTAAGTCTTTGTATACTTAGGTGCATGTAACTAGCGTTTTCATGCTATTTTACATTGTGCGGCATGTAGGTGAATGTATAGACCGTCATTATTCGATGAAATAAGGTCTCATTGTCATATTACCGAAATGGTCATATTACCATAATTTAATAATACAGAGAAGCTTCCGCAATTAGTTTGGCCTATTCACATAGATTTTGGAATGTAAAATGCAGTTCCTTTAAAGACAACAGCTTGGTTGAATCCAATACTGCTGCATGCATTTACAAATGCAATTATGCCATGTTCTACCACTATGTACAAGTATAGTACAACAGTCCTTAAACTTGCGTTCAAAAATTGGCTTGCTCAATAAATGAATTTTGAACATACCTACTTCTGTCTTTTAAAATCGGTGGCCGGCGACCTCTATCCTACCTTGGTTGCTAGAGGAACAAAATTAGCGAAATTAAAGATGAGAATAATATACAAGATGAAAAATATTCTATCAATAAAATAATCAATTGAATGTCAAAAAAATGAAAAAACACACAGAAGGAAGAACGGTCACCAAGGAAAGATAAGATTAAAGACAGTGTCCTGAACACAAAGGTTTGACTGAGAGCTCTTTATGAGGAGAGCTTTTAAAACTCCAGGGTGAACTTCTTCCCTAAATAATGAACTAGGAAGCATGTACTTGTCTTTCTGTAAACATATCTAGAGATGAAGTAATATTTTGATTTTATCATCTTTCGTATGCCATCATAAATCCTCGTCATCGTTTGGCCAATTTCACATTTCTCTGAATTTCTTGGTGAATTTTGACAATGTTGAATTTCTACATTACAGATTTGTTGAAGTTGGGGCGAATCTGAAACTCAATATCAGTGCAGCTGTAACTCACAATGGTAAAGTGTACGCATGGGGTCAATTGAAAGATGAAATTGAAATGAAACCCAAACTCACAAGTTTTACATCCATTCATGATGTTTTTGCTACTCTTTCAAATGAAGCAGTTACTTGCAAGCCACTGACACCACGTAAGTCTGTCATGTAGCAATAATTTGATAAGCTTTTCAAATCTCGCTGTATTTATCCAATCTCAGTCACGAGACATATTTCAGCCTATTATGTCTTATAAGTCAGTCTTGAATGCGGTTATTGCAGGCAGCAGTTCGTCCTCCACGGTCCCGCGCGACTGCTACACTGCCGCACTTCAATGTCTAACTCATGCTCTCAGCAGATGGTCTGGTTGTTTCGTAGAATGAAGATTTTCTTTGTCCCCTTGCTTCAATATCGCTATTTCGAACCTATCCACGATGTCCAATAGGCCAAGAATCACAGCTCATGGTTACATTTGTTGATGTTTGATGAATCATCGAGCAGCTAGAGTACATTGCTACCTAGGAATATTGATGATGAATTAAAAGCAATATTGTATATGTTGTTTTCTCACCATTGAAAGGCGCTATATTGTTGCGAAGGAAGCCTCGAATGTGCATAACATAATGTCAGGGTCATGAGATTTAACCACATAATTAGATTCATCTGCGCGCGCTTCGGTTTCCTAGAAAGGAAGGGTTGCATGCAACCTTAATATCGAAATGGCGCATCACAGAATTAGACAACTTGGCCCTTCTCGAATGGATAATTCGTGTATCGCTTGCTATTGGAAATGGCAAACAATAAGCTGTTAGCAGAGGACACCAGAACCAGTGAGAGAGGCGTGCGTGCTGTGATATCACTTCGCACACACCAAAACACACATCGTCTGGTAACATTCGATTCAATGTATGCACTATACGCTGAGCAATGCCGAGGAGAGGATGTGAAATCATCAAGTGAACTAATTTTCGTACGCCTGCTACTTTTTTTAATAATGATCGGAAGGATCATGGAGGATCATCAGTATCAATAATCATCAAGGATTATGGAGAAAACTTGTGCGCAATGATCTGAATTTTGGCAATCGAAGCACTTTGCTTGAGCTCACTTTAATCCTGTTCGTGCGAAGCACGACTTTTTTCCTATCTGTGTAAGGTATAAGGAATTCCTTTTTGCGCACTTGATAGGTTCCTCGATGTGCCGTCAATTTCGTATTAATCACACTTCTGGCAAACCGAAGCAGATAAACAGCATTTTTAATTTTGTGGATTTAACATTCTTTGAAAAATCGTAATGATTTTTAAATTCTTAATAATCCTTAATCGAAAATCTTTAATGATCCTCATAATAATTCATTCAGCAAGGCGGTCACTTTTAAAAATGAGAACTTCAAATGATTCAGTCTGTTAATTCATCAATGATATGCTGCAACTCGACACAATCAAATAATGGAAATAGTGACTTTGAAGGATAAGGCCGCTGTCACACAGGAAAAGGCGTCTTCCATCTTCCACCAACCGCAGTCACAATAGGAGAATCCATTTGCGATACAGTCAGTGCTATTTTTCACTATTTACCGTTGCTATGACTACTGTCTTGATCCTCGTCCTCGTTCAACATTGTGAACAAAGGCTGTTTTCTGCTTGCTTCTCTTTGCAGATCACAGTTTACTACATCTTCCCTCAGACGTCACTTCACGTTGTTCTAATTTTAGAACAGTCTCGCGGCTTACGCCTGACGGCTTATGGAAATGGATTTCATCAGCCGCATAGTTTCATGCCTTATGTCCGGTGGACGACGCCATATGGCTTTTCCTGTGTGACAGCGTGATGGACGATGGAAGGTGGAAGGTGGCTGATGACTTTTCCTGTGTGACAGCGTGACGGACGATGGAAGGTGGAAGGTGGCTGATGACTTTTTCTGTGTGATAGCGGCTTAACAAACATCAGAGCTTTGGTGAATCATGAAAGCAGGATTCGGAATTATTCAAGAGAAAAGTTGATTTTTAATAATCCAAAGCTTCCGCTAGCTATGGAATCCTGTTATCGCAGTTTTGCTAACACTAATGCAATGTGCTGCTGAGAACACCGGATTCCAAATGAGCGGACTTTTTTGACTGCTCGCTGATGGTTGAGTAATGGAATTGATGCTAACTGTGTCTTCTTTTTAAACTTCCTTTAGGTGTGTACAGCGGTGTAGTTAGTTTAAGCCGGAGGAACACAGAATCAGTCATTGTTCGCACTTCGGAGGTCGCCGCACGATCCGCCATAGGCCATAACCCACAAGGCACTTCAAGTGCATTTTGACAGTATGTGAATATTTCTTCTTCATGTCAGGGGAACCAATCAGCCACTGCAAGAACTTAAACATGGAGCTGACGTGCGATTTCACAACAAGAAACAAAGACACATGTAAAGACACCATCTGTCATTAAAACCCATTATAGAGCGTATTTTGTATACTGTCAAGACACGCAGCACGCCTTATGACTGATGCATTTCTGCTTATCCTGCATGCCACCCAAATCGATAGCGGCTTATGGCTTGTTCTATGTGCCATCTGCTTAAATCTATTGCGTTGGAATTTCTGTCGACGTATCTTTCATATGGTTTCTTTTATGTGCCTCCTGCCTAACTATGTCAATGTAATGAATAACAAGCAAAATATCTTCTTTTCTTATATTGCGAGCATTTATTTGCTGATTTTTCATTTTTCTGATAAGTAATGTAAATATGACAAAATAATATTAATATGATAAATAATTCATTTATTATATAATGTACTATTATTTTAATTTCCACTCATTTTCTGCATTTCACACGTTCTGACCTATGGTTCTGAATTTTATCTGTTTGGATCTCTGCAATCGGCCGTAGATTTGCATTTTATCTATTATCTTCATTATCTGTGCTAAACCCGGTGTACATTACTTGCAAGTCGCATTTCGCAGTTCTATATTTCTGCAACTTGATCGTTGATTCAATTCGATCGCAGTTAGTCACATTTTCACATTTATATTTGAACTGTGAGCTGCGAAATATGAATGCAGCTAATGCAGTCCACGCTGTAATACTTGATGAAAATTGAACGTTGTGTGAACAATATGTATGTACCGATTGCGGTACAAACTATTGTTCTGTCACGCAGAGAGCAATCCAAGCCCTAGCATTGAAAACACGATTATGGTAAGTTTTAATTACCGAATTTTCTCTAGCAAACGGTGCGACGCTTATTTACAATCGCCTACTTTGAAGTGCAGCGTTTATCAAAATGCAGGACTTTCCACTTACTACATTTTCCAAATTGAACAACAAAATAATTGCCAGGCATTTGACCTCTACGAAAAGTATCAATGAGAGCCAGGGTTGCCGTGGGTATGAGGATTCTGTGGGGATGGGTATGCGGTGGGTATGGGTATTACGGCCATCCCCACAGCTCCCATAGGCCTTCTATGGGGATTCTGTGGGGATTCTGAAGATTTTTAACATTCACTAGAAGCAATCAGAACTGACATCATATCACACAAAAAAAACTTCGCTGTTGAATTACAAAGTATCATCCAGCCTACCCATCTCACCACTTGAAATGCATGAAATATCAATGCTGATCATTTTTACATTAGTAACACACGCTCAATAATTTTGAATGACTTATAGTGATAGTTCCAGGTGTGTCAAGGACGTCCGAAGTGGAAGAATTCTGCAAGTATCCTTTATTGCAGAGCCAAATGGACACTAACAAATATTAGTTCTAATAGTATAAATAGATCAGATATAATTATTTGTGATGTAATTAAGCTTGCGTGATAAATGCGATTAATCATTATTAACCTAGATTTTGAACTAATTGTGATACAGAAGACCTGGGTCCAACCCACAAAGCAAGACACATGAAAATGTTGAATGATTTTCGTCGGATACATGAACGGTGTGATAAAGATTTCTCACACCAAATCATTCAACTGTAAGTCATCTACTCGCATTGCAGTCATGGTCACAATGAAAGCTCAGATTTTCACTTGTCCACTTGTCAGAACTTTCATTTTCATCTGATAGGCAATGATGATTGCTATAATAATTCAATTAACGAATGTTAAACGGGAATATTAACTTGGCATGATTCACTGAGCAATAAGCGATGGTTATAATACACATTGGTAGACCGCAAACATACAGCTAATGAAGGCCTACATAAGATTTTTTTACAGGTGACTTTTTTGTGATAGAGTGACCATTTTGAAGTACCGGCAATGTAGGAACATACGAATATTTTTTATTTATGTTCAACCCTGTCTTTGTATGTCGATGGACTTCCTATTATTTGAAAATAGCACCACTATAAGCAACCAAACGAATGAGAAATCCTCACATTAGGAACCACAAAATTGGAATGACGAATCACGAAATTTCAAAATAGCGAAGTATGAAAATAGGGCACTAGCAATGCTCGAGTGTTGTGCAGAATTTAGAACATGCTCGTATTAATATTTCATCCCAACATTTTAAGAAGGCCATGTTTCTTTTAGTCTACATATTATATAGTTGTTGAATTTTTATACAAATTTGTTTCCTTTAAGGGAACAGTAATGCAAAAATTGTACCCTTGAAATAATCCTGTAGCAATATGAAGTAGGATCGAATTTGGTTTATAACTGGGTTAAGTGAACCAAAACTCCAAAGTGAGTAAAAGAGGAAGTTTGAAAAACACAAACTAATCAATAATCGATCTGTTATGAAAGCAAAGAAATAAAGACAATGTTCTCATACTATTGAAAAGAAACATTTCGAGATAGAATTACTTTTACGGTAAACTACATTATGGTAAGCTTAGTTTTATGGAAAAAGGGTCTCATGTCTCATGAATCATTAAAGAATCAAGAGCGGAATGAGAAGAACCTATGTAAACTGTACGTGTAAGCTGGCAGCAGATGGCAAAAACTTACGAATCAGTAGAGATAGATAAAGAACACCTATCTGCTAATGCAACCAAATGATTCAGGCAAATGTAAATTTGTAAGTTAATTACGTGTGGATAGCGGGCTCTATTCCTTACTTAAACGAGGGTATTCCTTACTTAAATTTTTTACTTAAATTTTACAATAATTTCTAGGTGGCAAGTCAGAATCAAGGCTCAAGGATAGAAAATTGGCTACTACAATTTTATAGACCAATAGGCTTATACCGAAGATAGCAAAGAAAAGTCATAAAAGTTACAACACGTAGTCGGTGACTTTCTTCAAGGACTCCCATTCCACATCTCTGGAGTCAAATACGGCCTTCGGATCGTTGAATGATGTACAGAAGTTCCACTTAGATGGATATATTGGACATCAATCATTCTATACGAACAAGAGCAACATAGTAATCAGGGGCTTATCCTGTGGGGTGTGGGGATTCTGTGGGAATACCCACAGGTTTTCTGTGGGTATGGAGTGGGGGTGGGAATTCAAATATCAATCCCCACGGCAAGCCTGATAAGAGCTGAAAGCTAATCAACCTTTTTCTTAACTGCATTACCGATTTATCAATGCCGAGAAGGCGTAGTGGCTCCAACGCTGACTGAACACAGTGAGAGACCAATTTCTCTGGAATTACCGGTACAGTCGTATTTGCTGTTTCTCTCCCATGGTAACTTGAAGGCCAGACCTACACAAAACGTGAGCATGATGAGTCATAAGACGACTCCGTGCTCGACGGTACAGGGAGTTCTACAAGTTACTGAGTGTGATTCTAATAGAGAATCTGATGTTCGTGACGATATAAAATTGTATGCATTGATTAGAGTGCGAGGTTGAGTGTGACGCATTTATCATGTGACTTCGTTTATGATAATATAGACTGCAGGCACATGTTACTGCAATAAGTTGACTTTTTCTTTCAACGATATATTCAGTCAATGAGATGGTAGTTTAAGCCGATGTTCCTGTATTAAAAATCAATCACACATTTTGGCGGTTGACCGCCTTGTTCACGTTACAGAGCATGCAATGTTATTAGGCGTTTATTAGCGAAAATACATTACTTGTAATAATCATTGTTTCTATTTATTCAGGAATACTTAATTGTCAGATCATTTACAGATGATGAAATGGAAAACGACGCATCTATACAAAGTTGTCTCCGCATCCACTTCAACAATCCTGTAAGTTGAAGTCGTCTTTTCTATCCGCCGTACTTTTTCGTAATCTGTATTCTTCTGATTCAGGAATTGAGTGACGTAATCTTCACTTTTGAACAACAAAAGATTCACGCGCATTCTTCGTTTCTGCGAATGCGTTCCCAATATTTCCGTGCAATGTTGAGTTGGAATGTGGAGGAACAAAAGGAAAGGTGAATCGAATGCATTCATTTATCTCAACTGATGATGTTTGTTGGAAAACCGCAGCATTGCTGTGGAAATCAGAGGGGAATGGGACATGTTACTACGTCCCATGAGAATGACTTGGTTCTGGAATCCATGAACGTAATGTCTCTCAGCCGTGGTCCATGTGGCCCCCCATCGGGTAATGAGCCGCTGTAAAATGTGCTTCAAAGGAGTAAGAGCGGTTGAGGGCAGACGGGATTATTGATTTAATCATTCAGCTCTAATACTCATGTCATAGAGAAAGTATATAGTAGGTTCAGTGCCGACGTTACGCTGGTGCTACTATATGGTGCTGAGATTACGTTGGTGCGGTCAAAAAAATGCCCTAGCGCCAGCTTCTCACTTGCTTTCATTTCAAGCAAGGTATGGTGAAATGTTTCGGACCTGGTGACTGCATAATTATCGGTATGACTAAAGGCTGGTTTCCATTGGGTCGTAGGCATAGAAATTGATAACAATAAAACCTCTAGAATGGAAGTAAAGCTTCATGCAATACACAATAGTGGCACAAAAATCGCACGCATTTTCACTTAGATACACTTGTCAACGACTGCATCATTGGGTTAGAATCAGTCACATGTGCAATGCTAAGCTTTTCATTGGTTCTTCATGCCCCAACTTAGTTCCCCCGGATGTGCCGCGACCTTGAATCAATTTCCATTCTAGTCAACTTCAAATAAACAATCTATTTCTATGGTCGTAGGTTACTTCATCGTCTGCGCTGTCACGCGAAATTTGACGTCACAATTATCTTCCCTTTTTCTTGCGACCAGAACGCTCGACGGTCATCGCTGCAATGTTTGAAGCACAGAATTAGACAAGTCGTCTCTTCTTCCGTTTGACTAGAAGGGAAACATTGGAACATGTAACGTAAATGAAATGGCACAATCTGCTGACTAAATACCATAGCAATCGAGCAATGAGCAGCCAGTTCAACATTAAACACGCCAAATTGTGCAAGGTTTCAGTGTTATCAACCGGATCACACAGCAAAGAGACACAGACGATGTCAAGTTCTACAGAGAAGCTTGTGAACGTTTTTTCATGCGCCTGCTAACTTTTTTTAAATTGATCAGAGGGCCCAACATTATCGAGAAAACTTTTGCGCAATGATCTGAATTCTTCGAATCTGAAGGAATCGTGGCGATCGGAGCATTTTGAAGGAATTCGCGGCAATCCGCAAGCGACGCACGACTATTTTTCCTATCTCTGTAAGGTATTAAAAATTTCTTTTTGCCCATCCCGCATGTGCCATCTGTTTGAATCAGTTTACTCTTCTAGCAAAGAGATAAGATTAAACAATCTAATTCTGTGGTTTGAAGTCACAATGGGGACTGAAATGCATGCGACGTCGCAAAGGTAACATGCACGGTAAAGTAGCAGACATTGATTGGAAACCATCTTGCGAGTTGAAGCGCAGCTGCGTAAAACATTGACCAATCAGAGCGCGATATTGCGTAAGACGGTGTTGCGACGCGCTACTCATTGAAAACTATCCTTAATGCGATAACATTGTTTGTTATAGGACCGCTGAGATTCCGTTCTATTGATTGAGATATACTATTAAAAGTTGTTGTTCTTATAAATACATGTAGTTGTCATAATAAAAGGAAAACTCAAGGTAGCTGAGATAGAATGATGTCTAATGAAATATGCGCCGGGTGGTACGCCCAGTGTGGCGCATAGACTAGCCATTTACCCTATTTCCTTTATCTATTTTCCAATTTTTATGTTTTCCCGGTCTATCCTTCATATTTCAGCATGAGCCTATGTACCTAATCATCAGTGTTCAAGATAGGTAGGGCCTACTTTATTGCTTTCCTAATTCAAACAAATACTACAAGGCCATAGTAGGCCTAATATGTTCTTACTTTAATTTTTGCACTTTCAGCACGATGCCAATCAAAAGAACAATGTGAATTGAGGATCATGAAATTAAGAATCGTTGCAAAATGATAAAATATCTCAAGGGAGATGTGTCTGCTTGATGAAACTGCTTGCAATATTGAATTGACCAAAGAAGTGGCTTAGTAGAATCTAATGACAAATCGAGAAGTCGAAAAGATCGCCGAGACATGGAGTTTTGAATTAATAGTACATATTGAAGTCGTAAGTAGATATCCACATAAACTATTAAAAAGTAAATTAAATGAAAAGAGCATAGAGTAGGGATATATAGGTAGAGTGTCGACTCAAAGAGGTATCTGTATACAGTGAAAATTTTTACATGAAAAGATTCATTTTTTGCGGAGATAACGTTCCCGTGGTCCAAAAAACTATTTTAGCAATTTTGCAAATGTCATAATTTTGCAAATTTAAATACTACCGAGATGACTCCCCGTTGTAAGTAGTATAAAGCAAGTTGGATATCAAAAGGAATGAATATTTGCTAATAATCATCCTAACTAAGCGGAAATCAAGCTGATTATCAGGGGAATTTCATGCTCCGTATTATAATAGAGGTTTTCATGAAAAGTTGCGATATTATCCGTGCTTTCTTGGCTGAAATGTCAAGTTTTTAAATTGAATTTTCACCGCCATGATTTTGTGATTCACTCAACTCATGTTTCATTTCTTGAATGTGAATAGTGATACGGATCCATTTACATCTTTCAAAGTAAATTGAAATCTTTGTTTTTGCTTCTGTGATTTTGCCATGCCAGTGGCAGCTGTTGCCTGATCACGCTTAAGAAGATTCTCTAGAGGTTCAGCAGGAAAGCAATAGCGCAGGTCATCGAGTTGCCAATTTGACAAACATTACCTCTCCAAGGCTGTCATGACACGGACTATCGGTAAAATAGTATCATTTCCTTCTTCTATATGCTACCATGATCAGTCAATTTCGTTGTAATTTCTTCAAAACTGCATAAATGCGCATATCTGACATTTGGTCAAAATACCACCTGTATCTCCCTTGAGTTCATTTAATAAAATCGAAAAGTATACACATTGGGGATTTAATAAATGCGGAGTTACCACTCTACCTAATATACTTACTCTATGGAAAAGAATGTACAAGTCAACTCAATGCATAGAATTCTGCATTTGCGCGGAGTATTTTTTGACCATACATTTTTTGCTATGCAAAACTCGAGTTACTAAAGTTATAATGAGATCAGCTGAGACGGTGGGTTTAGGCTCTAAAGTAGCATAGTGATCAAGATTTTAAAGAGTTGCACTCATTAGATTAAACGGCTGTGTTGTTTGCGTAAAATATGCTAAGTGCAGAAACTTATTAAACACGCAAATTATATTAAGACTACAGCAACGAAAAGCATCGGAATGCAGCCACGAGTCAGGCAAAGAAGGAAATATCGGTACCAAAAAAGTTGCGTGTATGCGTGAAGGAAGCAGCTCGTAATGTGACAAAGAATGTATCAATGTGCATTTTTTGCGATTAGGTCTATTCATATCTACACAACTAGGACTGTATTGAATGCCATGAATGCGGTCAATTCAGTTTCATGAAGCAAGAATAGACCTCGACAATGACATTGTCGATGACTACCGCTGGTACTTCTGTTGCTATGATCCCAAAACAGATGCCAGATCAGTGGTTTCTATGCTGGGCGTAATTACTCGCCCTGATATTCGAGTGTTTTTATTTTATCTTTTGGCTTTTTCAATACAAATTATTTTTTATCTATGTAGATCCAATAGTTCCTGTTTGATTTGAGTTTTTACGCATTGTGACCACATAACTCCTGCTGTGAAGGCTTTGATGCTTGACGGTTTTGATTGGGTGCTCATCTCATAAAACGTGAGAAACAAGTTAGGCTGTTTGAGCCATTCAACAAGGCTTTGTATTTCAATTCACCAATGCATGTCTAATATGTGTCGTTTCTTTACCTCTCGCTCTCTTCGTTCATCAAGTGACTTTGCCATTTTGAAAGTGCCTAAAATTAACATGAAATTATCTGGCGAATGTTTATTCATGCATGTCGCCCCAGTGGTGTGGAGTGGTCGTCCTCAGACTATTCGGGATGCTCAGTCACTCAATTTTTATGAAAATCTAGCACCGTTCACCTACATTTTACTTCGGTGACTAAATGATCGCTGAAATGATCATCCACAAACACCGAATTTCTATTCTAGTCCTTCTAATTCAAACAAAGCGAAAAGTCGGATTTCTGTGACTTTAACAGCTTAACCTATTCATGACTGAAAAGCGAGTCAAGACTTGAATAATTTATGTGAAATGATAGGACACCTTATGGATGAACTTTGGTGACATGCAGGTACACTGTAAATCGCTCAATACGAATCACATACGAAGGATGCATACCAAGATATTTTTTTGGTATATTTCTGTATGATCTTGGTATATATTTGTATGCTTTTCGCATGTTATTTCAAGTGTGGTATGCTTTACATACTAAAGCCATACCAGCACAATGTTAAAAGAAAGCATCAATCATGTCCAAAGTATGTTGATATAAGGACTTTTGTCAATAAAGATCACATTAATGTTACTACTGTTCTGTAAGTAGTTAGATAATGACATTCAAGAGTGATACCTTAAATGCCGAATTCGATTTTAATACATGTAGGTCCGAGGCATTTCATAAATAATCAATAAGTATTTGACCATCAACAATTATGTATAATGTAATTTTGAAATAAGGCATATTATCAATCCGAAGTAAAAACACATTATAATTCATTAAATGCAAAAATAGTTATGTTTGAGATATATAAGTCAACATGGTTGCTGAAAAGTTATCGTTATATTGAAATGATGTGTATCAATTTAGTTCAAGGAAATGAGCTAATTATGAGTCTTGTGAATGCTGTAAGACAAGTTGCAAAGATGACATGCGGCGTTAATTCCTCAATAAATCTAATCTAGTTAAATACCACACTTTCACAAAGAAATATTCGCGGCTGGTATTACTGGAAAAAAGTTATTTGTAAGTAGTATGTAGTATAACATATTTTTTGCCATATGACATAAAGCTACTCATACGAAAGACATACGAAACACATACCAATTTGCATCGGGTCTCGTATATAAAACATACCAAGAATTCGTATTTCAACGTAAAACAGCCAATCACAGTTAGCATAGTTCGTATCGTTTATATATCAATCACATACGAAAGTAAACGGCCATTCGTATGAAAAACATACCAGATTTCTTTATATATACCAGAATCTCGTATCAAATGTTGGTTTCAAATTGTATGTAAACTTGGTATGTGTTTGTATGTAATTTTCGTATCCAGCGATTTACAGTGTACAGTCACTGTGCTAGAGCAGCCATAAATGATGATAACTGTATAGATGAAACGATCTTGATCATGGTATAGAATGGGCCGGGAATATTTGCTGTCTTTTGAAATAATAGGAGTGGTACAATGACAGAATCCTGTGGAACAACCATTAGGGATGATCATCGACATTCCCTCCGACTGAGGAAGATTGATTTTTCAGATAAGAAACGAAAACCGCTACACAGCTACACGGTTTTTAAAATGATATTAAAAGAAAGGATTTCGATGTCATTTAAATTCTACTAAAGTGAAATTTAAATGAGTGATCCATTTGACATAATGCTAGTCGCTTACAGCATAGCGTTTTAACATTTCTCATATGAATGAGAACTGAAGAGTCTGCATACTCACAAGAAGCTAAATAGAAACTTTTATTTACAGGACCATTCCAATTAGTGGATATTCGTACAGCGTTTACTACGCTTACATTCAGTATTTGTACACCGACAATCTTCAAATTGAAGCCGTTGATGCAATGGATTTACTTCAATTGGCGGATGAGTATTGTGAGAAAGATTTAAAGCAGAAATGTGAAAATATCGTCGTGGCGGCTACCAATATTGAAAATGTATTTACTTTGTATGCGACATCAAAGAAGCTGTCGGCACAGGTGAGATCCCATCCACTGCTAACGTGAATGTGCTACAATTTTCCACAGCGCGCTAAATTAGGGCCTGAGTGTGGATTCTTCTATTTATGTGTAGGTGTGTCCCTGCACGTTGGTTTGAAACTTGTTTTCTGGAATAGAGGAGAGTTAGAAATTGATGTCAAGACCAGTGGCGGCACTAGAGGATTACATTCGGTTATGGAAGGTAACTGTTAAAAGTCAGCTTGTAACGGTAGTAGTCCGGCCGTCAGATCGAGATACTGTTGGAAATTAGGCAGAAAATTAGACTCACAGAATGATGCACAGTCGGATCAGCGCGTCTACCAAGGTCTACATGATGCCTACTCTTGTCTATCAATGCAATCCAATGAATAATATAATATAATAATCAGTGGCGTCGCGTGCTCTCAGACCACAGGCCTTCGCTCGGCATTGGAATACTATTTCTATACCAGACTTTTTTATGTCATAACATTAATTTTCATAAAAGATGAATTTTCAATAACAATTTCCCGAACATTTTTTAATGCCAAGTGAATGTGCACATGAGAGGTTGATTGCTCATGTCGCCCAACTGCCTTACTCAAGGAGCAGAGATAACTATATCCCCTCTCTCTCCAGACCACATTTTCTCGAGGAAAAAGGAGGCAGGGAAACAGTTTCTTGCGTTTCTCACGGCTGGTCAGCCACTCATGTGTCTATACTTTGATGCATTAAAATGTCTTGTGTATTTCTTATTTCATTCTATGTGAGTATTTTCAATTTTTAAATCAGGTGTTGGCCTACCTTGCTTGACGACTGTCATCTTTTCAGTATATTCCTTTCGGACGAAAGGCGTGATTATGAGCTCATCTACAGTACTAAACATAGCGTCACATCAATCACGCAAAAACAAATCATAGAATTCTACCGAATCTGGGTGTTTGAGTCAGATGCATTACTCTGCACTTATTGGCGAACGCTCATCATCTGATCACACTCTTATCTGAACGTCACTCAGCTGCTATTGTTGACGTAGTGGCCTCTCCGACGAGAAACGAAGGACAGGAACAATTGGGTTGCGCTTCCCTTTCTATATTTAGGTACCGATCCTTGATCAAGAATTGCGTAGAATTTCATTGTAAAAATTGGAGAAGGCAAAGCATTATGTCTATCGGGAAAGCCAACGTTGGCGCTGGCGCGTGCGCTTGCTGCCTCACACGCACACAACTACTCTCTTTCGCTCCGTCTGAACACACGACTAGCATGTGTGTCTAATCGTTAGAAGAAAACAGCTGTGATTCGTGCACGCGCAACAAAACTGTTCACTCGTCTGAGGTTGAGCGTCTGATTTTGAGACGGACAGCTACCACGAGAAGCAATCGAATTCAAATGAAATGTAATGAATGATGACACTTCATTTTTATAAATGTTGGTAAATAATTATTTAGGATGCGCTGAAGGCCTCGCAGGCACGGAGAAGACGCCACCGATAGTAATGACAATTTTTTGTACTATCACTCGCAAATCATGACAATTAAATCTCCGTGGTTATTTCTCCAAAACAGCAAAAATGCTGTTGCACATCTCACAGGCGGTAGGCTACTAGATATCAAAAAGTCAAAAATTGTTCATTTAATAACACGACCGAAGCTGCTATCACAATAGAGATGGGAGTGAGCACTGTATTGCTATTCTACCTGAATATGTTTACTCAATGGAACATGTTGAACATAATCTTGTTTCTTTCAGGACTTGGAGAATTTCTGCTTCAATTTCGCAATTGCTCATTTGAACGCTGCAACTCAAACTGAAGCCTTCAAGCAATTAGACAATCAAGTAGCGAAAGAATTCTTTATTGTTGCTGGCATGCGCAATGCGTTTCGAAATTAATCGGAAAGTCACTTATGAAGTCACTGAAGTCATCTGAGATTGCAGCTCGACCGGTTATTGCAAGTTCTAAAACGTCTGAAACGTAGACCGTCTTTTCTCGAATAGAAACCGCCTCGCTAAAATTTCGCGAACTAGATCGATAACTGTGAATTAGGCATTTAAATTAGTATGCTAAAACGTCCAGGCAATAATTGTGTGAGATAAAATTCGGTTTGTGTATGTTTGTGTTTGAGTATACATCAAATAATTCTACTAATTTCCTTTGATTTGGAGCAGAAAATCATGTTAATCAATATTTTAGATGATTCGCATTTTTTGGAGCTAGTTTGAAGGATAAGCATCAATTTATTTTTTCTAATAAACTAAAAAAATCAGTGCTCACGAACTTTTGGATTATATTCTTAATTTTATTACTACTAATGGTTGGTTCGTTTTTCTTGGGCTAGTTCTGCAAGACTCCGAGAATTAGCTATAGGCTAGTTCTCATTTTATAGTCTACCTTTTCCAATAAAGTTGCTGCCAATGGAGTGTGATTACACACGTCTGCCGAATCGCTGCTACACATGTCTAGAAATCGCTGGCAATAATTCTTTTTGTTCAACAAAAATCATCCAAGCTGTAAGTTCTATATTTCTAGATATTGAACATGGTGAGGATATATCATACTCATAATCATTGCATTGCCCATGCTGATTCTTTCAATGATGAACTACTTAATTCAAAGACGTGTGCTGCTTGTGTATCAGTGCAGTTTTCTAGCATGCATTACAAATGGATCCTCTCAAAATTTGGTGAAATTGTAGAATCGGGAATCTCTCAACCAATGCTCATAAAAGTCGATATAAAACGATCAATAAGAACAAATTGGTTAATGGTGTTTTTAACTTGCACTTCTTAAATGCGTAACTAAACCTGCATTTCTTGGTCTACTTCGTGTACATCTCTTCTACATCTTCCTTTTCGTATTCGGCCTCATCATCATTGTATGAAATGTCTGTATTTCATCACCAAAAAGCGAGACAGTTAAATCACAGGTAGAAAGGAACCCGCACTTAAATTGCAAAGCCATAGAGTAAGTAGACCTTGACGACAGAACCTTGATGTAGACCAACTTTCACACTGAATCATAGAGTAGGGATATATAGGTAGAGTGTCGACTCAAAAAAGTATCTGTATACAGTGAAATTTTTTATATCAAAAGATTCAATTTTTTGTGGAGATTAAGATCCCGTGGTTGAGCATGAAAGTGGTAGGAACACATCGAATTGCTAATTTAACAAACATTACCTCTCCAAGGCTATCATGACACTGAGAATCTGTAAAATACCATCATTCCTTCTGCATTACTATCATGATCACTCAATTCCGTGGCAATTTCTTCAAAACTGCAAAATTTTGCATATCTCACATTTGTTAACAATTACCAAGTGTATCCTCGAGTTCATTTAATAAATTCGAAAGTGTATACACATTGGGGATTTAATAAATGTCGAGCTACCACTCTACGTAATATATAGTTACTCTATGTGCAAAACGAAACTATAAAACCCGCGGATTGTATTCGAGAAATGCGACTTGTTTGTACCAGGTTTATCCGCTAACGTGTGGAATAGGCCGGTGCAAGTACGAACAAGAACAATATGCTTAAGATTTCTCAGTATCGTCACGTCACGAACTGTCTACGCAGAAATGTCAATATTTGATTATGGGATTCAGATTTCAAATTTGTCAATATTTGTCAGCTTCACCTTTTTATAAATACTACGGAACTCAATAAAAGAGAAATATTTTGCAGTATCAATTGTTTTCTGCTGTTAATGGTGTATTCTTAGTTCTGAGCCAACAAGGAAATTGTCAAGACGCAAAAAATCATAAATCACGTAATTAAGCCCTGTCGCAATACAAGAGATCACTTTAAAGGTTCCAATTTAATTATTAATCTTACACTACAATTTTGCCACCGGACTTCTAAGTCTGCAGACCAAAAAACCTGTTTTCAACTTTTGGTCAGTTTTTTTATAGAGAAAGCGTTCATGATGGTTCAAAGCACTCTGATTAAAGCATGGATGAGCGCACAGATTTGGTAAGATCAAGTTGCAGAACTGAAACCAATTAACGTATTTAGTTGAAGTAAAGTGCATTGTGGTATTGAATCAATAATTGCGCTAGGAAATTTATGTAATGAATTTTACTCGCAAAGTAAAATTTAAGGTCTTACACCACAAAGGAAAGCATGCAATCACGCAGTTAATTGTGTGCGTTTGGCATATCATCGTCGCGCACATAACATGGTGCAAACAAGGTTTACAACTGACTAGGAAGAGTAGTACATGTATAGGTTGATTACAACTGTATTGAGCATCATGCATCTGTTCTCGGGATCGGCCCAGGCGTGTGACGTCAGCGGGATGTCATGACGACGTCATTCCAGGATGGCCCACGTACGTCTTATTTGACAGTAAATAAGAAGTCACAGCGGAAGCATCACAGGACGTCAGTATGACATCCCGCCGGGACATCCCACGTACGTCACAGCGGAACTTTCACAGGACGTCAGTCTGACATCCCACGTAAGTCTTCAAAGGACTAATGAGTCACTTGACATCGTGACAGACATCCCATTACCGTACTTAAAACTAGTTTCAATCATTTACCCAATTATGAAGATAACGAAAACATGGAAAATAAAATCATCTGTGGATAATTATATTTTTGCAAATTATCTAAGTCTGTCTGTTTGCATTACACGTTCCACTTGAGATAAAAACAGACGCTGATAAATCACGGATCCTTCTTCGATATTCCATTGACCTTTTGTAAGCACGACGTACCTGAAGTAAGAAACAGCAAAATTTTAATTAGATCACAAAAATTACATACACGTAGGCCTGCATATACAACGTTCAAAAGAGAAATCACTATATTAGAATATCAATATCTAATATGATGAAATTGCTCATCAGAGGTGTCGAAATGCATGCCTATCGAATTTGAGTCACCGTAGAGAAGATGCTTCGACATGTAGGCATATTGGGCTTACATTGAATATGAATAATATATAATTCTGTAGTTCGTAAAATATAAAATTTCTTTCATTGACATGAGGCACAACCAATCCAAAATGAAAGTTTCTTCAGGCTTGTTGCCTAAAATCTAGAGGGGATCGAAGCTAAATTATAAATTGAAAGACATACATAATTAGAAACCAAAATTAGACCAAAATTATTGTCGTTGAAGTTAGCACCAACTTCAACACCAACTTTTTGAATAGAGTTTGTACAGAATAGAAAACCACATGTACAGGTACTATTAATGACGCAGAGTTTGTACAAACATTTTTCCAAAATTCGAACTCCCTCACCTTCAAAATTCAAATTTAAATTCGACAAATTGGTGCAAGTATTGGTGCTACCTAGCTAGCGAGTTTGTACAGCATTCCGATGGAAAAATTTAGATACAAGCACAAAAAACTGAGTTTGTACAGCAACTTCCAGCACCTTTACACGAACAACCGGTAAAAATACCGCCAAAAAACGACTATTTCAAAAAAATGATAAGATCTCCAGAAAAGCACATGGTGCTACATGGAAAATGAGTTTGTACAGTGCTCTAACCGGTGGAATAGTGTTCTACTAATCGAGTCTGAGTTTGAACACACACTTTTCCGACACTCCAGCACCCCTACGACCGGTAAATACCGGTTATTCTACAGTAACCACTAGAATACTGCTCATTTATGAACAAATCAATTGGTGCTACATGGAAAATGAGTTTGTACAGTGCTCTAACCAGCGGAATAGTGTTCTACTAGTCGAGTCTGAGTTTGAACACACACTTCTCCGACACTCCAGCACCCCTACGACCGGTAAATACCGGTTATTCTACAGTAACCACTAGAATACTGCTCATTTATGAACAAATCAATTGGTGCTACATGGAAAATGAGTTTGTACAGTGCTCTAACCGGCGGAATAGTGTTCTACTAGTCGAGTCTGAGTTTGAACACACACTTTTCCGACACTCCAGCACTCACTCCTACGACTGGTAAATACCGGTTATTCTACAGTAACCACTAGAATACTGCTCACTCATGAACAAATCAATTGGTGCTACATGGAAAATGAGTTTGTACAGTGCTCTAACCGGTGGAATAGTGTTCTACTAGTCGAGTCTGAGTTTAAAAAGGATTTTCAAATTTACATCTTACATAAAAATCAAAATATCAATGTCTGATAAGTTGAACATTCATCTTTGTTATTGAGGCTTGGTTTCTTTAATAAAATCTATGAAACCAAGCCTCAATAACAAAGATGAATGTTCAACTTATCAGACATTGATATTTTGATTTTTATGTAAGATGTAATTTGAAAATCCTTTTTACGTGAACAGGCCGTCATATCGGTGAAAATTTGTAAGATTGGATAATAATACAGCAGCTTGGCTAACTGATGACTTTTTTGATTTGATTTAAATATGCTGCTTAAAGAAAATTATATCTCATTATTCAATATCACTAAACAACTGAGCTATTTCTACTAGTTGAGTTGAACCGGTTATTGCAATGTAACGCATATTTCATTTGAAGCAGCTATACTTCGGGTTGTACGACATAACTTGAAAATCAGTAGGTTGCCTTCTACACCGCTCGTTATGACATTCGTTGATAACATTCTTTCATTTGAAATTATTCAACTTATCAACTAAGTGAGCATGCAGTGTATCTGATCATGTGTGACTGATTACAGAGAGTATCTGTTTAACAACTACAATTATGACTCCTTTGCTCTCATGTTTGATCGATGAGTCTTTAAAATGTTTTTAGTGTGTGAAGAAGAGACTCAACACGAAATTGGAATATTTTGGCCTATACTTAATTCCGCTTGTCATGAGCATTCATGAAGTTTGTTGTAATTGATCTTATCCCGACCATTTCCTTTTGTATTTCAAAAATTTTATCGCTTGGTCACATTTGGTCGTTTAAGGATTATCGTTTAGGCTATACGTAAGGCGATGCAATTCTCACTTTTTATACCTTTGATTGTTTTCCGGATTTTATTAATACCTTAAATTCACATGTTAGACTAACCTTTTTCCCTTTGTATTTTACGGATTCCATTGTTTCGTTCTATCAGCTGAACTATGGGCAAGCATATGCGCTTGTTGCATTTATTATACCTTCGATTGTTTTCCAGATATTAGCGATAAATCGCAAGCAACACTATCAAAATTCTTGTTTTTTACCGTGATTTTTTCAGTGCATTTGTAATTGTTTTGACTCCATTTTTTTGACATAACTTAGTATAGGCATTTTCAGCGATGTTCCTCTTTTCTATGCCTTGTGGTTGTTTTTCTATATGCGTTTCGGACTTCTCCCATGTCAGCATTTGGATTTGGTGCAACTATTCATTATTGGAGAACCGCCTACATTATGCTTTCCACCCGTGCCCTTTATGACTACACGGCCTTTTTCTAGAGTTTTCTCCATCATTCTCAGTAGATTTCATATTTTGATGGATAATAACATTTCTTGAAACAATACATTGTTTTTATTGTCGTTTAACTAGTGGAAGTTAGTGACTCAACTAACAGCTGAATATTGAATATAAATCATCGCATCGTTATTGTAGTTACTGTAGAACAACCAGTCGTAGGAGTGCTGGAGTGTCGGAGAAGTGTGTGTTCAAACTCAGACTCGACTAGTAGAACACTATTCCACCGGTTAGAGCACTGTACAAACTCATTTTCCATGTAGCACCATGTGCTTTTCTGGAGATCTTATCATTTTTTTGAAATAGTCGTTTTTTGGCGGTATTTTTACCGGTTGTTCGTGTAAGGAAGGTGCTGGAAGTTGCTGTACAAACTCAGTTTTTTGTGCTTGTATCTAAATTTTTCCATCGGAATGCTGTACAAACTCGCTAGCTAGGTAGCACCAATACTTGCACCAATTTTTCGAATTTAAATTTGAATTTTGAAGGTGAGGGAGTTCGAATTTTGGAAAAATGTTTGTACAAACTCTGCGTCATTAATAGTACCTGTACATGTGGTTTTCTATTCTGTACAAACTCTATTCAAAAAGTTGGTGTTAACTTCATTGACATCCAAAATCTATCATCATAATCATCAATAAATAAAAAAAGCCACTAGATTTATTTTGATAAAATTTAAAACTAATTCTTGCACAATGTCTTACGCCCACTCTTATTCAAGTGCAAACGTGGACTGAATATAAAATACAAAATCTAAAATCATATATACTTCTGCAGTAATATGAACAATCTTTTTGTTCATAGATTCATTGCTGTAAGCTTAGAAGTATGATTTTAGATTTTGTATTTTATATTCAATCCTGCATGTTTGCACTTGAATAAGTACCCTGTGGGAACGAATCTTGCGAAAAACTGGCGAATGTCAGCTGCAGATGCTAAAGTTCAGTCATATTTGCGGGATATTCGCTGGCGAAGTTCGCCGGCGACAATTCGCGCTCTATATGTCACCTTATACTTTTGACTTTCTCTCTTATTTTCTTTAGTAATCCGCCTCTACAGCCGAGGTTCTATTCTCTCCCTCACCTCCTCACTATCCCCCACATATATCTAATCTATCTAAGAAACTAGTGCAGACTATTATTCTTTGATAATGATAAGAATATAGAGAATCCGCATATATCAATTTTCATAACATCCCTTGACATTCAATAATTTACAACAATGACAAATATTTGAATAATATCATAGTATTTACTGCGACATTTATGGAAGATAAATACTTTTTTTAGTTTAAGCCTTCGTGAATTAAAAAAAGATCCCTTTTTTATCAGATTAGACTGAGTATACAATATATTTTCATGTGAAGGTAATATACGAACATTACTACTTACCACTAATTAGTTGCTACAATATCCACGATTTCGCCGGTTGGCGAAAAATCAGCTCGCATTAGTTAACAAATATCTACCAACTAATTATAGCAACTTTTTCGCCACCTGTCGTTTTATAATTTTACACATGTTTTTGGATAAATGATGACCATTTTCACATGCGGAGATAGTTTTTACACGAAAATAAACCTTTAAAAAAATTATCCACAAAATCGCTACCTCGCTAGATAATCTGTTGATATTAGCAAGATGCGTTCCCACAGGGTATGGACGAAATGCATTGTGCAAGAATTAGTTTTTAATATCATCAAAATGAATTTAGGGGCTTTATTTATAAACTAAGCAGAGGAGTATCATTTTTTAGAAATCATAATTATTATCAAATAATAAACTTTTTGTTCCATATACAACATAATACGAAACATAAGGTTTTATTACAATTAAATCGAAAATAGTCCTATGTTATGTAGCCCAGAATGTGTTTCTAACCTTACAAATATGCAAATTATAATATTGTCATGTTTGCAACCATTTCATAAAAATCCAGGCTAGCAAAAAATATATTATTGCATCCGATACATCCATGAGCAAAGCAAATTATTTATTCAATCATTTTCTCAATAATTGATAACATTCAACAAAATAAGCATATTTGAATATTATTCAACAATACTTATGTATGTGCATGCATTGCGATATTGCAAACTGATATGTGTGACGTACAATCGTCCAATTATTCAAATATACAGTAGAATCAGAATCATTATCTAGATTTACTTAATATAAGCTTAGATGCCTGTGCTATTCTTGCATTATTACATTGTTACAGTACATTTAAATTATTCACTTTCGTAAAAAAGATCAATGCACATCGCAACATTTTGATCGTCAAAATGGTAGCCTGTCCTTTGTCATTTATAATCCTATGGTATAAACTTCAGCATTTTGCAGAAAAATGTAAGTATTTTATTAATGATCACACAACAGTTCAATAACAGGAAGATGAAAATGCTCGAATAGCAGCGTTCCTTTTTAAGCATGGCAAAATGTATGTAAAGCTTCTAATTATGGTAAATTATCTTCGGCGGGAGGAATTAATCTGATTCCAATTCCAGAGCCAAGAAATTTGAACCAAATTAATTGATATCAGATGATGCCATGTTTTATGGATAATTAAATAATTTTTCTTTTATTTTTGCGATTTCATGAATTAGCTTCAACATTAGTAATAATTTCATGAAAGTAAGCTTATAACTAATCCAGTACGTATAGTTAATTCACATAAACTTAATAAGAAATGAAAAGAGTAGACACCTCACCTGTAAACTCCGGCAATTGATGATATCAATCATCGAAAAACATTTTGTTGTACTGCATTAGGCTATTTTCTTGTCAGAGATCACGAGATGACATTCGAAGCCTTGGTTTTCAGCGACTAATGTAGGAGATAAAGTCAAGTCATTAAATATGAGGTGAACCAAATCACAAGATGTTTTGTAAGATGATAAAGACAAAGCTGCTGGTCTGCAACTTGAAAACAGAAATAAATGATCTGTGAATTGATTGTGGAGGTCGAATATGGTTGGCGGATTTAAGTTCCTCCAAATTTCCAAAGGAAAGGTGCTCGAGGCGTCGTTTAAGAAAGTTTGGTCTAAGTCGTAGACTAATCACTAAGCCGTATCGTTAGACATGAATCACGTTCGATACGTAGTGCGAGTAACATAAATGAAATGAAGGACTGATTGCACGTTTCCTCTCGCTGTCATGTGATTATCGATAGTGACGCGTTGATTGAAGGTCATTCGCCCAGGCGGCAGTAGGGAAATAATCTGTGCGCAGTTCTCTATTCAGAAATGAAATACGAGGGCTGCACTTAATGACGTAACCGCCAACGCTGGGATGCTTGCAAATCATCGAAAGACAGACTCATTCCATGTCATCGATATAGATGAATCGGACTAGGAATGAATCGGGATCTCCGGAACCCTCCGCCAGCATCGGGAATCGGGATCTCGGCAACCTTTCGCCAGCCTCGGGAATCGGGATCTCGGCAGCCTTTTGCCAGCATCGGGATCTCGGCAACCTTTCGCCAGCCTCGGGAATCGGGATCTCGGCAACCTTCCACCAGCATCGGGAATCGGGATCTCGGCAGCCTTCTGCCAGCATCGGGAATCGGGATCTCGGCAACCTTTCGGTAGTATCGGGAATCGGGATCTCCGGAGCCTTAATTACACTGTGACATACGAAGTACATAGATTAAGAAAATATTCCTATGTTTGTATGACTGGCGCGTGTCCATGTACCTCATGAATTAAGATACTTGTACCTACTCTGCCTCTAGAACATGATCACAATTTGATAAAAAAAGAGAACCAAAATCTTGATTCATTATGATACCACTACTGCTTCAAATGGGAGCTACTAGAATGCCTGACTAGAATAATTGTAAACAATTTGGTCCAGGCTACATATGTAGGCCTAAGTAAATCTGTAGAGTATGCCATTATCAAGAGTTAATTGAATTCAACCATATCTTTGTGTGCATTGCGTGTGAACGATGTTCACACGGCACTGCTTGATGGGGACAAAGGGAATTCGCTTTTCTGTCTTCTCCTGAAATCTGTGTTGGTCAGCCTAATATGCGTGCATGATCGTATCTAAGGAAGTTGAGGACATATATTCATCCTTTGTAGCCTGGTAAAATCCAAAAATTTTAGTGTTTTTTGGAGTGTTTCTTGTCTTTTGCATTTTGTGGCCAAGATATAGATCTATTGTCAATGTTCTACACACCATTCGAATGGTCTTCGTCTGCTCTAACCGAAATGTCTTTCATTTTAAGTTTCATACAGGATTTTTGGAATATAAATTCAATTGAAATTCAAAAACACCTCATTTTTGCATGTCCATACGAAAAATACATTTTTTGATTTGCTGTACAACAAAGAAATGCTATATATATATATATATATATATATATATATATATATATATATATATATATATCCTGCCCCACTTGTACACTCCTGCCCCACATATGAGCTTTTGTGGAATATGATTGTGCATTGATATGTACTGTTGTGAAAGAAGTTTTTTGTCTGTCAGCACCTCCAAATGCCTGGTCCGACGATTGCTGTAAGCCCTGGTCCCTTAAATTTTCGTATTTAGAGTTAGCTTTTGCGGAATATGATTGCGCTGTGATATGTACTGATATGAATGAAGATATATGACAGTCAGAGCACCTCCAAATGCCTGGTCCGACGATTGCTGTAGGCCCTCAATTTTCGTATTGAGAGTTAGCTTTTGCGGAATATGATTGTGCTGTGATATGTACTGACATGAATGAAGATATATGACAGTCAGAGCACCTCCAAATGCCTGGTCCGACGATTGCTGTAGGCTCTGGTCCCTTCATGTACAAGTGGGGCAGGAGAGTACAATTCTCGGTGGGGCAGGAGAGCACATTTCTTATTTATATATATATATATATATACTTATCTCCTTTTTCAGCTCCACTCACATGTCCTGTCTCTGCACCACATCCCCTGTCTCTGCTCCAATTTTCAAGAAATTCATATATCTAAGTCCTGTCTCTGCACCATTCACCCCTGTCTCTGCTCCACAACATACTGTCTGTGCTCCAAAACCCCATGTCTCTGCACCATATATCATGTCTCTGCACCACCAAAACGGATTCTTTTTGAAAGAACGCCTGTCTCTGCTCCAGTATTCCATGTCTGCACCTTTTTGTCCTGTCTCTGCACCACATGTAAACGAATTCTGTTCAGACTCACGCAACTACTTAGCATTCCGATAACGTTACCTACAGGAAAGCATTTACCATGGCAATATTATCAAATTAAATCAAATCTTCTTTTTTTTAAGTAACTATAAAATGAGCGATGGAATGATAACTATCTACAAACTAAAGAAAACAAGTTTGCTGTAAGGCCGAATCAAAGAAGATCTGCATGGAACTTTTGCATTTTAATACTTGACACTTTTTCTAACATTCTAATCACAATAGCACAATATTATAATTTTAATTATGTGATGCTTTGCCTTCGATTTCAATGTTGTTGCACATAAATACCTCTAAACTGACATCATTTCGAATGAGATATGATATGGGAATTGTTAAAAATGTACGTTTAAATACTATCTTCTGAAAGTTTGTCTTCACTAAGAAAATAGGTCGGCTGATTTATAAAAGTATGAATTGGGAATCTACATTTTATGTTGAGTTTACCAAATAACAAAGTTAATCTTTAAATATCGTCCATTCGGCAGATAGCCGCGTTGAAACATTTTCTCCGCTTTCGAGGAGGAGTGTTCACTGCGAAGTTATAAGCAGATGCCTGATGCAAACCGTCGGTAGCACCTGTTCCGGCACCACCTCTTGTGGTAGCATCTCCCGTTGTATTTACAGCAAAAATACCACCATACATTACAGAGAATGCCTCCGTGAATATTAAACCCCTCTTTGCTGTTCCTATACGTACAGATGCAGTGTAGCAGGGATCACGTAGTCAATGTTTGTATGCTTACTCCCGAAGCACTGGAGTGGAGCTTTACACTCCGATACAAATACACTGATTGCCGATGAATGGTGAATTTGAAACCTTTTTGGAATTGTAAATCCGCTGATTAACTTGCAATTACAAAACATCCCTCTAAGTTGAGTAAAACACATTCGAATTTTAGATAAGGGCCATAGTTACATTATTTATTCGGTCTTTTTGTAAACTAAAAATTAAAAACTTTCTTTAGCAATTCAGCTCTAACTTAACTATCACACTCATTACATTTATTTCATAAAGCATGACTGATTCACTGGCTTCCCGTTGGGTAGTGGGATTCCCATTGGGATTGGGCCACCAAAAATTAAATAAGCTAGCACTACCAGGTCTTGTCCACGAAAGAAATGACATACAAAAATTAAGAAAAATCTATGAGCATATGTTGCATATTAGCCCGTTATGGAAGGAATTTATTCTTTACTACTGAAAGTTGCTTCAATTGATAATTAATAGGCATGTTTTGGAAGCACGATGTTAAAATAATGCAATGACATCTATAGATCACTATAGGCCTAATTTTTTCTTCAGGTCTACACCTTATTAGGAATAAGCCTAAATGAATTTGTTGTTTTGTTTTCCTCTTTCATTCCATCCTCGAAATCAAGTTTACATTCATTTGAAACTTGTGATTCAGATTATCGCACATCATTATTTCTTTCTGATCTATTGACGTGAATACATGCAATTGTGAAATTACCGGGACAATGAAAAAAATTCAGCAAAATTTGCAAAAGGAATGATAATTTAAAAATAAGGAGGAAATAAAGGATAAGGTGGAAAAATGAGAAATGGAGAATGATTTTCGGAAAAGCGGAGAATAATGAAAATAAAGAAACTCCTGGAATCACGTTCGGATTTAGAAATAAGCATGGAAGCCTGAGATTGAATCGAAAATTCTTGGAAATTTTTCTTAGAGAAAGATTAAGTGGGAGTGAACGTAAACCTAATTTTAATTGAAGTCGTCAGTAGAGCCGTGAAATTTGATTTTGCGTATCAGAATTGTTTTGTCAAAAACGTCGCCGTCCGGACCATTACTCTCTTGGACAAGCCCAGCAGAGACCGTACCCCACATTATTCTGAAGAAACTAAGCAACTAACAAAATTCCTCAACTGAAAGAGGCAGCAAACAGAATTCTATCAATCCCTGGATCCAGCGCGGATTTAGACAATATTTAGTGAAACTGGAATAACAATTTTCCCTTAGCGTCGACGCATATATGCCCAGACCCAGTATGAGCCCTGGTGTACCTCCAATATCAGGAACGAGTACAACATCCGTTGAAATCTCTGTTGATTTCGGGAAATGCAGACCTTACAAGATCTGGGGAGGCAGTGAAAAGGGTTCTCGATTACGAGAACGAGTAGGCCAACTATGCATATGTGCAAGTACCTACTTCGAACAAGTTCTGCAGAGATTTTTGGAATCAATGATTTGTTTTAAGGATTTATGGATTGATTCATGCTACCAATGTCATCCTCAGTAAATAAAGAATCTATTATTATTAAGGATGCTTTAAGGTTTTTTATACAGACCGTTTCCTAAATCGTTGCACAGCACAAAAATTCCTGCGTGTTTTGTATAGACTATTCTCATCAAATGTAATCGCAAACTGATAACTAATTTCTAAATTGATTTACTTGGTCAGCAGAGACACTTGGTTTAGAAAAGTGTGGTTTGCTTAAATAAATGAAGTAATGAGTGATGGTCTGTTTTGTTATTTTGAGATATCATGTTGTTGACCCTCTTATCACTCACTGTCGTGTCATCATTGATGAGCTGTGCTCCTGTCGATCCATTTGTCGGACGCAGGCGTCAGCATTCCTACGGCGCAAAGAAAATGTTTTTGTTTATTGTCAACTGGTGCAGACGAGACAAGTCCTCCTCTGATCTGATATTAAAAATCTTCTGATCTCAAGTGAGGGAAATGATGACTCAACCAATGACTGAGTATGGTAATGTTATAAATTTGAAGCCTGCCATTGAAAAGATGGGTACATATTCTCGGAGCTGATTAGACAAGCATCCTTTTAAATCCAAACTAGAAAAACTCCAGCATTAATGCAACAAAATATCTTTTTAAAAGTTGTCTGTTGTTGACCGCAGAAAACATTGCTTCATCCAACAAATAGCGCAAAATCAGGTAAAAGTGTAAGCTGAATGAAATTGTGCCAAGTGTTGTCGAAATTCGAAAAAAAGAGCTGATCAAAGGCGCGATTCAATGGTGATAATCTTAATTTTCTATAATGTGAAAATTCGTCTGTAGGCATCGGTGAAGACAAAGGCTTTTGCAATCAAACAAGGTGCTTTTGCAAGGTGTTTCCATTACTTTCGAGTAGGCCAAATTTGAGTAAGTGCTAACATTCGTGTACTTTGAGAGAACGAACAGGTAACCTATACATTTGGTAACATATGAAAGAACTGGAGTGCAACTAGGAAACGCTTCTCTAGTTACAGAACAAATTCTACAAACGCCTGCTGATGATATACATCCACTTGCTTGAGCTTTTCATAAATCGAAATGCGATGATATAGCAGCTGAGAAGATTATCACTACAATGTAGTCTGGGAGTATAACATGCAGATCTATCATCAAATGAGCAATTTTAGAAGGCTCATCGTATTCCTTTCAAGTACATTCCCTTTAAAAGCATGTAATTTCGTCTATTTTCCGTTATCACCCAAAGTTACATTTACTCGTAATTATATTTTATTAGACACGTGGCATGCAGCAATGCCAATTACATGCAACAGCAGACAAACTATACTCACGAAGTGAGCAGTGAATTTAAGGAAAAATGTAAAAGCGAATTATGAAATAACTTACATACAAGTCTTCGAAGTATAGGCCTATGTGTTGAAAAAGTCAATTGTTTTCAATTCAACTGCCTTCATGAAAGTTCTTAGGAAATATGTTCTCTCCTACGAATTATCTAACGACAAGGTTTCACAGTCGTAAGCACTTTTGCGTGTCTACCCTTGTCTACACTTGTGCACTACCATGAAGGTCAAACATTGTACGAGCGTATGTATCAAATATTGTTTTGCATACAAATCTCAAAACAGAAAAAATCTAATTTATTTGCATTTACAAAATAAAATAAAGTACAAAAGCTACGATGCATGGCTTGTGAGGACGTGTTCAGAGGACTTTCGTCGGTTAGGCAAATAAACACCGCACAAGTTTACAACAATTGAATATGCATATATAATTGATGTATATATTGATATTCCTATATCTCCCATTCCATATGATGGTCTGCGACACATCCTTAGTTAAATTTAGAATAAAATTAAAGAAACTAGAAGTAGGTCTAGAAGTAGGAATGCAAGTCTACACCGAGGCCTGCATGTAGGCTGGGATATAGGCCCATATGTTTTTAGACAGCCAATACAATCACTGTGGAAGTATCATTGACAACATTTTTGATGCTAGGATTCTTGCCTGGATTCGGTTGGGATAAGATCCCAATGGAAATTCCTCTTAGGATTGTGCTGGACTACCATGTCCACCGAGAACCATACTGATTCAGTCTCTCGTTCAAATAGTTGTGAATATAATGGCACACTTCGTGGGAATTCATGTTTGGACCTTTTCATTGCCCTCACAACCAGAGACTCTGAAAATTTCACCTCCAACTTTGCATGACTGGTCACCATTATCTCATGAAGTGGTTGTGCCTGATTGTATTTTAGTGTCTTCTAATTCTATTCTTTCATTTGACAGTGCAGCAGTAAGTAGGTCGACTACATGACAGAATGAGTTGAATTTTACATTGCCATTGGAAAAGGCATCCAACATGACGTGATAACATGTTCTGAACGCAAAAGGAAATACTGAGTTATGACTTTTTGCATATTTACCTAATTGCGTCCAATCGGATTTGACTCACCAGTCAAGCTGCATTTCAATATTATTTTAGATAAAGCATGAGTTCTTTGTCAAATGGACACAGCAACTATTTACATTGATAGATAAGAGAATGAGCAACAGCAAGGGAAAGGTATCATATGAGAGATCTGTCACTTTAGCACGCATGGAAATAAAATATTTTCGAAAATTTAAATGAGCAAAACGACTTTGTAATAAATATGTATAGAATTTAAACAAACACAGTGAAAATCTGACATCGCTTCCAAAGAGCGTTTTTTTCGATGGAAACGAAGTGAATCAGCAAGTAGCTTTCCTACATATGCACATTTACTCCCAAATCAATGTAGTTTATCTTCATATTGCCTTTGGGCTCCCTGTTTTGATGTTCTCGATTTTATTGTCCAACACACTGAACTCGGATCTTTTGTAAATCTTTCTGTTTGTCAAATTAAGAGCAAAATAATTGACATGATTCCTTAAAAATATAATTGTGGTAATCCATGAATCAAGCTGATGGGGAAGCAAACTTTCCAGAAATAAATTTTTACCATTTTTGATGCCAAGTGGTGCAGAGACCACGGTAAACATATATAATTTCTACATAATATCCACTAAATGAGATCAGTCGGTTGATGAAGCCTCTTTTTTGTATCAGATTGATCCTGCAGACAATGTTGCAGATGTTTTGACTTATTTGCGGTCAATGCAACCCTTCAGTACATCCGCACTCCCATTTTTTTAAAAAAACTATATCCCTTCTTTTTAGTGTTTTTTCAATGTACAGAGGAGAATAGTTCACCAGACTAGCTAAAAAATCTGGCTATATCTGCCCAAACTATGCTATTATTTATGTGCACTTCCGAACTCAACAACAGAACCATTGTTTTGGAGAAATATGCAAAAATATTACATCTTGATGGTGCAGAGACAGGATTTAACCCCTTCACTGCGGCATGGCTCGCAGTGCGAGCCACGAAAACTTTCTCTGTGTTGCGGCGATGATATTTCTTAAAATTCTGTCCTATGCGGCAGTATTGAGGGGCTGACGACAGAGGCGTTCTTATCTCCTTATCTCCTTCGGTCCTAATCACATATCGCCTGATCGGCGGCTCAGACACCGATAAGCCACGTCGTACACCAGGTTCCCTCTAATGAATTTACCTGTTTCCTGTTGTTTGTCGATTGTAATGTCAAAGTAACAAATGAGTGATCAAAACGTTAGAATGTATGAATGAAGGATAAACGCGGTCGATGACAACAACATTATCGCCTTCGCTTCTAAAATATAATCAAGGAAGAAGTCAAGTGCGAGGATGGCCGAAAATATATTTTGCAATATGCACAGAAATGAAATGCGCTCAAAAAAATGTCGCCATACTGTAAAGTGAGAATATACATGTAGGGCTCTATAGGCACAAATTAAAATGTTCAGTAAGAGAATTCATTGCATAGACATTTTCATAATAAGAATAAATTCCAGTGGCGTGTATCGTACACGGTGTGCCCGAAATAAATTTAGTGGTCAAACAGGACCCGGCTTAGATTCCACTTTTGTAGGTTCACATGGACCTCTCTGATAACTTCAAAACAAATTTTAAAATCTTTCATCGAGGGCTTTCTTCTGTAGGCCCACAAATCCAAAATGGCGACCTGATTACCATATATGGTAGGTGAAAAAAAAGTTTCAAATGACCCGTCTCAGATTTCATTCCCTTAGCTTAAAATGGATCCAATATTGCTCAAACATGTCACTTTTTTGAGGGATCGACGTTGGCCTTTCTGTGCGACCACAATAATATAACATATGTCGCTTTAACTTCCATGCATGACACTTGTTTACACAAATTTGCGTCATTGGTATCATCAATTGACATTAATTAAAGCTTGCAATTTTTTATAGTCCTGGATACCGATAATCACCTACATTTTCTGCACATGATTCAATTAAAAGGAGTCTTATTAGCAGTAACTTCTAAAATATGCTTCCATACAACAAACAACAAATGCCTTCAAATACCTTAAAACATGTGTAGGCCGTACAATGTACGCTGTTGATGTTTTTCAAAGGATATTCGAAGTTTACTCGTCATTATATGAGATATATGTTGTTGCCGTTGTAGAGGCGAATTGCTGGCCACAAACGAGACGAATTCTCAGGATGATTCATATACAAGTAGTTTACTATGAAACGCTTACATGTCTCGTTAAAATATGATTGGATTTGAATATTTGAATATCTATGATTGCATTCATTCTTTTGATGTCGAAATCTGCATATACATATTCATCATTTAATATTCGCGCGCTAAGTTATCTTCAGCACAAGTTTAAGCGAAATTGGTGCAACATTAAAACTCGTGAGCGCTTCGTTGAGCAGCTTAAATAGATTCCAATTCAACTAGTCGCATGACCATGATGTACAGTACAGTACATAACATGTAAGCATCAGTGACATTGAAACGCACTCCTTGATCGTTGACAAGCAATGGATACCGTAGATAGAGCTGGACAACGCCAGGCAAGCAGGAAGTCAAGCAACCATCTTATACATTTCTGGGATTTAAGAGAAAATCCATCCGTCGATTTCTCAAAAAAGTGACATGTTTGAGCAATATTGGATCCATTTTAAGCTAAGGGAATGAAATCTGAGACGGGTCATTTGAAACTTTTTTTTCACCTACCATATATGGTAATCAGGTCGCCATTTTGGATTTGTGGGCCTACAGAAGAAAGCCCTCGATGAAAGATTTTAAAATTTGTTTTGAAGTTATCAGAGAGGTCCATGTGAACCTACAAAAGTGGAATCTAAGCCGGGTCCTGTTAGACCAGTGGCGTAGGGTGCCGCTTTGAAACAGGTATTCAAGGAAGATCTGAATACAGGGCAACCAAGATAGTACATTGCTTCAATTTATTCACATGGAAATGTTTACTTGCAAGACAAACAACTGCATGCACGCATATACTGTAGGGACTTGTACAAAACTTCGCCTTAAATCAAATAATACTCCACATACGTTTTGTTGGCCCGCTATACAACTTTGTATACTGAGTTGCATATATCAAAAAACTACACATCAACAAATTGAAAAATGAAATGCTAGTGCTTATGAAGAATTCCATTACTATAATTCAAACTTTGAATGTGTAATCAACGAGTCTTGCGAATTGCGATAACTTACCTGATAGCTGTTGTTACAGCAGTCGTCCGCGAAACAACGTGTGTGAAGTTGGCGCAACCACTCAGCGCAACCATTTTTGTTTTTACTGTGCCACTACCAAAAATCACATCAACCACACAATTCAAGGTCGCTGATTATGTGCCACTACTCGGTTTCACGAAATTCAGCCTCCTTTGGCCAGAAAACGCAATTCAAATTTCAAATTGGTTGCGCTGTGAAGTTGGCGCAACCAATTTTTCTGACTTTCATAAATTTAGCGCATCAAGCAACAAAAACCATAACAAACGATGAAATATCCATGCCTAATTATGTGCCACGCAAAAAATTAATAAAAATAATCGATCTTCATGGAAAAAATCAAGTTTCAAAATTTCATTTCACCGAAGTGTGAAGTTGGCGCAACCAAACTTCAAATCAAAATTACTCAGCACACCGGCAGTTATGCTTCACATAAATAGCACCAGCGGATGTGCCAGGTCAATCTTCATCAGAATCAATCAAACAAAAGCAATCTTTCACCCGCTCTAAAAGAAAACCTTAAACATCAAATCACATGACATAGCTTATAATAAAATACTGCACAACCAGCGCAACCATTTTTCATTTCGAGTGTGCCACTCCTGAAATGCATGTTTCTTGTACAATTTGGGGTCGCTGATTATGTGCCACGCATCAGTTTTACTAAATTCGGCCTCCTTCACTCGGAAAACTCAATTCAAGTTCAACTACATCACACAATAATTCCAGCGCAACCACTTTTCAAGTTGAAATTACTCTGTTCAAACGCCGTTTCACATCAAATAAATAGCACCATCGTGTGTGCCAGGTCAATATTCATCAGAATAGACCAAACACTCGTACCTATTCACTCGCTAAATCAGAAAATATCATCCTTCAAAAACACATGATTTCCTGCCATGTATAGGCCTAGACATGAGCTGATCATCAATTCGAGTCAGCGCAACCATTTTTCATTTCGAGTGTGCCACTCCTGAAATGCATGTTTCTTGTACAATTTGGGGTCGCTGATTATGTGCCACGCATCAGTTTTACTAAATTCGGCCTCCTTCACTCGGAAAACTCAATTCAAAGTTCAACTACATCACACAATAATTCCAGCGCAACCACTTTTCAAGTTGAAATTACTCTGTTCAAACGCCGTTTCACATCAAATAAATAGCACCATCGTGTGTGCCAGGTCAATATTCATCAGAATAGACCAAACACTCGTACCTATTCACTCGCTAAATCAGAAAATATCATCCTTCAAAAACACATGATTTCCTGCCATGTATAGGCCTAGACATGAGCTGATCATCAATTCGAGTCAGCGCAACCATTTTTCATTTTGAGTGTGCCACTCCTAAAATGCATGTTTCTTGTACAATTTGGGGTCGCTGATTATGTGCCACGCATCAGTTTTACTAAATTCGGCCTCCTTCACTCGGAAAACTCAATTCAAAGTTCAACTACATCACACAATAATTCCAGCGCAACCACTTTTCAAGTTGAAATTACTCTGTTCAAACGCCGTTTCACATCAAATAAATAGCACCATCGTGTGTGCCAGGTCAATATTCATCAGAATAGACCAAACACTCGTACCTATTCACTCGCTAAATCAGAAAATATCATCCTTCAAAAACACATGATTTCCTGCCATGTATAGGCCTAGACATGAGCTGATCATCAATTCGAGTCAGCGCAACCATTTTTCATTTCGAGTGTGCCACTCCTGAAATGCATGTTTCTAGTACAATTTGGGGTCGCTGATTATGTGCCACGCATCAGTTTTACTAAATTCGGCCTCCTTCACTCGGAAAACTCAATTCAAAATTGAAGTACTCTTCTGAACAAACGAGAAAGTCCCTCACCTTTTTCTTTCGATCCGTATTTAACGATGTCTTTTCTGGCCTGGTCGTGGTCACGTTTTCTGTCCCACTTTCCTTTGTGCTTTTGATTATTTCCAGGATGATCATACATGCATAAAGACAAATTTTCTGAGTGGAAGTGAGGGGCTCGTGACAGGAGGGCTTATCAGCCGAATTAAGATCAGTTTAACGTTACGAAGTTCAGATACAAGTGTACATCTAATATCTGAGAGCAACTTCTTCTCATGTAGTTTTACTTCATGTGTGGATTTTAATTTTTTCGTAAAAATTCTTTAAAACCACAGGGTGATGAGAAATTAATCTGATTCTCTACATGCGAAGGTAAAAAATGGCAGATACAAAGTCATCGATTGTGGGAGGGAGGAATTTCTCCGGCTGCAGATCATCAAAGAGACCTTGGTTGGTCAACACCGTCCGGTAATGACGTGCTGCTTCATTGTAAAAGTTTATTCCTAGCAGACGGTAACTGAAACGGAAAATTGGTCAATGTATTGATCTCCAGACATGGTGCTATCCATTTGTCATCAAGATTTATATTCACTTTCTTAGGTAGCTTATACTACTTTCATCTCCGCTACTGATTGGAAATTTGTTTGTTATGTTTGTGACTCCTCTAATCAGGCAAACCATTTGTAGCATTATTTGAACCATATCTTATTACAGTGTATATTAGCGCACTTTTGATCTCACTAATTAAAGTGTCATCTACTCTGGCGCAAATCGATCTTCTACTGAATAAAATTGGAATATTCTCTGTGAATTATTACTGACATTCTAATAGACATAGGCTAGATATAGGCCTATGTGACTCAGCATGCACCGAAGCCGGAGCTCAATTGACTACTCGGCCTATTTGTAATGGATGAAGAACATTTTTAATTACAGTCAAAAATATGTGATGGAGAACAGACAACTGATGATATTCCATTGATGCCTACCGTGCACAGCAATATTCCATCGTGGTAGGAATTCTGTCCCAAGCCAGGTGCTGAATACCCACGTCGAGGATGAGGAGCGGGGGTTGGTTGCTTATTGTCAGGGTTCTGGTTCCACTGAAAGGAAAGAAAAACTGCTCACTACTCCCAAAAATCTTAAAATAAGCCCATATTCTCGTATATATATATATATATATATATATATATATATATATATATATATATATATATATATATATAGGTAAATAATTGAAATCAAAGCAAACGCAAGGATATAAGAGAAATAAAAAGACCAGAGGTTTCCGACATTTCAAGAGAATGAGGAATGGGGAATGAAGCGTGATAAGATATTCAGTATTCGGTTGTGTTCAAAAGTGTGAAGTATTCGGTTGAAAAAGTTCCTTCCGATGTTGTTGTTGCTCACTGTTCTCTGTAATGAATGCGGTCTTCTTCTAAGATTCCGGTCGTGGTGTATCTTAGGTCATGCATATTCCATGAAATTTTGGAAATAGAATTGTTAGTGGAAACGAAGACGAATATGAAGCTTTAGAAGTTCATTTCATGATTTGTCTTCAGTAGGTCATTTAAAAATTAATTAATTAAATAATTTTCTGGGTAAAGCCCGAAAATATATAAACATCTTTCATCATACTAGAAGATTTGTAGGTGGACGTAGGATTATTGTAGTCAAAATTACATGATTCCATAGAAGAAAGATCTTATTCTGTCTTTGTTATACTACAGAAGATCGATAGAAAGGTGTGTCAAGCAATCACGTGTCGTCTGTAACGCAGCCTGAAGTCGCATTTAACACTTCAGAAACTCGACCAAATGTTGTCTTAAAATACAATGTAGTTATGCGCTACGATGACTTCTGAACCTGAATCTTAAATTTCTCCACCGCTGCATTATTACTCATTTAATGAACATATAACTGGGAGATTCCTTTACAAGGCATTATGCGCTTGGCATAACAACTGAATCAACATACATTGAAGGGAGCTACGTGTGGGACAGGTCCCGTTCGCAACATTATGTAGATTTGGTGTAATTCACCCAACCAGGAGTATCTGAGCACGAACATCCTGTCTCAATTGCAACAATAATAACTCAAACAAGGACAAACAAGAAAAATTTATATTAACACGAAACGATTACTGAACAGATTACGAACCTTTTACATTCATCACACGATGTGCGTGAGTCTGAATTGAGGGTGGAGGCGAGAGTCTCCTCGATATTGGCAGAGAAAGTGCTGAAACGTGTGGTGAGGAAAAGGTCTAGGTTATTAGATTCCTATATAGTGGGTCTATTTATGATTAATAGATTACAAGCAGCCTGCAGGTAGATAGTGTCTTTCTGATATAATGCATAGCTCATGTATTATTTATCCGTAGGTCATGCTATAGCATATCAATATCGCTGTTAGCTTAAGTGTCATAAAGTCGGACACACAAGCTGATTATGCAGCTAGGGCCAAATTTTAGAAATGGTTTCTTTTCGGAATTGGCTGTGAGTTTCAATGTTTCTCGTCTTGTATAATAATAATTTTTATTCAGTTAGATAGTCAGGTCATGAACAATACATCCAGATCGATTCCTGATTATTCTGCATCGGAGCAAATGCATGCGTTGCGCCCCAGTTCGGTTCAACACCTACTTTATTATGTTCTCATATTGCATTATGCACAACATATAGCACCCAATTTAAGAAGCTGTTTTGTCTTGAAGGGAGAATGCCTGTAGGTACAGCATGCAACCTTGCTATTGTGTTCATTTATTAAAAGAAAATATTCCCTATATCATTCTTATCAATGCAAATATTCACTTACTTTACCGTAGGGATACAAATGGCGTCACCGGCTGTCCATCGCACGTCAGACTGACACCTTGCATTATCGCAAACATTCTGGTATTGAAGCTCCATTAACGGTGCGAACAATGAGCCTAGCAGGTCGACATCGTTCCCGAACAAGTTGATCTCAGCTAAGTCCGGAGAAACATTGTTAAGGAAGCCAGGTATACGCTTCTCAGAATTCATCAAGAATCTAGCCCTTGCTTCGCACATTTTTGTACGATCCGTCGCTGTTTTGAAATCATCAATGAGTTTCCTCAATATCCAGTCGGATACATGATCCAGTTCCGAGGTACTCGTGGATTTCGCTACCATTTGGATAGCCATTAGCAGCCCGTCAATCTGGCAGGCATTCGTCACCTTGACCTTTTTATTCCCCTCCAGGATGCTCCTGCCCGTGTTGGGGAGGAAGATGGGAGTTCCATCCCGGGGGAAATATCTGGTCGACCGCGGTTTGATGGAAGGACGACGCAACCATTTCTCCTCCGTATTTAGGTCGTTTTCGGGATCTTCCTGTAATTACATTGCAGCAATTATTTTGCATCGTAACTTATAATGTACATGTCACAGTACCTCAGCAAAATGCAGTAATAAATTCTTGGAAAAATAACAAATACGTTTCAGTTAATGGCTCGAAAATGGGAACTGAGAATTGTGACGAGAATTTTGCTTTGGTCATCAGTCAGAAACGCTACGGCGCATTAATTTGAAATATATGAGGGCAACAAGAATTTCATAGCAATTGAAGAAATCCAGTGATAACAAAATCTGCAGGAAGAACACAACTGCCAAGAAATTTTAAAAATGCACGCATTTCGCTTCTTCATTAAAGAACCAAGAATGAATTCAAAGCCTAAAGTGACAAATGCAGTTGCCATAAGCAACAACCATCGACACGCACACATGTGATTATGAATTTACAGCAATGCAGCGACTTCTGTATGAGGGTGCCGCCATGCGAAAAATGCTGAGAAAATCTGCTTCAGATCATTAAAATATGTCGTTATGATAACTGCTATAATTTTTCTCTAAAGGCATGCGCACATATTGATTTCTGGCAAATCCCATTGAAGTTGGCAGTAGAGCCGAACTTAGTAGAGCTCATTCAACGCTAAATTGTATACCTTGTTGAGAAATTAATTAGGAGGCATTTATAAACTTACAAGAATATGATTACATAAAGTAAACCAAAAACAGGAATCTCAGTTAAAGAAAATACAAAAGAGAGCCAAAACAATTCAAGAGTCAAAGTAGTCCAATTCCCCAGTCAATGCCGGTTCATGTGGCTTCCAATGCTTCACAAAAAGTCGTTGAAGTCTGAGCGGAGAGTCTGGATCATAAATTATTATATCAGTAACACTTTCTACGGTTAGTTTCAAAAGTGAACATTTTTTACTAAGTCATAATCTTATGTGGATTGAAGGAAATTGATGAAAACTTTTATGTGGAAAGCATTTTCCTCCTTCCGAGGCTGTGAAGGAGTTGGACTAAAGGTGAGCGATCCTACCAGAAACTCGAAAGTACCGGCTAGGGTGGGGTTCGAGTAGGACATTTTTGAAGTCGGGTCAGGTTGTATTGGATTTCTGGTTTAATCAAAAACCGGAGAAAATCCAAATTGGGGTTTTTCGGGTTTGAGCCCACAGATTCCAGAATTCTGTCAAAATTTATGCATATTTTTCTCACAAAGGTTGATACTATATCATTCTTACATGCATATAAATTGGAGACAAAACAACTGTTTCATCGTGAATTGTAATAATAATTTCACGAGGCCTTTCGACGACTCTGGTCGAGCGGTACGTCGTATTTACAGATAAATCATGAAAAACGTTTATATACAAAATGAAATACGTCACACGCACAAAGATGTCATACTTGAAGAAGGTCGCCAAAGCTCGTCATACAGCGTTACTACCATTTCTAGAGGCGACAATCATCAACGTCACAAGACCCAAATTGTGTGTGCAAAAACAAACAGTGATGACGCTCGCGCTACCGTGGATCTGACTTCTAACTTTTGACCTTTGATTTTAACTCATTTCCTTTTATTTCATTTTGTATATAAATGTTTTTCATGATTTATCTGTAAATACGACGCACTGCTTCGACGCTCATCTTTAGTTTTGACATTTGTAACTGCAGGTTTATCTAGCCCTATATTCTTCACTCAAATGAAAAAAGGTATGATGTTGTTTTAGCTGCATTCGACAATACCCTCCCATAAATTTCTGCTTCTTAAAACGGCAACAATCAAACTCCAGGGACTTACCAATTTAAAATACGTTAATACGCATTTGCGTATAATGCGTTTTTACCAATAAAAACGTATATAAAGTAAACTCGGACAAAAACCACGTTAGTCCAAGGAAGGACTTTTGAAACAGTGTTTCTACCGTAATTCTGAATTCTATTCCAATTATTACCTCATCCGAAAGATCTAGATCGACGTTTTCCTCCTTCTCGAGATGTTGCAGGTTCGCTTTCAATCGACCGATCACGGAAGGTCTCAACACTCTCTCAAAGTCTGCAATGGTATCTGCTGGCTTTCCGTTCAAGATGTGAGTCTTCGTTACATTGAACCAAGATTCGACGGTGGCATTTGACAGTCTCTGTTGCTTCTCCGGCAGTCCGATGCCACTCCACAAAGGGAGAATACTTATGTAATGAAGCAAGAACTTGTTAGCGAATTTCGGAGAGAAATAGGCGTTCGCATCACCTTCTCCACATGGTGTTTCAATCTTTTCAATTGCATCCTACAACATTGCAAAGACAATTTTACACATGTTGTGACATAAGTTAGGCCATCAAAAGTTCATGCATGGATGATATGATGGAAGGGATCGTTTTTAGACACGGTAATCTTAGGATAACTGTCGATGTATACGGATTTGTCCCAATTGCCTAAAAAAATATACGTGTATTTCCTTTGCGTGCCATAAAATGCAAGCTGAGTTTCGACCACAGTCTCGATACCTTGGCCATGGGTAGCCATGGCTTAGCCAATATGTAGGAAATAGCTTCATCTTACAACGTCTGTAGTTGTCCAATACTCGTTCTGTAACAAATAAAATATAATTCCTCTCTTACCTCAATCGTGAATTCAAATTCATGCTTGCTGAATTATGAGAATTGAGGGATTTCGATAAATTGGTCACAATTTCCCTAAACAGGGATCAGAATTGTTGGATATGAATATGTATATGAAAATTCAATCATTTCTCAACACAACCATCTGCTGTCAAGCAATCGTCTGCAGCGTGTCCGCGGGGAAGGCCTCTCCAAGCATCTCGCAAGCAAGACCCGTGCCATTTCAAATCTTTCTTTCTGCGCAACATGCGGGTCAAGCTGCGCTGGGCTTAGAGTGAATGGACTTTTGGAAACCGCGAAATTGTTTTGAACACTTGTTTTTAGCCATGAAATTAATTATAAAATGGAGGAAATGAAGGTGAACATCATACAGGCGATTTTCTGTATAACTGATGGGTAATGAAATTTTAACTTTTTGAAATATGATTATTGAATACGAATCGTGCGTACATCAAATTTCATTTAGAGCATTTCATGAATATATTTGTTATGATCCGAAAAGTGCACAAAGTATTCACTAATGGAATTCATCGATGAGAGCGACATAATAAATAACAAACAAGTCGGTCTCGAAGACCAAAAATTGAAGTTGGTAGGAACTCTAGTTACACCAACTCGTAGATCCCCGAGCATCATGAAACTGATTGAAAAAACTCACCAACGTCCTTGTGAAACCGATGGGAATGTATAGGCTAATGGCAGTTGTGATTCACAATGCAATGCAATTGACAATTTTCGTTTATATTTCGATATCATGGCAAGAAACGTACATTACAACTTTATCCCTTAAAAAAAACAATAGTCATCTCTTTAAATCCATTGTAGTGATCCGAAGTATATTTTACTGTTTGAATAAGTTTTACGTGGATACACGGCATGTAAATCGCATTATCGGACATTGTTGTATAGTTTTATGTGATGAAGTCAGGATATCACATGAAGCTGAAACCTCTTAATTGTATTCCTTTAATTCGCTACAGAAAGGTAAACAATTTTGAAAAGTGTTGAGTTGTAGCGACCAGTGATCTGGAAAATGATAGATTTTGATCCAAATCGTGGAATTCACTCATATCCAACTTATATCATATCCAACATGTATAAGCTTATAATGCGTTTACACACATAAACATTGCGTATAAACATATAGACATTGCGTTTATATAAACTTGAATCTCATCCTGTCATACGGTAGGTATGGGTGAGAAATTAAGGGAATCATTCCAAACGAAGGCTTGATTGCATCAATTTCAATATGAATACATTCACGCAGGAGGAAATAGGACAATTTGAAGAAATCATGAATAAGACGTGGGGTCCGTCTGTCGAAAAGCTCGAGATAATACATACGAATTGACTTTGAACACGTGGCGTTTTCAAGGAAAAACAGACATGCTGGAGTACACTGTAGGATAATTTCTCCAAATATTCGGAATTCGTGAATATTTGGATTTGGTTGGGTATCTTAAGCTGTTACATTTCAGTGTCTCAAATAATCAAGTTTTATACTAGCAATTATAACTCACTTTGAAGTGTTTGTAGTAGGGAGAGGATTTCAACAACCTATCATCGACTGAGTCTTCAGTGGGAATAGCTTCAATTCGCACCTCTTCAACAGGAATTGTACTATCAGACAAGAAGAAGTCGACGTATTCTTTAGTTTTTGGTGTCCTCAATCTTTGTAACAGCAACGTAAAGAGTCGCAGAATGATGGTGGACGCTTTATCAAAGGAACGTGAGGTGAGAATTTTTCCAACGCCTTTCATGATCAATGCTTTGACAGATTTCCTTTTTAATCTCATGTCGGATCTTTTGAGATAGCCTGCATGATGTGAGAGCAACAAATGGTTATGATTACACCCATCTTCTCCCCACGGAATAAGGCGGCAATATACATTTGCAGGGAGCAACGATTCATCGCAAGAGATGCTGCATGAAGTAGGGCAAAAGAATAGTCAACCACCACAACTGACGGAATTACAGGCCTCGCGACTTTTGCCATGCGATACAGCCAGAGGGAAAGCCAGTGCTGCAATGCAGGTACGTGGTGAGATTTGCTGAACAACTCCAAGACAGGAACCGACGTCAGGGCAGGATCTGAGCATTCTACGACACCTATAGAAGCAGAAGAGCAACGTGAAGTCAATACTCACATCAAAAATTCATGCGTAATTTCATATACATGAGGACAGCATGTGTTTATTTAACTTATGAGCTGTAGTAATGTACTCTATACATTCATGAAACAAAAGCAACGTTGTTCACAACAATTCGAAATACCAAAATTAGATGAATCAAGCACGATAGTCTAACTTATGCGGAGCGAAATTTGAGTTGCACAAAAAGCTTTTATGCCTGTCTATCATATTTTATACATTTTTTATTTTTCTCGTTCTTTAAGTAATATGATGGGAATAGTGGTGCGGTAGCACTCTAGGTGAAGTAAATTGCTACTACCTGTCCTAAAATACCTAGTTCATTAGAGGAAAGCACAGGTGAATATAGCACCAGGAAGCCGAAAGGACTTCTCTAATTTGTGAGTCTTCAGTTTGAGTGCTGAATATTGCATTAAGCTTGATTATCACTGAAAGTGGAATGTTGTAGTTTATTTCGGAATGCTTGTCATATCTTTTTTCTGTCGGAATTTCTTATCAATTCTTTTTCAACGCATTTTGATGCACAGGGTCACCTTTAACGTAATAAATAATTAAGCCATGTTGAACTAAATAAAAGAAAAAGCGATATGAAATAAATATTAAATCATTAGAAATAAGGATAGAAAGTACGAAGTGACAATTGAAAGCTGTATTACTGGTATGTCGTAACAGAAAACAGAAGTTGACAAAACAACATATTGGATGAACAAAAATTGCCGTGAAAAAAGCTCTTGATGATTACAGATATTCATTCAATGTCACTCACTCAGCCCACTCAACATCACTCGCCACACCAAGCGTCAATGGACACATTCAATGACACTTCTATCATCGGAATCAAATGCGAAGTAATCATCAGCAGAAAATCTGCTTAAAGTTTGCTGTTAGCGTAGTGAGTTCAATAACCTTACCATGGTGATGCTTTGGATAATCAGCCATAGCACCTTAATCTCACACAAATTGCAACATGATAGATTCGATGATAGTTGTCCGCGATTGTAGAGTAACCTATACTCGCTCTAATAGCATTACTATGCGGAAGTACATTCGTCGAAAGATTAACTTACATTTGGTATTAGTATATTAACAGTAAGAATGAGTAGTGCTACAATTCTCAAGATTTCCATTTTTACCAGATATTGGGCCAAAGCTGATCAATTTTAATTCGTTGCCACACGAAAGCTCCATTGAGTTCTTTTAAGAACTGATTAATCCAATGGTTACAGTAGCATTGCCTTTGTACACTTGCGGATTGGAGAACGCCATCAGTCCTCATTAGGACTACTTTAATTAATAATTAATATTGGTAAGCATTATATTCTATTATAAATGGCTGCTGGGATGATTTTCATCATCGTATGAGAATTTCATACGCAATTATACATGCAGAGAAGGGCTATGTCGTCTTAAGAATTCGGGGATTGGGTATCGAAAGAAGAATAGTCGCCTTTTGCAGAGGAAAGTGCATGAATATTAAGAGACAATAAAAATATTGTTTTCATGCACATTGAAAACCTAAAACCTTTTCATGAAAAATATCATGCTTTAAATATCGCAACCCCAAAGGGTATAAAAATAAATTAGTCAACCAAGTAACATAATAAGAAAGCATGAATGGAAAAATTTGAAATTATTGGAATATTCTCATGCACATTCTTAAGTTACAAACTTGCTCTTACCTCAGGAAAGATGAAATATTCAATGCTGCACAATATATGGAGCATTTAATAATGTAGCAGATGATGTATGTTGATTGAGCCGTCCACTAGAACTACCCGTGAGCGAAGTGACCATCCCTTTATGTCAATCAAACTTCATTCATCGGGTAATTAAGTGACCAGCATACTCCTGTCCACTTCCTGTTTCGTGCATGTCTGGCTGCAGCAACTCTTTCAACTCCTCCCTGTGTTCGTTGAGCATCTCACTATAACTGGTGAGGGAAGTGATGCTCTCTCGATGTCAATCAAACTCAGTTCATCGGATAAGTGATCAGCATGCTTCAGACTGTTACATATCTCATGCATGACTGACTGTGGCATCTCATGTCCTCTCAATATGGAATTTTTAATTGCCATGCGGTGGACATATATTATAAGTACAGTATAATCCCGTAACAATGTACATGGGATATAACGTACATTCGGTTATAACGTACATATAAAACATTCCTGCTAAAATATCCTATCTGACATAGCATTAAAGCACCCGCGTTATAGGTGCGCGACTATAACGTACAATTGGATATAACGGACAGACATTTCATTTCCATCAAAAGTTAACGTTCACCGTAGCAATTTAGCCGGATGCGTAGCTTTGACTTCATCGCTTCTTATATGCCGAAGACTTCGTCAGTGTTGATGAAATCGTCTACACGACACAAGCGTTGTCTGACGGAGAGGAAGTACGAATTATCAGAAATAATAAGGATATGTGTGAGTCCAGTAGTGATGATGAGGACGAAATGTATTCATCTCCACCACCACCGACATCCACTGAAGCGAATCAAGCAATTTCTACTCTTCAGCGTTAACTGGAGTCCGTTGGAGCTAGTGACGAATTATTTAGGTCATTGAGCAAAGATGACAATTATGTACATAATTTGTCAGATAGGAAGCAAACTATTGTGACTACCTTCTTTAAACCACTCTGAATGCTTTTGCTTTATAACGCCTGAGATTTGTATTTGTAATTTCAAACACAGCATGTATTTTCCAATCATAATCATTAAAAGTTAAAATGCCAAATAACTTGTTTTATTCAGAATATATGGAAAAGCGAAGAGTATAAAATAAGTTCAGTTGGCCAAATATGGAAAAATGTCTTACCCTTGATATAACGTACATCGGATACAACGGACATTTTTCTCAATGCCATGAGTGTACGTTGTAACGGGATTATACTGTATACACATCACACGATCAAATTCATGTAGTCAACTTTGCCCATTGTGTGACAATCAATTTTGAGAAATATTATCATAGCTCACCTGCGTAGTAGAAAATTTTCGTTTCTCCTCTCACGACTGTTCCGGTTGCGTCAATGTGGAGGATCAAAGGTCCACTTCGTTGCAATTTCTGGCAAAACTTGTAGCTGAGGGCGCCATGGATGTGTATCTCCATCGGTTGGATCGTTATTTTAGAAAATTGCCCGATCTCCTCCGACTTATTCAGTTCAATAATCAAGTCCGTCATTTTTTCCTTTGAATTTCGCGATGCCATTTTTGATTCACTTTTCGCTTTCCTTAAAGCTGCTGCAGTGGGAACGGCGAGGTCATTCGCAATACTTTTGAACCGATATTCTGAAGCGGAAATTCCGGCCAATTTCTCGCTCATCTCCATTCTTTCGGGTCCTATCAGTGGCCTTCTCGCTGGGGAATGTCCACACACATCCACAGCTACGACCTCAATTTCCTTGACTTCTCCTGTTTGAATAGATCCTTCGATGCGATAAGTCCTGTTGCATCCTTTCTTGGGACACTTCCCTGTAATCTTAACTCTGCCGCAGCTGATCCAGTGTCTGCAGAAGTTGATCGCGAACCCAATCTCATCCAAGAAACTCCCCAGCCGAAATGGCCAGCCCCGCTTCAATCGATGCGACTCTCTTATTCGGACTTTCCCAATCAAACGAGTTTCTGGAATCAATGTCGAGGACAGTTCTCCAGGCAGCTCAACCATCTGACGTATGACCATGTGGCTGAAATTGAATGTTAGAGATGAGGTACTCATCTAAAGAAGAGGTTGTTGCCTCTGAAGTGCGTGTTCATGGTACATGTGCATCTATATTAAAGAAATTGCAATCCATCAAACGCGGCTTCAAATTTACTTCATTGTTTCGGCACATAGTGATGATCATCACTCAAAATAGCATGAATTATGTTGAAAAATCCTAATTATTGTTCTCTTTTATGCCAACTGAACTGGCGTCTTTCTGTCATGGGTCTATCGTGCTGCATCAAGTGATATCTATAGACTGCAAGTGAACTATACTATTGATAGAAATCAGTCTTAAATGACTCACTCAGCAGCACAGATATTGAAACGTATTCATACGGCATTGATCAATCATTCAACAGTCATTTATCAATCACATGAAGCTATTGCTGAGTTACAATTTCCTTGTTTTATTCCTGTTTCTGGCATTCATTAACAGTCCTCACATCAGTCAAATTGCACAGTTCTAAACTTAGGTGTGAATGTTCGAGGAGAGTTGTGGCTTTACATCATTGCGACCTGTAACTCAAAGAGGTAGAGATCATAAACAGCAGACATCATCAATTGGGAACCGTTAACAGCAACAGCATTTGACTGCCGAGTTTTAAAAAAGTGCTCCAAGAGATGCAATCTCTTAATTGATAAGATGTCTCATCTTAAGATCCGTCCGTACGCACGTGCACAATGTCAGATAGCAAAACTGACGCAGACCTCAGATCTAAATTAGTCGATTACCCTTTCTCAGTTGCATGGATTTTGACACATCAATCAAAATCTATGAATCATCATTCGAAATATCTTTAACTTTTGAGACTTAATCAGTTCCATTTAAAAAAGCAACTCCTGATCCCTTGTTGGGGGAGCAAAATCACAATGTCACGTTTATTCTTCAAAGATAACAACGCTTCAACAAGTCCAAGAAGAAATCACGACTTCTCTATTGTAGACCTATTCCGGGAACACTTGTATGAATGCACCATAGACACAAGGTTAGCACGAAAGTCACTCCGGCGATCCTCAAACGTGGGTCGTAGATCGCGTAGTTGAATATCATGGCTCTCAAACTCACCTTGACTTGAACACTATGCGAACGTCGAGGAGAGATGCCGAAGTTTATGCCGAAACACAGAGCCTCCTTGTCAACAGGGGTAAGGACATGATCCGAAAGATTCAAGATCTTTCAACAGTGCTGCTTGTGACATTGACTTGTTTGCTTGCCATCTGCTTCATTAACCGGGTACATCCCGAGCCAGGGTACCCGATGGGACCAGGTCGAAAGATCTCGGTGTGACTTTTTCTTTTTGGGGCCTTTCCTATAAATGAATTCGAAACGACTTGTTGCATTTTTCATTGACAATATCATAGTTTTCAAGTTCTATTATGACTTGTGATACTTCTATATATTAGGCGCATGTATGTATGATCAAGCACGGCGTCATATTCATCTTGAAATTAATTATTCACAAATTATTAAACTAGCACACTTAAATTCGATTATAACCACTAAGTGATGTGAATCGGAAAAATTACGCTTCTTCAGTTAATGCAGTTGCTTCATTTGACACAGATAGTAGGTATGTCTTAAACAGCGATCGGATCGGGTGAGGATCTGGATCTGGGTGCTTGAAGAAACCTGGGTAATTGCGATCCCTGGTCTTACATAACTAAATGAACGAAATACCTACTTTATGCAAAACCGATATTTAATATTTCGGTGATGAAATTTTCATCTAAATAGGCTCAACAATCCAATCTGTGAATGTTGTAGGCTAACTATTTATACACTCATGCATATGCAAGCATATTAGCTTAACTATTTTTTGACTCTCGCCTTGCAGTTGTTTTAATGAAGGCCAATATACGATCTCTCCTGTCGCGATTGACCTTACTTGCATCGTTTTTTAAAATTATTTGTAACTCGGTTCGTTGTAGGTCGATTCTAGCAAGTTCAGTACCCATACTGTAGGTTCACATGTATTTTATTTTATTTTTTCTTCAAAGTTCATTACAAATTTATTCATTAGTTATATTTTGTACAGTAGGCTCAATCTTAGTTTATTTTATGTAGTTATAACTGAGATTCCTACAGGATGATGATTTTCATTTAAATCTAAATATATCAATAAGATTTCAAGAAAATTACATACATTTTATAAAATGCGTGGTGTTTGGCATACGGAGGGTAAGCCTGTACTCGTACCGCGAGGTATTACCAATCCTGTCTTTCAGCTTGCGAAAATATATGTAGTTGAATGGAGTTGTGCCGGTCATTCAATCTTCATTCCACACTTGTATCAGTTATTCCCCGACTTACATATATACGTTGCCGAGTAGGTCTGAATGAGACTCTA
>CAJQUW010015665.1:0-31282 GCA_907163375.1 Prostheceraeus crozeri | reverse complement strand
CAACGAAAATTAGGGTTGAAACGATAGCGATACCGATATCAAAGTATCGATATTATTTCAGTGTTGGTACTGATATTCTTATTTACACTATTTTCGAGAGTTGTATCGATTAAAAGCTTTATCGCTTTTACTCACAACAGTTATCATATCTACATTGATTGTGACATCAGTAGTAATAGTGTATGTATACTCAAGTGGATTAACTGAAGAATTTTCTCACCATTGCCAATGCCACCGCTATTCCCTTATCGAGTTCAACGCACCAGTGGATGGACTGTTTTTCAATCGCTTCTCAGTCAACAGCGTCTATTTCTTATTTCAGTTAAGGCTATTCCATGGGTGTGCTGGGTAGAGCACCAGATAGGTCATCGTTATTGTTATGCCTGTTTCAATGACAGGGATCAAATCCTCTTAAGAGACGAGGACAAACTCGCCTGGCAGCGCGTTCAATACGATTAGCCTTGTGTATTCAAAAGCTGCCTCTGTTCCCTCACACGAGAACTACAGAATTTATGTGTGTGCGCGCGACGCGTGTGTGTTTGTGTGGTGTGCCCTCTGTGAATCTGAGAAAACCAATGCTGATTGCAAAGAGGTCTGATTGCTCCATGCTAAATGTCGCGAGGTGTAATGCACTGCAGCTATGCATCACACAGAATGTGAAGTATGCGTGCGCCAAGCAATACGAAGCAAGCACTATTGCCAAAACGCTCATAGGGTAATGTAACTGATCAAGTTCAACCTAGAGCAATATTCAAAAGTTCAGGAAAAATACAGTTACTTAATTAAATTTAGGATAACGCTTGCATATTCTAATCATATTCCACCGTGTCTCCGTCGCAGTGAAACACGCCCCAGCCCGAGATTCTGTTCTGACAGCCAATTAGAAACTGAATCGATGATAGCCTTGAATTAACTCGGTGCAATACGGAGCTATATTGTTCCAGTTCGATGCCTCGACTCTTTCTTCGCTATGGGACGTGTGAAACGCAGTAAAGCATGAGACCATTTTGAATTATCAGATAACAACAGAGGAAAATGCAAACTGTGTCAATCACCAACTTACGTCGGTACGACATCCACGACGAATTTGACTTTTCACATCAGAAAATATCATCCGACAGCGTATACGGCAGCAACTTCAAACTGTGATGCGTTGGTGAGTGATACGAATATCGGTGCCTCAACTTCGAGCAGTGTTATCTCCTCGCGTAATACACGTCAGGAGACGTTACATGGTGTGATAAAAAAACGTACTTTGATGAAATCAAGCGAAAACAGAGCTGAGGAAATATCTCGGCTAATTGCATTATACAGTGCGTTCATAAAGTCACTGTGCACCTCTTCTAACTTTGTTTTGCCAAAGAAAACAGTCGTAATCTTACAATTGTAGATATCTATCACATGCACAGAGTCACTGGCTCGTTTGGGAAGCGCAACTGAGTAGCTTGCGACATTTAACATGATCTAGAATTTGAATTTAACTTCACATTTGTCAGCTACTAACTCGGTGAAGATCTGTACGTTGCATTTCGAAGCTAAGCATGGTGATGTCAAGCGGCGAAAGAAGAACTTCTTGGTCGAAAAGGTTTTTCGCGCCAATGGGGAATATACTAATGAGGTGAAGAAGGGTTTTTAGAAAGACTTCCTGCATTGTGATTTGCCATCATCGAAATGTTGATTGGAGTCCAATCAGTGAGTTCAGAAAAGCTGACTCGGTGCACGATCCATCACGCTCAGATCGACCATTAGGCCCTACCTAATCTTAAGTGATAAAAAAAGTTATTCCTGAAAATGTTATTTCTGAAGCTATGACTCATTGCCCAAACAAGTCGATGCGTCGCTTATATCCCAAGAAGTGGTCTATCTCTCGGGGCGGCTCATCCTGCTGTAAGAAAGAACATAAGCCTATATCCGTACCGCATCTCTGGCCAACATGAATTGAATGATGCCGATCATGACAAGCGTTTGTAATTCAAGTACTGTGTTTGGTTCAAGGAAAATCTAAATGTAAATAATGTGCTCGATAAGACTTTCTTTTCTGATGAAGCTTGGTTTCATCTATCAAGGCATTTCAGTAGTCAGAGTTCCCGCATATGTCTAGTGAAAACCCACACGAATTTGTTGAGAAGCCATTACATTCTCTTCATGTCAAGAATACTAATGCTTGGGCCGATATTCAACTATTATTGCAAAAATTATTTGACAAAATGATTGCTTCACTCGTTGACGAACTAAGTGACGATGAAAGTTTGACTACTTATTTCTAGCAAGATGGAGCAACTGCGCATACCGTCAATTCCTCAATGCGATATTTTAGTGGAATATTTCAAACAAGTTATCTCTGAAGGAGTTTGGCATCCTAGATCCCGGACTTGAATGTCTTGGACTATTACTGGTGGTTAGCGGTGAAGCAGGAGGTTTACGGAAGCAGGTCACGAAATCTACAGGAGTCTAGAGAAAACAGCCGACAGCAAATTGACGCTATCAGGCACGAGGAAATCCACCGAATGTTTGAGAATACGAGACGTTGAATTGACATTTGTATTCGTGAACAGGGTGGACATTTTCAAATGTTTTTGTAGTATGTTTGTGATCATACAGAAGTCGAAGTTTCTACAAGATAAACTCCACTTTTTATAGTGCCGTGGCAAATTCTAAGCGACAAAGTATTGCGCATGCATTGATTCATTGGGTGCACAGTGACTTTATGAACGCACTGTATATTGCGGAAAATGGAAAATCTATTAACATCGTAAACCAATCTGGGTTTCGGAGAATCATCCATTTTTTCGAACCACGCTATGAAATGGTCTCAAACACACACATCACGCAAACTGTTTTGCCGAGTATCGAAAGCGAAGTAGATAAAATAATTTCTGACAAACTTAAGGATATTGCATTCCTCTCTTTAACTACAGGTGAGTTTTCTTCGATTCCTTGAAATATTTTGGAAGTTGCTGATACATCGTTCCACAATAAAGCATTTTTCTTATCTCGATCTCCTACGCATATTTTCTTAATTTCCCCTTAAACAATTAATGACCGAGGTATGAAAATGCAAATTTTTACAGTGTATCTAACTAAAAGTCTTTTAAAACAGCATAGAAAGTAGGACTACGTAATATTTTTGAAAATCCGTGATTTCAGTCCAATTTCCAGTACTGGCAACAATGGTTGCCAAAGGGCAGTAGAGGGGTAAATTGATGAAGATGCATATCTTTACTAACCGTATGTCTCCTCAAATTGACGGGGCAGTTGGCATTATGTAAATGATAGGCCTAACGACACTGCTTCCGATATTCCTAAAATGAATTTTATTATTCCTAGAACTCCATTTATGAAAAATGACTAGGGTTGCAAAAAAATTTTTTTTATTGAAGTAGTCATAAAATATATGCCAAATCACTTTCATCCTTCAACAAATAGGTCTGATTTACATTAATATTCTCATACAACAAATTTATTGAACTGTCACCTTTCAGTTAATATTTTTATTTTGCAGACGTATGGACCAGCTCGGCGATGGACGCATATTTATTGATAACCTGCCATTTTATTGATAATGGAGAAAGGAAAACAGTCATCTTGTCATGCACTGAATTCAATGAACGTCATACAGCCGTTAACACAAGCGACAAGCTTACGTCTTTGTTGCAAGGATGGGATATATCTGACAAAATTGTCTGTGTTCTACGAGATAATGCGTCAGCTCAACTGAAAGCTTTGCAGATAGCTAATTTACCTCACGAAGGCTGTTTCGCCCATTCACTCAATTTGATTGTAAAAGAAACTTTACTGGGCAGTCATGTTTCTCAAGACATTGTAAAAGCCGCCAGAAATATTGTCAAATACTTTCACCACTCAGTGAATGCTAGTGAAATATTAATACAAAAACAGCGGGAGCAGAATGTTCTTCAACCATTGAAATTAATAGTGGATGTTTCTACTAGATGGAATTCCACCTACGAAATGCTCAATAGGCTTCTGCACCTTAAAGCTGTATTACCTGAAGCCATGGAAGATGCAAGTTGTCCACATCCACAGCTTACATCTGGAGATTGGGCTTTGTTACTTGATGTCTGCACAGTTTTGCGACCGTTCAAGCTTGTAACTGATGAAATCTCAAAGGCCGAATCAAACATCGGGATAGTTATACCGGCGCTTTTTATGTTGCGAAATGAATTGTCCAAATGTGAGACCGATACAACCCGTCAAATGATTGAATTAGTCCTCCAAAGCATTGAAAAACGGTTTAGCAAAATCGAGAGAAATCCTGTGTATGTAACTGCAACAGCTTTGATTCCGAGGTATCAGCTACGTTGTTTTCAAAACAAGGTTGAAGCCAAAAAGATTTTTCTCACTGAACTACTCAAAATATGCGATTCCGCTGATAATGAAGTGGAATTTGTACCAGATGATTCAGTGACACCGACCATTCTAACCGACAACAATGACGAAGCGTCATCAACTTTTGACAGTATGATGGATAATGCATTAGGGCCAATGAAAACCTCTACAACTAAGGAAACATCCACTCCTAAAGCTCAGTTAGAGAAATACTTAAAAGAATATCCATCCGTAAAAGACATTTACACTGCATGGGATTCGTTTAAAATTGATCTTCCAGATCTTTATCGGCTTCACCTCAAATTCCATTCATGCCCTTCTACAAGTGTACCATCTGAGCAGTTGTTTTCAAGAGCCACTCGCATTATCTCTAAAGATCGCAATAGACTAACATCGAAAAATGCCGAAAGACTGATTCGATTTCAAAGCAACATTCAAAATTTGAAGTTGTTTAAATGCAAGTGCTTCCAGTGCTCTTCATAAACTCAATTTATAGTTGTACTTCATTTTTAAGTGGCTTAGGCCAATAAGCATTCCGTTTTTATAATCATATGCGCTTCTATACAAATGCGTACATGTAATTTTTCTATGATGTTATGTCAAATGACCTGTTTAGACGATTGCACAATCGATAAATATTTCGTTTTCCTATACGTGTCTTATTGTTAGCTGTAAGGTTTTTGAAATAAGATTTTGGTATAGACCAGTGTTTCTCAAGGTGGGCCCTGTGGCCCAAAAGTGGGCCCCAGACTTTTGAAAGTGGGCCCCAGGGTTTTGGAAGTGTACTGGGTGAGTGACAGAAAAATGAAAGTCAGTATTTGAAAAGAACGACGATACTTTTTCTTGTTCTTGTCCATCAAGACATTAAAACCCAGCTATTGCGTCTCACTGATGATTGCAAAAGCCGGTTATCCCGATACTGTTGGTGAGCGATTGATAAAACCAGCCATGGACGTTTGTATTCGCGAGGTGTTGGGTGATTCGGCGGCCGACTCGATCAAACAAATTCCACTTTCAAATGACACTATACGAAGGCGCCAAGACAGAATGGGTTCTCAGTTGGAAGCGTGTTTGGTTGACATTTTACGAAACTCTTTGTTTTCTCTTCAGATAGATGAATCAACAGTGTTTTCGTCAGCTCTATTACTCGCCTATGTCCGATATTTTGATGGAACGGACTTGCGCGAGGAAATGTTGTTCATCAAAAATTTGACTACCGACACGACTGGTTTATCTATCTACAACACCGTGATGGAATTTTTCGAGGAAAAAGATATTCCATTGATAAATCTAATACATGTCGCGACCGGTGGCGCTCGTACATTGACTGGTATACATCAAGGATTCGTTGCGAGATTGAAGAAAGTGGCACCACATATTAAATGGATTCATTGTATCATTCATCGTGAACATCTGGCTGCCAAATCTTTTGGCGGAGAAATGCAAGATGTTGTTGATATTGCTGTGAGACTTATAAATTTTGTGAAAGGCAACGCTCTTTGTGAAAGACTCTTTCAAAACTTCTGTGACGATGACTCGCATCGAAACTTGGTTCTGCATACGGAAGTACGCTGGCTATCCAAGGGAAAGTCATTTCAAAGGTTAGTTGAGCTGTGGGAAACTCTGATGGGATTCCTTCACAAAATTTCATCCGCAGGCAGGAGTACCGGTAAGCAAAAACAGACCGCCTTAGAAAAAAGTCTTAGAAACGAGGCAACTGAGAGCGTAGTCAAGTCCATACTTCATTATTTAGCTGATGTATTTTATCATTTGAATACAGTAAATTTGCAGCTGCAAGGCCGGCGAACAAATTTGATTGAATGCTCAGATAATATCAAAGCGTTCGTTGAAAAACTCGATCTTTGAATAACATCGCCTAGAAGAAATAATTTGAAGTTCTTTCCACACATTGAGAAAACTTCACCATCCAAGGAAATAATTCATTCGTGCATAACGCATTTGACTGGTTTGAAAGCAAATTTGCTGTCTCGTTTTGATGACGTTGAAATTCAATCCACCACAATGGCTGATTGCCCTTCATACTTTCGACCCATTGATTGATCCTGAATTAGATCCTGTCATGGCAGAGGAAATTATTGAAATGAAAGAAAACACCTTCAAAAATAAATTGGCATCGGAAGGTATCCATGCTTGGCTGCATACAACAACACTAGCACCAAACCTTTTCAAAGTCGCCTTACCCTACTTCCTTTCGTTTCCCACTACATGGCTGGCAGAGATAGGATTTTCCCATGTTGTTCATATTTTATCAAAAAAGCGGAATCGGCTGGATATTGAGCACCGTGGTTTGCTTCAGCAAAATTTGAACCAATCATTGATTGTGGACATCGATGAACTCGTAAAAAATCATCCAAATCAAGGGAGTCATTGACAATACACGTTGTTTTCGTCTTGGACAGTTCAAGTTTCATGTTTGTGATTTAGTGAAATTATCATTGAGATGTAATTGTTAATCAGGAATACAGACTTATCTTTTCTAAGTTCGATTTTTTCAAGTTTTAGGTCACGCAATGTAATGCGTATGTAAAGGATCAAGAAGTACAAATAGATTCATGATATATAGACCGACGAGTGTAAGTATATCATTTTTAGGGTTTGTCATTGAAAATGAGAAGGCTAAAGAAAACTTACATATAAAGGTAATGAAAGACGTTTATTGTACAAATATAATATTTCCATCAAATAGTGTTTTACAAGTATTTGATCTATGAGCATATTGAGGACAATCATTTCAAAATTTGATATTCACAATAAGACCTGTAAAAACAAGCTTGATTTTTAAAAAATGGGCCCCAATTTTCCACTAAGGAAAAACTGGGCCCCAGCACGTCAAACGTTGCGAAACACTGGTATAGACCTATACCTTGTTGCATGACCAATATACAACTGGCATTGCATTCATAAATCAGCACGCTAAATACAAACTGCTTTCGTTATGCGTATAGATATTCGTTATACTTAGTAGCATTCGTACTTAGAGACTACGTAGACATCTTACCATAGAAATTTCGAGAAGTTTGATAACTTGATCTGCGTTGAAGACGTCTGTCCATCATTTTTCATGAAATATTTGTTGTAAATGATAACTTATATGAAAGATAATGACCTGAAGATTTTGTCCGCCAAATATTTTCCAGAAATGCCAATTAGTTCAGGAGCTATAGCTTAAAACTCAATGAAATCGTGTTTTTTAACTTTATGTCACAATTTCCCCATTGAAATTGCATGTGATTTTTAAATCAATCCCCTTAAACTTCATTGTACACAAGATAAAACATCATTGCTTTTCATTTTTCCTACGTACCGGTACTTCGTATATCAAACCTCATAGACTTACTAAAGAAAATTTCATGTATCAACAAATTTTGTCACTTCACTATGAGGCTTAATCGATATTTTGGAAAACCATGTATATGAAAAAACTATCTAAAGCTCAAGTGATGTCTGTGGATAACAAATTCGATGGGATATAAAAAGTAGCTGTTAACCTATACTGATTACTGATCACCAAGATAAGCAGAACTAATCTTATCGCAGATATTTTTTGATTACATTTAGTTTATAGAATGACTCATTAATGATAATTTACTAATAATGATTTCGAAATGTGTCATCTTCATTCTTCATGCAATATTGGCCTATAGTAGCCTATAAGCTATGAAGAATGAAGTTGACAAATTTGTAAATCCAACATACTAAGCAAATCATGGGGGCTTTTACCAATTGATGCAAATGGCGAAGTAACACAGCACAGGCCCATTATCTTTCTGATGTTGTTTGCGATGTTGCTTAGAACAGATGCATATCAGACTCAGTAGTTTTGTTTTAACGATATTGACATCAGCATCGTTAATATCTAATATCGATGTTTTATTGATATCAATATTGATACCGATATATTAATCGCATTTAATATCGATATTAATATCGATATTTTTATCGATATTTGTATCGATATTAATATCGATATTTTTATCGATATTAATATCGATATTTTAACCGATATTTATATCGATAATATCGATATTTTTCTAAAAAATATCGATATTATCGATAGTAAAAATTTCGTTATCGTTTCAACCCTAACGAAAATTGTTTATCTCATGATGGGTTACCCTTTTGCTTATCAGACCTATTCATAGACATCTTATGTGCAACGCTGGCTTGTTATCACGATGAAGCTAGTATTTTTGTGATTTTCTATGAAATGTCTCTTAAATATGAGCATGCTCATGTGAAACTGGTTTTTGTAGACTTAGTTATCCAGAAGTCTATTATCTAATTTCAAAATATGCTTCAATAAAAATTCATTTTATTTTGATTGTTATGATACAAGTTGTTAGTGAAATGCGACCAAATGTCAATTAATATACACGATGAAATCCATTTCTCAATTCATTTTTGAGAATTAAAAAGCACAATAAGAAAGATATTTTAGACTTCTTATGACAAGCCATCAAAATCGAGAACGCATAAGTATAAGGCGCTACGGGACTTTGCATACGGTATGTGTACGTTATTCATTGTTGGGTGAGATCCTTATCCATCAGAGACAAATATTTAAATTATTAACGCCTAGATCATTCGAATTAAAATAACTGAAACATTTCCGCCACTGCTTCAGCAAGCTTGCAAAAGCAGACTTGTGTGGACTTAGACAAAATCACTGAAAAAACATCTCGGACACTGCCTCCGAATTGGATGATCAAAGTCATCATAATTTTTCTTTACCACATAATTCATATTATCTTAAAGAATGCAATACATTTAAATAAAATAAATTGAATAAAATTATCTACTCAATCGCAATGAAAAGTTAACTTTAATGACTCTTAATAATCTGAAAAATAGACATTTAATTTAATTTAAGTTAAAATTCATTTGAATGTAAACATGGTCACTTACTTTCGTGCAGTTCGAACATCTTTGCATCCGGAAAGATTCGTGCACACTCTGTACATTGAAAGAATGTATTTCTCTTGTACGCACCATCTCTATAGAAGAACGGCTCTGCAAGAGGACAAAGATAATTTAGAGATCGTACTGTGACAATTGACAGTGAGTGTTACCTTTCATTCCAAGGTAAACCTGCTGTTTATCCCATGGAGAGATTGGTTTTGGACCCAGTGTTTGAACGATCGTGTCATCATTTTCCTCCTCCAAGAAATCGCTCAAATCGTCGAATGATGTAAAATCGCTATTTTGAAGACCGATTTCAAACCGCCTTGTACTCATCCTGGAAAGTAATACCATCAATTGAAATGATGAATTTGGAAGATCTTGAGAACAGATGAAAGCGGCAAAGCAGAAAACACAAAGTAAACAATACTTAAATTGTACGAACTTCAGTTACGCATTCTTATCAAGCTATGAATCCTTAATGATATGAGTACAGAAATCTACATGGTTGCTCAAGAAGCTTACCTCTTAGGAATGTACAACGGTTTCATGATCTTTAAATAATGCTTGATTCTGATGTTTTCCGTGCTCATGTTTCTGAACACGAAGCTGTCGCAGCGATCTCTCTGATGCAGGAGTGATAACTGAGACAGATGGACATTCTAGTGTTATGTGGTGAACAGTCGTTCGACTAAGACTGGTGTGAGTAAATGAAATATCCAATCAGTGACCAGAGTCCATTCATTCTCCTGATATTGCGTCACCATCAAATCAGAATGTTAAACAGAAATTCCGAGCGGGAAGGGGAAATAACCTATTCACAATGCCCGAAAGTGACCATTCAAGAACCGATCATTAAAATTTAATTATATTCATGTTAGCAAGCGGTAGAAAACAACAATTGAGGCACAGCTCCACCTTGATGATTTTGTCTGCATCAATACAGCGCGTGTTTGAGCAGGCTTATCAAGTTAAATTCATACACCATTCGAAATATCGATAACACAGCAGATAATGGAATTACTGTGTTGTAGCAATGCTTAGCAGTAACATGTCAATGCAAGGAGCAGTGATAAGGGTGACGAGGCTAGCAAACTTAAAGAGTAACAGTCATTGTCTGAGTGGCACGAGACTTGGTGCCCGAGGCAATAGAGATAAATAGCTTTCCAAACACTGCTTTTACGCTCTTTCTTCCATTAGCTGGTTTAACAATTCCTGATTAACCTTCGAGTCTTTCACGGAATGTATTCACTTCAAGGAATGACGAAACAACGCTTTAATTCAAGTTCGATCTTAATAAATGCCATAATGATGGCCAAAATAAATGGGATAAAATACTACAACGAATTGCTCAATTTCTGTGGTTTCTTCAGACAAGTGGTTGGAAAAACTTTGAATTCAGTGATAAATGATTTTTTTGTAGTTGAATAACCAATTTATCAAATCTCAACAGATGTAACCACCACGAGACATGTTTCGGCCTGTTGGGCCTCATCAGTCGTGGGTAGGTTTGAACCAGCGACGTTGGAGCTAGAGGATTTGATAAATTTATCAATTGCCAGGTTATTTGTCTTGAATAACCAAATTGATAATTTAGCTTTTTGATTATTTTTCTGTTGGATTAAACTAAAGGCAATGGTCAATAATATTCCTAGGCAAATAAATGGGCGAATGTGCACCATCGGTTATTTGTCGTTATGAGTTGAAACATCTGGGAGAGCAAAATTATCATAAAATGCAAACAATTCAACATATTTCGACTATAAAAAGTCCATTGTCATTTATAAGTATTTTCAAAATTGCCAGGATCACTTGAGGGAAAGGGACACAATTTCATACTTCATTGTAACACTAGATGAGCTCTCAATTGAACAATTTTCTGAATGGAAGCATGCTTGTTCACGAGAAAGGGCAAGGGTGCCCCTTGGATTTTTGCATTTTTGAGGGAAACTCATGAAACACTTGTTGGCCGTAATCGTATTGGTAATAAAGATAAGACAAAACGATGTCATTAGTTGTGAGGCCTTTCGCCGATTCTTTTCGGGCAACACTTCGGAACGCGCACAATAAAAGAAAAATCAAAAGGAAACTCATGACCCAATTATTTTCGCCTCATTTCTTCCCTGATCTATTGGTAACACATCATAATGCTTAGTTTCGTCATAAATTGACGTTTTATGTTCTAATACCATACCGTTGTACTGATCAACCAACCCATCCAAAAGCATGATTTTCGAACATAAAATGCTAGTTTTTGACGAAAGTAAGTACACTTTATATTTCACAATGCAATAATCTCTATAATTATTGCTTCCATAATAAAGTTTATGCTTGCCAAGAGTGTATAAATTTCAAGGAGTGCAATAAACAGTATTTGGTGCACTCATTCATTGAAATAAATTAGCATATAAAAGGTGTTTCATCCTCTAAAGCGGCAAATTCTACATGGAGATCTCAAGAAATACAGTTGATAGCTACAATTCCACAACTATTAGAGGTATTCATGGGTAATGGTTATCCTATTTTCTTCATCAAATCCATTTGTGATGAAGTTTTCCTAAATGGTCCGAAATCAAGAGTGGACTCTAGTAATAAGAAGTACATTTCTTTGTCGTTTGTTAGTGATTCCAATTGCAGACAGTTGACTAGTCCTGTTCGCCGCACTGGTTTGTCGGATGATTTGATGCTGGTCTCCACTTCGAAATCTATTAAGTCTATTGTGCGCCGGCCGCAAACAGTTAAGAGCTGTGATGTCTCTAATTGCCAATTCTGTCAATCATGCGTCTGCAAAAGTCCGATATCTTGTCAGGTGAAGAATATTGTTTACCTAATCAGCTGCAATATTTGCAATGAAAAGCATGTGGGGGAATCAAAGAGACAAATACGCACTCGCCTTAGAGAACATTGCTCGCGAGCTAATTCCGTAGTATTTCAACATCTTGCTCTTCATAATAAAGTGTCAATTAAAAACATTTTCCGGACAATTTTACATAGCAAGTTAATGAATGACAGTCTTCGCCGCAGGATCGAGGCGAGTGAAATTCAGCGCCTCAGCCCTGCTCTCAACACCATGTTATTGTAAATTCATTTCTCTTGCTCATGACCAAGTCTATGACGAAACGTCGGGCACTTTAATTTTATAATACAATTTCGGTCGAGAAAAAATTAACTTCTTTTCCTCTTTTTGATTAGCATATTAAAGGTAGATTTTTGACATTTATAAATTTCTGATGGTCACAGATCCTGAGGATCCTGTAAAATATATAGTCTATTAAGCAACTCGTGTAAAGATATCCATCTTAATCGCATTACTTCCGACCAACAAACTATGTACGAGTATACCCTCGCCCTTCGGGCTTGTGCATTGACATGCTGATATCGAAAAATGCAATAAAGATGCTTACTTTGCACTTGTTGCGCAAGAAGCTATTAAACTAATATAACATGTCACTAACATAAAGATAAGTGTATATAATCTAACTTTATATCAATCATGTCAGAAAAGTCATTTGAGGTCATATGATGACGTCAGAGGAGATTTTTAGCAATATTTGTCTTCATTTTGATCCCTTAGAATGTGCCCTAAACCTAATTCGAGCTAAAACTTCACATAGACTTTTCTTACCAAGAGAAGAATTGGCAAATCAGCTGTCACAGCAAGGAAGCATGGAAGAGAATAAGCTGAGTAGCGTAAAATAAGATAGAGTACGGCTAGGCGCACAGGGGGGTACGCGAGATACTGCGGATGAATAGATGTAAGAGAAATAAATAGAATAGGCATGGAATTAGGTAAGTAGAAAATATAGTGGTGAATAGCATAGATATTAGAGATATTCCCAAAAACTGGTTATGAAAATAAGCCGATCATTCAATGATTGACGAATGCATATCATTATAACATGGATAAAAAGCCACAAGAAAATGATGATATAATGAGACATTGGAGTCAAACATGAAATCGTCAACGATCTTTTTTTCCCACTCCTTTTCTACGATGTCTCAAATGCATTATACAAGGATACAATAGGCCCATAATAGTCGATAAAAGAAACTGTCGGAACATTTACTGAATAGTACACATTCATAACTTTGCCCAAATATAAACTAACTTCCTGGAAGTTATAATAAACAGGAAATATGAGGAATCCTGAAAATAGGAGAGTCTATGAATCCTGTAAAGCAGAGATGGATTCAATCGAGCACATAAAGTGAACTAGATCTATGCTTTATTGTCGTAACTCAAAAGTTTCTCTGCAATGATCACCAATTATAAGATGACAACATAAATGAGTGGAAGCTCAGCAAAATCATAGTTCCATTTTCGAACTATGATGACACAACAATTTTAAGATCTAAATTCGACAACAAAAAATGTTTTGTGATGCCTGCACTTTGATTTCATTTCACTACTTTTGCTGATGAGATTGTCTGATTTCGATGTCAAGATAGAAAACTTCTCTGATAGATACATATCGCAAATATGGATGCCTGAAGAATTACGATTTGTCTGTTGAAGTATGCTTCATTTAATACTGAATGATATTTCTTGATGATTGAGGGAGCAGATGCATGTTGGCAAAGATGTTTCACTTTTATAGCAAACATTGTTGAATGATTTCTATGACTGAGTCTTGTTTTAAAGTCGTCTTCACACATGCCGCAGTATTCTTTTTCATTTGAATAAGAGGACACTGTGGCTCTATAAGCCATGCACTTCGACAAGCAACTACCACAATTGATTCATCACCCCAATCAAATGAGCTTCTAAATCCCTCTGAACATGATATGCATGCTATAATACAGAATGTCTAATTCAGATAATATTCAAATGATTTTTTTAGAAAATACTGAACCTGGACAAGAAAACTATCCAAAACTCTCAGAGCATGTTTTTTTATTTTAAGAATAGCAGCTGATTTTCTGGATGTCACCACTTTTAGTATTTTCTAACGAAAAAGATCTTAAACGTTTTTAACTACCCACTGAAGAGACTAAATATGCACCTAATTCTGTTTCGAGTAAATCGTTTCAGCGACTACTTAAGCTATTTTTGTGCTTTGCACGGGACAAAATGGACAATTTGTGTATAATTTTCCTTTTTTCAATGAGCAGTCTTGATGCACGAGACATTATTTAAAGATAGGGCCTTCTTAAGATAAAGCCTCCTGCAGGTTGCAAGTAGGCTAATTAGGACTGAGAAAATTAATATTTTGTTAAATTTAATTTCAACCTTATTAGATTCCTTAAGGCGGCAAGACCAGTTCATCAACCAGACTGTACATTTTCCATTATTTTCCGCTCGAAATAAAGCGAAATCATTATTGTATAAATATATATTGTATAAGCGATAATATGTTTTCAATTCATGTCACCTGATCAGGGCCTAATGAGTAATGCAGGTGAGAAATTTTGACACAAAAGTGGCTATGAAACAGGCAAAAATATATCTTAATAGAGTAGCAGTATAAAAGATGCATGAGCTAGTCTACTCGCGTATCAGCAGCACAGGATATGACAATATTTTCCCTTGTTCCTCTGCCTGACTGATTTCCATATGTAGGTCTATATGTTCAATAACTGCGTTCAAATTGCTTTATTAGTCCTTCAATCATCAAATAGTTTAGACCGACATATTTTATAGGACAACGTATTGTGATTACTTAGTCAACCTCAGCTACATTGTTTTAGAATATCAGACATATCACATGCATCTTCATTATGATTACATGAACCTGATTTCTGTCTGCAGCAATGTTATCTGATATATTTTGATTTTTGCTCTCAAATAATAAATTCATCAAATCTTGCATGAACTGAAAATATTCTATGTCTACAATTTTAGGACGCAAAGTAAAGCCGAGCAAACGATTAATCATCACCAGCTATGAAATTTCTGTCATCATATTTTTCTAAATCACTATTTTCCAAACCATATTTGAGTGTCTCCCGAGAAGTATAACTAAATTTTACAACACTTGTAAGCAATATAGAAGCACTAAGGCCTCCTAAACATCATCTTGCCGTCCAACATTGAAAAAAATCAAAATTTCATAAAGTTAAGTACTGTAGATGGCAGTTCTTCCTTCTACTAACTATCTACAATCTACATTATAACACTACTGATAAGTAGTCAACACTAGTATTGAAAATTTTCTAACCAATGTAGATCAAATCCTAGGCCTTTAACCGCTGCGTCGAGAGAAGATTTAGTTTCTTGATGGTATGACAAGCATTTAAGCACATAAAATACTTTATTTTAAGATGATTAACTTTTTTCGATGGAAGTCACAACTATATTAAATCCCTACTTGTAAGCTAGTCGGTCACTTTCTTCTATACGAACTGATCAACCGATTCGAAAGTACCGACATCGGACTGTGCAGAGTTGACGGATTGTGTGTGATCCCAACCAACACTGGTCCACGAAATGACTGATGTAGAAAATACTTGATTTCAATTTTTCGATGTTTAAATTTGAATGTTATGGGTGAGTGCAATTTAAAACGACTGAATTTTTAGACGTCCACCTCAACTTGACAAATACACCGACCACACATTAAACAAAAAAGCAACTCCTCACCATATTCACAAGCAATCGAATCATACACGTGTGATGCTACAATAAATCTGAAAAATGATCGAATGCGGAGTGTGCAAAGTTCAATAGATGCAAACCAGCATATGAGAAATCATTGAAGGACAGTAAACATTAGCATACTTTGACATGCAGAGCAACAGATGCTCCAAAACCAAAGCGTCACAGAAATATTAGCCTAAATGGTTCAACAATGTATCAATGCCATAAAAAGATACACCATTCATCAAGAAAATTCTGAACCAAATAATGGAAACAAATGAAATTTAAAATAGACATACTGAAAATCCACCACGTAAACGGAAGGACATAAATAGAGTATCCAACTTCTGGTGGTTGTTTGTGAAAGTACAGTGTTCTCTGATTCCAATTAAACAAATATACTGCGGCATGTGTGAAGACGACTTCAAAACAAGACTCAATCATAAAAATCATTCAACAATGTTTGCTATAATAAAAGTGAAACATCCTTGCCAAAATACATCTGCTCCCTCAATCATCAAGAAATATCATTCAGTGTTAAATCAAATGAAACATACTTCAACACACAAATCGTAATTCTTCAGGCATCCATATTTGCAATATGTATCTATCAGAGAAGTTTTCTAACTTAACATCAAAATCAGACGATCTCATCAGCAAAAGTAGTGAAATGAAATCAAAGTGCAGGCATCACGTGACGTTTTTGTATCGAATTTAGATCTTAAAATTATTGTGTTATCATGGATGGAAAACGGAACATTCATGTATGCAACTATGATTTTGCACAGTTTCCACTCAGATTATTATCATCTTATTATTGATGTGTGCTCTATTTTATATGCTCCATCGATTCCATCTCTGTTTTGCAAGATTCATAGACCTCCTATTTTCCTATCATTAATAGTTTTAAATAGGGGAAACAAAAGAAACTGTCGGAAACGAACAATAAAGGAAAGGGAATAACTAAAGTGCATTAGTCGACTTGTGACAGATTGACCGCTTGGGCTTAAAATGCAACACGTATTGCAGCGGTCTTCCATCTATGATCACAAATGTAATCATGATGATGATAATGATGATTATAATTATCAATTTGTCAATTTATGGATGATTGCATGACAAGGTTTTCTTCTCACATAGATGAAGTAATGAACTCAGCTGTGCAAGATGCAAAAGAATACGATAATCATCGTAACCCTATTTCCCCCAAAGGGAGAAAGTTTTGTTTCAGCATACGAAGTCTGAAAAAGACGCAGTAAACGCAGCTGTCACTCATGCCTCACATACTGCTACTCCCATTAGTGCACAGACGATTGCCGATGTTCCGTGTCCAGTGGAAGACTGTTTCGAGCGTTCAGCACCTTCTATGCTACATCATCATCTAAAAAGACATGTTCTCGGTATTTCTTCAGGCATTTCTCGGCATTTGAGAGCGCGCAATTTTCAAAAATTTTTTTTTCTAGGCAGTGACAAATTAGATGGGTGATGATAAGGTGGAGTGTTAATTAAATCACAGATGTCAACCATTGTAACGAATAAATGTTTCCAGCAAATTTGTTCAATATTTTGAATGGATGATTGGAACATTATCCCACTTCTCCCATGTGGCAAAATCCCAGTGGACAGACTCGCTCGTTTGTTCACTATATTTTCCCGAAGATGACTGGTGGAATGGACAAAATTTGTACCACATGGTTGAATATTATATGAGCAGCTGTCGTGACACTCATTCTAAGATAGCAGTTAACAGTTCGGAATTCGGAAATTAAAATAACCAAGTCTGGCGAATGGTCTTTTCCAAAGCGAGCAAGTCGAATGTTGTTAAACTTCAACAAGCGAGCGAGTCTGTCCACCGAGATTTTGCCACCTTATGGGAGAAGTGCGATACAGTTCTAATCATCCATTCAAAAAATGGAACAAAGTTGATGGAAACATTCATTCGTTACAATGATTGACGTTTGTAATTTAATTAACACTCCACCTTGTCACCACCCACTTTATTTGTCACTGCCTAGAAATAATTGCTTTTTGAAAATTGAGCGCTTTCTGATGTATGAGCTATCTAAAAGGTTCATTAGGACAGAGATCTGTAGGATCTTCCATCTATGTCTTAAATTTATTTATGTAAGATGCGTTAGATATGTTAGGAAAAATGAAGACTTACGTGTATATGTTGGCACTATATAAATGATTAGACACTAAATTTATTTGTTTTTGGGTTACAGCAGATATTTGTAATTTTGGCTTCCATTTTGAATTAGGCATACACGTATAACATCATTACTTGATATATATGTAACTTCTTGGCATATCACGAGTCTCAAATGGAAGGAGATGGTCGACTTTATATCTGCTCATAATACATTACTGGGCCTTAAAGTTACATAAAGTAATCAAGATTCTGATATCGTGGAAAATTCGAAGTGAAGCTGCTTCTTTTATCGGAGGTTCTTCATTAGCAGCTTCGAAAATAAGAATGGCTCACCTGGAGATATGCGACCTACAGCTGTTGGAAACGCATTTCGTCGACTTACAAGAAAGTGTATTTGCAACCTTAACAAAGATTCTACGAAGAAATTTATTTCACTGTGGCACTGAGAAAGCTGTCTATAGTTTAAGAAAAATTATTTTATGATACTGAAAATAGGTTTCTGGACAAATTATGCTTGATGAATGTACAACACTTCCCCAGTCTACTTCTTTATCTGAATGAGCAGTATCCATATCTTTATCACGCGATGGGATCACTTTCATGGATTTGCAAGTAGGTTTTCTCAGCGACGCTTATCTTAAATCCGTGGCTGCCCCATGGGTAGTCATTTTGCACCTCCTTTTGCCATCATAACTATGGATAAAATCGAAAATGAAGCTTTGAATATATTGAAAAGTGAATACAATATTGTGCATACAGTTTCCCTGAGATACATCGATATCTTAATGGAACCTTTTGAACGTAATGATAGTCTCTTCCAGAGAATTCTGGCCATTTTTAATAATGTGAACGATAACATTAAATTTACCATCGATGTACCTGAGATGGACAAAACTCTAAATTTTTTGGACCTCTCAATATATGGAGAAAATGAAAATATAAAGTATTCGTGGTACACTAAAGAAGCTCATTCGAATATCACTTTGAACAGAGAAAGTTGGCTTCCTAGACATGTAAAAAGTAACTTCATCATTAATACTGTAAAACAGGTGAATGATAAATGTTCTGACATGGATAATAAAAATGAGGCCTTTCAAAAATTGGATAAAAGATTCCAGGAAAATGGTTACAAAAATGTCCACAGCAATCGTGTTGTAAAATGTAAAGATAAAAAAATAAGTAAATCGACAAAAAAAGATAAAAGTGCATATTTGAAATTAGATTTTATCAACGATAAATGCACTAAGAAAATCACTAAAATTGTTAATAAGTACAACTTTCCGATACAAATTATCAATAAACCAGCTAAATATCTCGATTGCAAAAATAGGAGAAATAGACATATAAATTGTACTATTTGCGAACATATGCCAAATGACTGTGTGAAGACAAATTTATTGTTTACTCTTTTGTCTGTAATTTCTGCAACAAGAAATACATTGGTCAAAGTTGCAGACAATTCCAAGTTAAATATCGCGAACATGAATATAGTCTGAGAATGAAAAATAACAATAGTGCCCTGTCTGATCATTCTAAAAATGATCACAATAATTCTTTGACAATCAACGATTTTCAGGTAGAGATATTGACACATTGTAATACGCCTGTTGAGACTACATGTAGAATCGCTGAAGCCCAAATGATTGATATTCACCGACCTGATCTCAACAGAAAGTATGAAATAACCCGTTGGTAGTGACGTGGTCCACTCTCATGATTTTAATGGTTAATTTTACAACGCTGAGACGATGCGAGTGGCCTCGCGAAAGCTCAGCGTTCACCATGCTTTTGTTTTCTGGGCCATCATCTGTTGGCTACAGGGACGGAACAATATAAAAGATAACCAGCAGCTTATGATTTTTTTCAAGGGAGATTTACCAAACGAGTTGGAACTCATAAAAATGAATTACCTCCAGTTCGCTGCAGTCAATATTGAATATTATTGGTATTTTCATCTTCGAATTTGAGACATTTCCTGTTTGAATTTTGCCACCAAATTTATGTGCTAGATAATGAGCGATATTTGACTCTACCACACTAATTTTTCAAAATTGTGGATTCTGTGAGCGGTGGTTCTTCAGCTTATAAACATGATTTTATATGGATAGAAAAGTTTATTTCTTGAACTTTTCAACGATAAAAAAATTCTTCATTAGAAAGTTGTATTTAGACGATTTATCAGACTGAAATTTTCATGCATGTTAAGTTGAAGCAAGTAATGAGAAGCAGCAACAATGATAGAAACCATGACATCAAAATGCACATGTCAATGAAATAGCACGATGCCACCAAGTTCTCAAGATACATCAACAAGAGAAACCGGAAAAACTGCCACACTAGACAAGGACGTTGAAGGCTAACAGCATTCTTATCACCTTTATGTATCAGTTTGCGTAGAAACAAAGGAAGCATGGCAACCGTCAGTTATATTGTGTCTGATGTTTCCAGTTATGAAAGATATCATACTGCAGAAGCAAGGTCTGTCTATTTCTTGATTCAAAGGATCGCTATGACAGTGCAACGCAGTAATCCTACCTCCGTATTGAAGACATTATCAATGGATTAAACCATGTCAGAAGTTCCTCGTTATCAAATTATTCAACTTGCTTCTTCTTCACCCTATATAATTAACTCCGTAAGATTCTTGTTATGCACAGCTTCTGAAATTATCACGCCTCAAAGCTACTTCAACCTTCTTTTTGAAAGCTGAAGTCTGAAAAATTGAGTAAAAGTGAAAATTGTATGAAAAAAGTTACAAAATTATATGAATCAGTTGATAAAAATTAAATAGGCCTATACAATTGTGCATATTTTGTGATCATTTGAAAGTACGAAGAATGAACCCTTCTATCGTAGAAAAATCACTCAGATCCCATAAATAGTTCACGAACTAAAAGCCACTGAATAAAGTCCTGATCACAGACCTGCCAACCTTGAAACATGAAAATCCGGGACAAATTTTATTACCGTAACTACCCACGTACAGGACGATACCATGTATAGGACGCAGTGAATATTTGACCCAAAAGCGATGGAAAGACTGTGTGCCTGCGTATAGGACGCATCCTAATTTTAATCCTTAATTTCCATTATTTTTTATAGAAACGGTGTCATTAAGTTAAGTCATCTCCATTCAATTGCTACGATCGCAGTGTGTGCTGATTCATGACTCCCTCATCCTGTCAGTCAAAAATATTTATATATTGATAAATATTGACAAATATTGCAAGTATGAAATGTTTATAGGAAATTTTTGATTTTTGATAAATGCATTATTTTTTTATAATAAAGGTGTCAATGGATAAGACGCACCTGGGCTTCTAGGTCAACTTCTGAAGAAAAAAGTGCGTCCTATATGCGGGGTATTACGGTATTACCAAAATGGTCGAGTAGCAACCCATTTCATCAGCTTTTCAACTCCATTTATGATTTGGAATCAAAAGTAGAAAAATATCATTTATAAACAGGCATGGGATTGAACCAATTATAAAAAGCCGGATTTTTAAAGAGTAGCTGAATCAGCGGCGCATGGCGAGCGTTTAGCGAGCCTATAATTGCCGTGAAGCGGCAAAAAATTTTGAGGTTATAATTCCCCAGAAAGCCTAGAAATCGTCTAATTAAAAGGCTTAATATTTAACACAGGTCTTTACTTTTTAACTATTTATATGACTTAATATAATAATTAAAATACATGGGTATTTACACAATTTAGAATATGTTAAATGTACAAAAATCGAATCAAGTAAGAACCTACATGTACATAGATGAGCAGTAGAAATTCATAGCAGGTACGTAGGTACATATGTATATGAAAAAGTGGGTCTAGTTAGAAATCTTAGCACGCTTAGCAAGGGAAGAAGTGTGTTTCTTCAAGGCACGCTTCAGTATTTTAGAAGACATTTTCTTTGACGCAGCTTTTGACACTACATCTAATGAATGCAAGTTCAGAGTAGACTTCTTTTCATCCAGAATGCGACGACGATGTTCTTGTTCTTTTCGCCGATTTTGTGAAGCCAACCGAAAATTTCCACAGAGACTAGCATATTTTGCTTATCAAACGAAATTATCAAAATGATTTCAAAAAGCCGAAAAAGCCGGAAAAATCCCATGCTTGTATAAATGATAAGTACGTCTATTTCATAACAGCAAGGCAACTGTGGACCATAAAAAATGTTAAACTAAAGGTCTACAAGACTTGGCGAATTTTGTCAATTATGATGGCAAATGATCGAATGAATAAACATTTCGATATAGAGCAACTCTTGAAATCCTAACAGTTAAATCTGTCGTTGGCTAAATTCAGATTCCTACCCATAGGTTCGAGAAACCAAACTCTAGGATCAAGGCTACGGACGCTTTTATTTAGGATGCCGTGCAATGAATTTAAAAACCTTTTTAAACTCGATAGAAGGAAATACATCCGGGCTGCAAAATGATTAATAAAAGACATCAGCGTGAAAAGACAATGCCACCAAGAAATCCGCAAACTCCATCATCATGCATGTTTCCTTATCTTAGGATTGCGCGCGCAGCGCAAATTTTTGAAATATGCGTTCTTAAACGATCTAGAATTCATCTTAGGTTAATAAATTCAAAATCCGGGACAGCATTTTAACTTTTCCGGGACATCCGGGACAGCTCCAAAATCCGGGACTGTCCCGGAAAATCCGGGACAGTTGGCAGGTCTGTGATCATCTGGTCCCGCTGAAAGAAAGTTAAACGGTTAAAATAAGTTTATTCTTTCATAGTTCAGATTATTTTCAAAAACAATAGGCTCAATAATATGAATGTTAGCAAATTTTTAATAGGTCCATCCCGCATCCCTGAAATATTTCATTTGGCCTTCGATTAGTAATGCGGTACACTTTGTATGAAATAGCTAAAATACATGTGGGTCATTCATTCCACGACGATTCAACCAATGGCATGTGGCACTAAGTCCCAGATTTTGCTGATTTTCGGATATATGTTTGCTATGCTAAATCTGAAATATTAGCTTACAATTTTGAATATAGCGTAATCTTGAGCTATTTTTAGAAATTTAATTCCTTTCCAAATTTTTGAAATTCTTAAAATTTGAATTTTTACGCCGCTGTAACTTTTTTCTGTATGTTCGTTACTCAAACAAACTTGGCATGCAGCATTAGCTTGGCATAAAGGAATCACAACTTTCTGTATTCTTGTTACCCGTAATTGACAAGTGTGTTGCTGTATATCAGTGTGTCTCACATCTGTGATCTTAAGCGGCAACCAGAATACAGGGAGCTACACCAGGCATTCAAAAATCGTGTTTTTTCAAAAAATGCCAATAATGGCTGTTTTCAAGCTGGGCTAGCTTTTTTCTGTATGCCAGTTTTGACTGAAAATTGATACCGAAACTCAGGAAAATGCTTAATTACTTGTAGAAGAAATCTGATTTAGCAACCGATAGTTAAAGTGGTACAAATTGGCCAATTTTGATTTTACACATTTTTTCAATATATGATGTCAATATTATATGGGTACTATCGAGAAGTAGCATTTATAGTACAATAATACTTGAAAACGTTAAGTTGGTCTGCGGTAAGAAATTGTTCCCTTTGATAGATACATATATGTATATTGATGATTATACATGAAACTTTGACATATTGCAATAAAGCCAAATATGACTTTTTCGAGTTTTGTTGGACTAGATAGGTCATACAATCAAATCACTTTCCATCACAATCGAATTGTCTTGCATATCTTTTCTACACAATATTTTTCAACATCAACTTTGAAATAGTGCTCGTTGCAAATGGGCGCTTCTCCGGTTCGTTGCGAATGATGTCTCACCATTAGAGTACCTGAAATTACTAAAAGTAATTGATTACTTCAGAAAACAGTAAGATAAATCGATCCTGAGCATTTCACACATTCTTTACTATTCAAAAGTACCATGTCGATTGATAAAGCATATCTAGTCCAACAAAACTCGAACTTCGAAAGTCATATTTGGCTTTATTGCAATATGTCAAAGTTTCATGTATAATCATCAATATACATATATGTATCTATCAAAGGGAACAATTTCTTACCGCAGACCAACTTAACGTTTTCAAGTATTATTGTACTATAAATGCTACTTCTCGATAGTACCCATATAATATTGACATCATATATTGAAAAAATGTGTAAAATCAAAATTGGCCAATTTGTACCACTTTAACTATCGGTTGCTAAATCAGATTTCTTCTACAAGTAATTAAGCATTTTCCTGAGTTTCGGTATCAATTTTCAGTCAAAACTGGCATACAGAAAAAAGCTAGCCCAGCTTGAAAACAGCCATTATTGGCATTTTTTGAAAAAACACGATTTTTGAATGCCTGGTGTAGCTCCCTGTATTCTGGTCACCGCTTAAGATCACAGATGTGAGACACACTTATATACAGCAACACACTTGTCAATTACGGGTAACAAGAATACAGAAAGTTGTGAGATAAGTTTAATTTTTTTGTGTTTTTTCGTGGACCCTATTTTTTTTACCATCCTTGGAGCCATATAGCTCCGTTCTGCATGCCAGTTATCCGTTGAAATTCATTCAGGAATTCCTTTATGCCAAGCTAATGCTGCATGCCAAGTTTGGTTGAGTAAAGAACATACAGAAAAAAATTACAGCGGCGTAAAAATTCAAATTTTAAGAATTTCAAAAATTTGGAAAGAAATTAAATTTCTAAAAATAGCTCAAGATTACGCTATATTCAAAATTGTAAGCTAATATTTCAGATTTGGCATAGCAAATATATATCCGAAAATCAGCAAAATCTGAGACTTAGTACCACAAAATTTTCCAAAAATTGGTTGAATCGTCGTGGAACCGTTAACCGGTGTGGAGAGGTGGGGACAACTCTCCGCATATGGAATAGGCTAGCAAAATTTACTCGACAAGTCACCTAGAATGGTATATTATTATTTCATTATATAATAAAATATCATTATATATTTATTATGGACTTATCTTTTGCGTTTCTGGTATAGTCGGGACCGGAGCAGAGAGCAAATTCGTTAGCGCTAGAAGAAGCTACAGATGGCTGCCTGTACCAGCGACACCGATATTTGGAAGCAGTGGTCTGTTCATAATCCCCATTGGTTTGGGTGGCCTTCCTAATCATGATTTACTGTGAGGTATTCGAACTCATCACTTGGCTTACCCATTGGCTTTTATTCGAAATATCAACGAAAACTCTGATGCACTTTTCTGTCAGTGGCAGGGGTAATAAAATTTTGTTGGCATGATTTCTGACTGACATCACCCTTAACTTGTTGCGGATGTGGGTGCATAAGTAGCCTACTGTGTTAAATTGCGATTTTCTTTCTTAGATTTTTTATTGCTCAAAAACTTGTGCATTTGTAAAATATCTTCCGACTAATAAAATTAATAACCTTAAAGATCATTTAGATATGGCTTTTTAGATGTTGCATTATGCATTTAGAGGTTGCATAATTTGCCATATTACGAGTCTGTTGCGGAAGTGCATGCAAGCACATTATGAAACACAAAATTCAAAACAATATTTTGCGACCCCTGTCGATTGATTGCGACTCTATATTGCATGTGCAAATTATAGTCAACCCAATTGGGTATACGACTTTAATATATTGTGAATAGCCACAAATTTATAGAATGCAACGATTACTTATTTGGAAAATTTTTATCGATTTCACTATAAGCGACGCGTCAACGACAGAGCCATCGCCTCACAGATATCATTGATTGTAATAGGGAAATTAAGCAAATTTCCTTAGTCATATATTCCATCCAAATGTTATGCATATTTACTTGATCAAGATTCGAAGACATTTCATAGAAATAGTGGGCTTAATAGCAGTCATATTGATAGTAGATGAAATCAAGAAATTATAATGCTCATTGACCTCAGAGATAAAAATCGCGAAATTGCATTCCTGGACTATTTAAGGGCTATTTGGTTATTTCGCGAAAATTTAAGGGCGATTTCAGGGCTCGGCCGCCACCCTGTGGAGACGACAGCTTCTGAAGTACATTCATCATGAGAATAGATGCATCCTAAAGCACGACATCTCTTCCATTGAAGTTGCCAAAATGAGCGAAGCCACGAACTTAATTGCTCTTACTCAGAAACTGTATCTCTTCCAAATTGCTGCATATTGCGCGGAGTATGCCAGCGAGAAATACTATACGTTCGATGAGAATATTTGATAGTGACATTCCATTCGACTTGGAAGATTGTGCCTGACTGGAGCTTACATAGAATTCTTGGTTGCAAGCCCAGTGGACACCAAGGTAAGTCATCAGATCTTCTAGCCCTGTCGGAAACCAGGTTAAATCCAAGTGTGTCGTCAAGCGTTGTTACTCCTGATGGATACATATTTCATCGGATGGATAAAGCACCTTGTCATGGTCCTTGAGTTAATGACAAGACAAGCCTTCCCTTGAGAAGGATTCGTAGCTATGAGGATCCAAGGCATTAGTATCTTGCCTTCATTCTTCATTGAGACGATACAGAAAACCACTTTTCTATTTTTCCTATACTGCTCTCCATCAATCGATGCCGACATTTTCAATGTTCTTTCTGATCAGATCGTGTCTCTTCTACAATAGTACCCTAGCGATGTGGTTGCCGTTTTTGGTGACTTCAACGTGCGCAATGTTGACTGGCTTGAGCACTCACGCACCACTGATCTCTCCGGTCAGGCAGCCCAGGATTTCGCTGTCTCTCACAACCTTAGTCAAATTGTCACTTGTCCTACCAGAGTGCCTGACCGAGCTGGGGATACTGGATATCTCCTTGACCTGTTTCTCACCTCAAATCCTTGTTTTTCACACAAGGTTACTTCTCCCCTCGGCACGTCTGATCACTGTGTTGTCACAGTTTCTGGAAAACAAACTTGCTCCACACCGTCTGCGCCTTTCCATAGAACAGTTTATCAATTCTCCAAAGCAGACTGGTGTGACTTCCGCACTTCTCTTAGTCAAGTTCAAGCTGAGAATTTGATTCTGAGCGAGAACGTCCACAAGTCGGCGCAAGAACTGACAGAGTGGCTTCAGAAAGGGATGTTGGCCTACATTCCTCACCGTACTTTCCAAACGAAGCCCCACTCACAACCTTGGTTTACACCAGAATGTGCAGCTGCAACCTGCCAGCGTGACCACTTTTTCCATAAGTATAAGCGTGACAGTACCGCTGGCAATCTTGAATTGTACAAAACCGCACGTAGACATTGCAAGGAAACCATACATCAGGCCAAAAGTCGTTACGCTTTGCATGTACGGAAATCCATTGCTACCCAAAAGCTTGGCTCTAAGGACTTCTGGAGGATTTACAACAGTGTCACCAATAGGAACAAATCCTCCATCCCAGCACTCCGTCATGCCGAAGTCAGTACTTCTATGGCGACAACCTCAGCAGACAAAGCCGAGCTTCTTTGCAAGGAGTTTGCGAAGAATTCGTCATTAGACGATGTAGGTAGAATTCCATATATACCAAATAAATATGTTATATTTAGCAACCAGGGTTTCCCAGAGATCGACTTAATGAATATATCGTCGTGGCCGAATGTGATACATACGAAAAAACATGGTCCCGCCGCCGAAGTCAACAGCTCAACGCAGCCTCGAATATCGACAGAGACGACGATTAGCTGATGAAGACGGGTTCAAGAAGAAGAAAGCTGAAGAAATGCGTTGCTATCGTAGTAGACGATCACAGAAGTTGACTGAGCGAGAGAAAAGAGAGAGAAGAGAATACGAACGTTTGAAGAAAAGGAGACAACGGGAGAAAACTAAGAAATTGAACGCCGATAAATACCGATCTCCATACGGCTCTTCTTCAAGTTTAGGAAAAGCCATTGCGAAGGTCAAGAGAAATTTATCTCGAAGTCCTCGAAAATCAAGAATCGTGGTTCAACGTCTCGCAGACAATTTTGGAGTAAACTTTTTATCTACAGGGAAATGCGAGCTTCCTAGCCGGTCCGATGACCAAATAATTTCGGCAGTTCACAAATTCTTCGAGTTGGACGATATTAGTGTTCATTCTCCAGGTCGGAAAGACTATCACATCATACGGAATTCAGAGGGTAAACAGAAGACTCAACGCCGATATTTGAAATTTAAACTGAACGAATGCCTATCGATGTTCCACGAGAAATACCCAGATATATAAAGATTGGATTGAGCCGATTTTCTTCTCTACGACCTCCGCACATCAATCTCAGCCGGAACACACCAATCGAATCATGTCTCCGTTTGCAGCATGAGAACTTTAGACTGAAAATGGATTCACTTCATCGCTACGATCCAGCTCGTTTTAGTCAGTTGTCGGACAACTTTCTGGGCAAGTGCGTCTGTGAAAGCAATCGTACACGCTGTTGGTTCCAGAAGTGTAATTTGTGCAAGGACTCTAAATTACTCATTCAAATGTGGAATGTGAGTGACGCCGATCTTACATCGAATAAAAATCTACACTGCTGGTCATGGTGTAAACGAGATAGTCGGATTGAGAAGGTCAGGCAAGATGCGACATTCAGTTCGATTCTACAATCTATTGTCAACGATTTTCCTCAGTTTCTAACACATTGCTTTGTAAATAAGAGTCAGAAAGAGTCATTTTCAGGTGATCGCAAATGTGCACAGGAGGACGGTTCAACAACTGCGGTTCTTCAAGTAGACTTCGCAGAAAACTTCACGTGTATGTCTCAAGATGAAGTCCAAAGTGCATACTTACAATCGAACTCAACTAACTCTATTTACTTCTTACTTGTGGTTCCGAAATGAGTCACGAGGACTTGTTGTGGTATCCGACACCCGAACTCATGCGAAGAACGAAGTTAGTGTATTCTTGAAAACCATCCTTCACGAAATTGCCAATGAGAACATTCAAGATTTGCACATTTGGTCAGATGGACCAACTTCTCAATTCCGCAACCGCTTCACAGTGAAAATTATGGAAATAATGCAGACTGAAACCTATATCAATATTGAATGGAATTTTCAATGTCCAGGTCATGGCAAGGGTGCCGTTGACGGAATCGGCGGATCAGTTAAACGTGCTGTATATGATGCTGTAAGAACTCGTCGCTTTTTGGTTCATGATTTGGATTCCTTCGTCGCTGCATACCACGAACTCGGCTTAAGAGTTACGATCTTGTCTGTATCTGCTAAGGAAATCCAGACATTCTCTAGTGAGCGTAACCTTCAAACAGTTCTTCTCCGAAGCCCCCGCTGTAGCAGGTATACGGTCCGCCTCATGGATGAACTGGAGCAAAAGTGCAAATCGTGTCATAGTGAGGCAATTGAGCAACGAAGTACTTGATGAAGTCTCTATGAAAGTTCACGACGAAGAGTCGCCAAAAACATGTTCTAGGTGGGTTGACACGCAATTTTTCCCTCGACATGGCGATTTTGTCATTATCCCATACGAAGGAGCGTGGTATCTGGTTGTCGTTGACAGAATGATCGGTGAACAACGAAGAAGAGAAAACCATTGATGTGAAATGTCTCGTACCAGCCGGACCTTCAAAAGAGTTTTGGTGGCCAGAAAAGTTGGATGAAGGTGAATATCCGCTGTAGGAGATCATTTGTAAACTTCGTCAAGCACCGATACCTATTTACAATCGTCGTCAACTTCGATTCGGCATAACAGATGAGATCTTGGCTGAAATTTGTTGTGTGACTCATCATCATTTTGAGAAATATTATCAATAGTTCAGTGATTATTGACTAGCTTTCTTTAAGAGCAGTTTGTTTTTTACATTCATTCTATCATTGAAATTGTACGTCACATGATGTAGTTTTCATTATAATTGAAAGTTATTACACCGTATATCAGGGTATGGACTTCGTCTAGTAGTGTCACACAGAAAATGTCCCGTAGTATCACATCTCTATCTAAGCACGATAAAGCATGTATCTGTTATCTATGACTGATAATTACTTTAAAAGGTAATATTTGGTATATGAAGTGGCATATTTAGATATGATTTTACCATATACCAAGGTGTGGAACTTTGTCCCGTAGTGTCACATCTCTATCTAAGCACAGTAGCCTACAAAAAATATATGCTATCTATGATAAATGAATGCACAAAAAGGTTATATTGGGTATCTAAATTGACATAATCAGATATGAAGGAGGAATCATAAGAAACAGAGCAGAAATTTCCAATTATCTAAATGTATCAAAAAGTGGGGGAATTTTCGTGTCCCGTAGTGTCAGGTCAACCAATAGAAGTATAGCGCTAATGATAATGAAGCAATCAATCTGATCCAACATTATTTGAATGTGGGATACCCTGTGCTTGAATTTCAAATGGATTATTTGGCGATAAGAAACATATTTTAAGGATAAAATTTATCTCTATGACAATGTTGATGGAAATTTTGTCCCGTAGTGTCACATGGAATTGCCTAGCAGCGTATACGGCAACACATCAGCGAGCGCGATTGAAGATTGACGGTGTAAGTGACACTGATATTTATGATATTATTTTGGTATAAGTGAGTCCGATCGAATTGAAGTGAATTCAACATTACGAGGTAAACTGTAAGTGTAAAGTTTTTCTTTTATCGTTGCGTATCGTATCATATAACTATAGTCTTAAAAATTAATATTGTTAATTGTTGTGATTGGAAGCTGAATAATAGCTCATGTAATTGAATAATTAATTATTAGAATAATTTGTTGACACTGTCTGTATTATGATTTGAACTGACAGGGTTGCTGCCTTTAATGCAGCGTTAATTTTCCTCTTTCCAAGCCAATTGTTTTTCGTGTGTACAACAGTTATGTTAATCTCCAATTTTTGTGCTTATCCTATCAAGAACTAAATTCAACAATTGCTTTATTTTGATTAATTATCTTACTTGATAAATAACTAAATAACAGATTGAACAAAGATGATTGTCTTTTCATTGTCTGCTTAATCGCTGAAATAACATTGTCCGGGGCTGTAGGCCCATTGAAGTCACAAAAAACACCTTTTATTCAACAATAGAATAAAGCTACCTCTGTCGATCTATCTCTCTCTTATCTCTGCGTACAGTTAACACAACGGCCGAATAGTGTGATCTAAATTTTTGTACAAATAGATTTATCACAGGTCTATCGAAAAAGTGGAATTGAGGATTATCAAGGTTGATTCCAATTCCAGTAGATTTAAATATCGTCAATTCCAATTCCAATTCCGACGAAAAATGGAATTAATTCCGGATCGGAATTAATTCCAATTCCGACTTTTCTAACTCTGTCAGCAGTTATGCAGGGTTTCAGAATTGGCCGCCAATTGCC
>CAJQUW010015664.1:0-119993 GCA_907163375.1 Prostheceraeus crozeri | reverse complement strand
CCGCGTATACACCCGCGTTTTAAGATACCGCGTATTTATCCTGGCAATGAAACGGAGTTGGCGCTATCGCCTACAGTCCAGACATGTTTGTGTAAAGGACCCAACTATAGAGCTCCCCCGAACATACTAAATAAGCTGACCGATAACTCCATTGAAGCCTGTGCTTCAGATAAAACTAATAGGTTCGTAATCACCAGCTCTGCATCTTTAATACAACGTACTGAAAACATTTTAAAAGATAAAAATAGCTACTGCGAAGTAGAACCTACTAGCATAACTAAAATTGAAAACCAAGCGAATGCTATCATTCGTAAAACCTGTCACAGCGTATTAAAAAAATCTGAATTTGAACACCTGTTAGCTTCTGGAAGCCATGCAGCTTCGTTCTATGTTAAAATAAAAGATCACAAAAATAAGACTGACGATGACGAGTATCCACTGAGACCCATTGCATCGAGCATTGGTACCCCAACGGAAAAAATCGATTGGATAGTCACTAAAATATTGACTCAATTGGTGGAGTTCATCCATACTAAAATAAAGAATTCCATGTTCTTAATTGAAAATTTAAAACAATTGAACATAGCAGATAGCTGCAGCACGTTCATCTCTTTGGACGTTATTAATTTGTATCCTAGCATTCAAATAAAACACGGCATTCAAATTGTGTCAAACTTCCTAAAAGAACACTGGGACAAAATCGACACTTTTTCCCTTACTTATGATGACGTACATAACTGTCTGAAATTCATCTCTTATAATTATCACATAAAATTCAATAACGTAACCTACCGTCAAATAAAAGGTTGCCCGATGGGAGCTCGATTCTCGCCACCATTCGCCATAATCTATATGTACCACCTAGAACAAAAGGCTCTTGAAATTCTAAAAAATGATTTCAGCATAATTCCCCAATATTACGGTAGATACATAGACGACATAATCACGGGCCCATTTAAAACGAGCGATGCTCACAGTATCAACATTATCAACACCGTATTCAACTCGGTGTCACCAGACATAAAATTTACGATAGAAGTCCCTAACGAGGCTGTTTTGAATTTTTTAGATGTTAGCATTGGGATAAGCAATAATAGCATCGAATATAAATGGTACGTAAAAAACATGCACTCCGGCATATCTCTAAATAAAGACAGCTGGTTGCCTCACCATGTCAAAACCAACTATATTAAAAATAGCCAAAATGATGTCGCCAGGAAATGCTCCGACCAAAGCAAAAAAGACGAAGCTCTCTCAAAACTTAATCATAGATTCAAAAAGAACGGCTTCACTAATCGTGAGATAGCCACTAAATCGAGTAATAAAACTAAAATAAGTAACAATGACTTTGTTCCCTGTAAGATAAATTTTATAAGTGATACGTGTAATCGCAAACTAAATAAATTGATAAAACAGTGTGATCTACCGATCAAACTCATTAGTAAACCTGCTCCTACTCTTCAATCAGTTGTTAAAAATAAACAAGAAAATAATAAGCATAGTGACTGTCGCCTCTGTGCGTTACTTCCGAATAATTTCGCTTGCTCGGACCGTTTCCTAGTCTATAGATTTAAATGTAATTTATGCAGCGATTTTTACATCGGTCAGACTAACCGTCCGTTTTATAAAAGGTACAACGAACACAGGCGTGATTTAGATAATAAGAATAAAAGAAATGCACTTTATGAACATGGTTTGAAGAATCACGATATCTGTGACATTAACATGTCTAATTTTGATCTTGATATTATTGACAGAAGTAAAAGTGCTATCGATTGCAGGTTGACTGAAGCTCGTCTCATAAAGACACTTCGACCTCCCATTAACCGGAAATATGAGCTCCCACAGTTTTAACAGCATTCAAGAACTCCACTTCATTGCCATGTATTTAACACGCTGTGTCATACTGCCAATTTTAGTCTTGGCCCTTAGAAGTGTCCGTGGCACGAAGCGCCGGCCGTTTGCGAACGAGGATTGTAAATTATTTTATTTTATTTCGGTCATTATAAAAGAAGGAGAGAAACTCAAAAATTGTTTTCACAATGTCTCTGGATGCCTCACATGCCGCGCGAATTCTCCATGATTCTCTGAAGAACCGGAAGGAATCGGTAGGAACATTGCTTCAAGTTCAACATTTTTCACAAATGCCATGCCTGTTCAAGCAATGTACTGTACCTACGTATGCCATGAAGAAATGCTTCCGCCATGTCATTTAGGAAATGCCAATAACAGGAAGAAGAAAATTACAAAGTTAATTTCCTTTTCAATACGTCTCCTGAGAAAGACTGTATCATAGAACATGTATTAAGACTTAGCAACGAAAAGCATCGAAATGAAGCCACGAGCAAGCCAAAAAGGAAATAAATTGCTTCGTGGATGCATGCAGGAAACAACTCAGTAATATGACAGAAAATGTGACTAACTATGATTATTCAGTTTTTGCGATACTGCCTATTCATATCCACCCAACCAGGAGTGCATGAAATGTCGTGAATGTGGTCAAAGCAGTTTCATGAAGCAAGCATAGACTTCGACAGTGACACTGACGATGACTACCGCTGGAATAATATAATCGGAAAACTAGATTAGTGATTTCTAAGATAGGCGTATTTCCCGCCGTGATTTTAGAGTGTGGCACCTTTTTGCTTTTTACTGCAATTTTTTCATCGATATCATTCCAATAATTATTACTTGATTTGAGTTTTACACTTATCTAGTTGCAATGTAACAAATTTCGAGTGAAAATAATGTATATTGTAGAAACTGGAAGTGTTTTTGCTCAACATGAATAATTACCCGACTTGACTCCATTTGTCGATTGCGATCAAAATGCAATTCGACCTAGCATTTCATGGTGCAGGGATTTTTGAATCTTCAGTTCCTCTAGAAAGGTAGAAAAAATTAGACCTCACCTAATATTTGGGGATCAACTGAGAGTGGTCAATAATTTCACCTTGATTCATGATGTGACTTTTGGTTACTAGAAATAGATTCATCATGCTAGAGGCGTGACAATCTGGAAATGAAAATTTCGAGTTAACTATACACGTAGTGTTATGCAGTAAAATTGCCCATCTCATCAAATTTGCTAAAAACGACAAATATCTTCATTGCACAATGCACATTCAGTATTATGAATTAATATTGAACAAGCATTTCAGTCTCGCAAAAATGGTCAGATGAACCAATCAAGCTAAAAGAAAGAAAACTAAAATAGAGTGTATCCACTTCTAGAGGAAATCGAGGAGTGGGCAATTTGGCTGCACAGCACTTTTCCAAAATTAAAACATGCCATTTTTTGGCATTACGGAATTATTCTTCTTACAACGAATTAACATTTGTCGGGATCTACCTTTAACTTGTTAGTACAAAACCGATCTTGTATTATCGTTAACCCTTTGACTGCGGATGTCCAGGCATTCAAGTAATGACTAATTTCCTCCTGTGTGCGGCTCGGAATATTCAACCATCTCTCTGAATGCGGGAGATTTCCAGATCATCTTGATCAGAGAGCCTTTCATTGAAGTGATATGTGTAAATATTGTGACGACTTGTTAACGCCAGAACTCCCAGAAAAAAGTTTACTTAAAACTACCACTCCAATTGACCGGTATAACTATGTGATTGATGCATCATATAATTTATGATAAATATTGTTTATAAGGTTTTCAGTATTAACCTGTTCAATTGAAGTCGATTTTCATATTCCCACTATATGTACGTGGAGTTTCATAGGCCAATACTTGCTAACATACGTATACTCGTACGTGCAGTTATCTAGGCCTATTGACCGACAGACGGACGATTTTAGTTGACTGACTGTCGGTTCTATACTCTCCCTATTGTTCTTAAAAGAATCACATGGAATTGATCGATAAGGCTTTATAGCTGACTCACTCATATTACTTTTAGTAGATTTGCTGAAATAGACCTTTAGCGTGTCATTATTTTAAATCTCAATCTCAGAAATAACAAATTTTTCTGAAAGAATATGTGCTATAGGCAATGCTTATGATCAATGTGATATAAATCCCTAACTGAAATATCAGATGACTCTTATGAACTTTTTACATTTCATTATGGATGATCTTTTTGCATGTATGTACGTATATAGGCCTATTATATGAGTTACTAACATTGTATTTTATTGACCCATTAGTCTATGTGGTAGATAACATAAAGCATGTTTCTCGTCAAATTTGAAATTTAATAATTCATTTTCACATGCATGTTCATACTTTAACATCCACATCGCTATGAAAAATGCACACATTATTTGAGGATAACACAAATCTGTGACCTGTATGCACCATTGTACCAGAGCAGTAGAAGGCTTAAGACAGCGCATCTTTGTTTTGCTCTGCTAGAATGACACCGTCGACAAGTTGTCGCACATAATAGTTCTTCCTCACCAATGACTTGATATTTTTGAAGTGGATAGAACGACTCACGTCTCTACTTGTGATCCCGGCACAGTATGTTGCTTGGATAATGATTAAAGAAATGCACGGCGCGAAGAAGTGAACCACTGTGTATCACTGACTTTAATGTAAGCATGCAATATATGACCCCAAACGTAAACGAACTGTTAAGTTGATTAAAATTGATGGTGGCACACGGGAAGTTCTTCATTTCAAGTTTTGTTTCAGAAAAAATTAAAACTGCGCTCCCTTTCTTTTTAAGCCGAAGTTATATTTATTGATTTAAAATACAGATGAGACGGGTCGACCGGTTTCTGCACTCAGTGCCTTTCTCAAGACCCAACATTTAAAAACTTGCAATGGATCATGCATTACATTTAAATACGAAGACATGATCACTCACATCAGTTCATCTTTCCGATTGATTTTAGGCTTCAATTTGCGTATCAATTCACTCTCAGCTAACCGAGTTTTTATTGGATTATTCTGAATATCTATGAATGACAAAGTGAAGGCATCTATGGAAGAAGTATTGGTGTGGTCAAAGTGTACCGAAGACATATGAACCGATAGAGCACTTTTACTATCTCTATTGTCAATGCTACGACAATGTTCTTGGAAACGATATCTAAAAGGACGGTTCGTAGAACCTATGTAGAAGTCACCACACAAAGAACACGTGAATTTATAAATAACATACCGTTTCTCACAAGCATGATCATTATTTAAAGATTCGCAGATTTTACAGCTACAATTAATAGAAGAATTTAGAGAATTGAACTTACTGAAAGTGCTTCGTATTTGTTTTCCAGGTTTTTGAACTATTCTAAAGGGCACGTCATATTTTTTCACTAACTTATTTAGTTTTCTGTGTGTAGCGTCATTTATAAAATCCAGTTGTAGGATGCTATTTGTATTATTTTCGTCCCTGCTCTGTTGCTTAGGGCGTTTTTCTTGAACATTAACACAAATTATTTTTTCTTAGTTTTTTCTTAAAGTCGTTTACATGACGCCCAACATCATCGCTATCAGAGCAACGAACACCTATGTTATTTATCGTGTTTTTAATGAAGTTTTGCTTAACGAAATCTGGAACATTGCTAAATTTATCGAGACATATTATCCCCGAATGATTTTCTTTATTGTAAGGCTGGAAGTAAACTTCCCTTTCTATTGATATAGATAAATCCAGAAAATTTAAGAAGCCATTTTCTGGTGCTTCTATGGTAAATTTTATGTCTGGGTGAATAGAATTAAAAATTTCTAATATGCTATTGAACAAAGACGGTTCATTGGCAAACGGGCCAAAAATTATGTCATCAATATATCTACGGTATAATTTGGGTTTTATGTCATTAGTCTCTAGTTTTTTCAAAGCCAATTCTTCTATGTATTTCATAAAAATAATCGCAAATGGTGGCCCAAAGTGCGAACCCATAGGACAACCTTTCTTTTGAAGATATGCAATATTGTTAAATTCAATCTCGTAATTAAGAGCTACCAGTAGTATAGGGTATAGGATTCGGCGCATCGCTTCGCTCAGCACCGAATCCCACACCTAGGTAGTTACAAAAAATGAAAAAATACAAAAAAATAGGGTCCTCCTGAAATTTATAAAAAAACAGACAAAATAGATACAAAAAATGAAAAAAATACAAAAAAATAGGGTCCTCCTGAAATTTATAAAAAAACAGCTAAAATAGATGCGAAATGGGAAAGTACCTTAAAGTATGACCCATGAACAAAAATATTCATTTAAAAATGGAAGATGAAAAAACAAAAGAACCATCGGCCCCCTTATATCCTTCATTATCATATGACATAAAACCTTCGGTTCCCAATGAAATGGATATAGCAAAACACAAAGATAGAGTCAGGTACATGAAAGATAAGGAAGCCCAACTATACTTAAACTAGAACATTATAATAAATTAAGAAAACGAAGGACCATAGCTAAGAAAGTGATGTAACACAATTCCGCTGAAAACCCAGGCGAAAACCCGTCTGCTACACTATCAGCCCCTTTTAGAACCGTTATGTAAAATCAACCATTTTTGCACAAAATTGTTTCTTATTCACCAAAATTGACGACGAAATTACATATACAAATATTTGCTCATTTTCAACAGTAATTTTACAAAATGTCAAGAAATGTCCTCCTCGAAAGGAGACATTTTACTCTGTAATAACTTTGAAAAGTCTCCTGTCAAGGAGACATTATATTAACTATATAGTGATATAAGTAGTGCGTATGAATGGACGCACTTTACTAATGTCCAAAGAAATGGTCTCCTCGAAAAGGAGAATATGAGAATGTTACATTTGAAAAGTCTCCTGTCAAGAGAACATTTATATTCTATAATAGTGATATAAGTAGTGCGTATGAATTGACGCACTTACAAAAAATGTCAAGAAAAGTCTCCTCGAAAGGGACATGGTGAGAATGTTACATTTGAGACTATCAGAACCCATTGGGCTTTCCATTCTTGGGACTACATTCTTGGGACTATCCATTCTTGGGTTTCATATTGGGGTTTGCATTATTTTCTTCAAATGTTTTTTTCGGCGGCCGTCCATTTTTGATGTCGATTAAATTTTATACGAAAATTGATTTAAAGAATGTTTGCGGGATTCATGAGAATCGCGATGAAACGGATATTGTAGAATAAAAGTTATAAAGTCTTCTTAAAAACGCGACATAACACCAGGAATATTGAAATAGTCACTAAATAAATGTATTCCCGCACGGTAGAATTTTGAATGCACGCCCCTTCAAGATAGCTAGTTTCAAACTACTGTTCTCATGATGAGTTTTCGTAGTTTTCAACATCTTTGTAGAAACCACGTAGCGTCGGCAGATCACAAGATGCAGTTTAAAGATGCTTCAAAAGTTTCTATAATTCTCCATTCTTTGTATAAATAATCTTCCCTCTCTTTTGCTTAATATTCCTCCTTCGTACTCTTGGAAAAACTTCTTCATTAAAATAGCCATCCACATTGCAGATGAATCGTGAAAGACACAGTCACGTAGAACTCTCACAGAGAGAATGAAAATTGACAAAGACGTGGCCTATCATCAAGTTCCTATGGCAACCGCTACTGCTTGTGGCAGACAATGGTGTCATGCATATGCCAGATCACGTTCGTTGAGAGAACAATGAAATGTCGCCAACGGACAATAGCAACTTATTTAGCGCAAGCCTAGCCACAGCAAAGTCCACCCGCTAGAGGAACAAAAGCCCTGACATACAGATGTGCAATGCTTTTGGTGTCATTTCTGAAATAGAATTTTATCTCATGTAAAATACTACCCTATCGAGTTTTTTTAAATTAAATGGAACGCAAACTACGAGCAAATTTCCGACCTAAAGAAAATTGCTAATCAATTAGGAATAAAGAACTTTCATGTTTATAATGAGAGAAACGAATTACAATTGATCAAATAAGCCAACTGTAAATTTCATAACGAATCTCACACTTCAGAACCAAAACGGCGTACATTTTCAGCAGCGTTTACAAATCATCAGCAAACGATTAGTTTGACGCATACGGACTTCCACCTAACGAATGAAGTAAGAGAAATACTTGGAAATGGTATTTTATAATACATTTCATATTCAAAAACTAGGAACTACCTATTGTGGTCAATAGTTTTTAACGTTTTTGTACAAATTACAAAAAGGAGTACCATTTCTAGATATAATGTTAGAGTTAAACGATAAAGTTAAACGATAAAGGTTATAGCTCGGTTTTCTGTAATGCGTTTTCATAGAACTACCTTTGATATCCTCATTATCTAAACTCTTTAATTTCATAAGTAAACGGAAACTTTTGATTTATTTACAAATTTCAAATATCTCTTGTCGTCCAGTTAATCCCGACGAAGCCCTTTTCAATTTGTATCTTAATTTAAATATTCGTACCCTATCCCCAATTTTAAATTTCGGCTTAACGTTTTCTGTAAATTCGGATTACTCTCATTCGAATAATTATTTCGAATATTCTATCTTTCCGTATCAAATCAGATCGTCAGAAGCATTCTTGGAGTTTCTTCTATAACCTGAATGAATCTTATAGTTATATCTTCTACACCCTGGTAATATCTTCAACCATTCTGATTCCTTGCTCAGTAAATTTCTAAAGATCTTACTTTTTTACGTTCTAGTTAAAGCGCTCTATTACTACAAGCCTTTTCCTGCATTGTCAGTTGAATAAACAGGTCCAAAGATGGCTTTACGTTTCTATTGTAAAACTCGGACCCTTTATCAACGAATAGCTTTTTTGGCTTTCCTAAAACTTTCTTTAAAGATTTCTTCAAACGCATATTTAACTGACAGATCCACTTTTTGTTTTTAAAGGCTTACCCAAGCATATCGTGTATATAAATCTAATAACGGTCAATGCGTACTTAAACCCTCTTTCATTAGGCATATTTATTAGATCAGCACTCCATTCCAAATATCATCTTATTAAATACTTTTACCTTCAATAGATATTTCGGCTTTCTGTATTCCTGTGAAGTTCGGACGCCATAGCGGCTTGGGTCATTTTCGGCTTTTATTCAACGAAGTTGACGGAACTAAAGTTTTATCTATCCCCTGGCCAAAAAGCATTTTGGCTTTGTAAAGCTTCTTAACAAACAATCTTTCAAAATCCTTTTTAATAATTCCCGTTATTCTTAGCTATTTCTTATTTAATTTCTTTCATCTCTTTTTTATTTTGTAATCTTACTTAACTTCTTTTTTTCTTTATCATACTATTCGTATTTCCTTTTCTCACATCGTCTTTATCTTCTACTCTTTTCTTTCTTTATCTTCTACTTCTAGTCTCTTTATTCAATTCTTTCTCTAAATTAGATTATGAATCTATCTAATTCTTGTATCATTTTTCTTATCTGCTTCATGTCGAGAACTAGGGTCATGATTTCGATAAGCTAATCATGTTTATTAAGCGGCGGCGGTCTACACTATTTATTGTTTACTATTTTCGTCTCTAGGCGTGTCATCATCATTTAATCTTAAAACCTTAAATCTAATCTTGTGCCGGGCCAGTACAATTATGCCCAGTAAAGGTTTCTCTTCGAATATTTACTCCAAATAAACCCGGAAAGTTTTCTAATATGCGTTTTTTGTATATCACCACCGCAGTGTGTGGAACTTGTTCTTATCGCCTCCATTATAGAGCGTCGGTTTTGGTTTAGGCTAAAATTTAATAAAATCCCAATTAGAAAATTTTAAGTTTTATCCAGAGACATTTTTAAAGATTAAAGCTATCGAACATACAGGATTGAATAAGGCCAGATCCGTCTTTTGTTTCTTTTATTTGAATCAAATCAGCAATATGGTAGGACATTTTTAAGAACTCGTTTTTCCCCTTCAATCAACTAAATTTAATTTGCCTAAGAAATTTCTTCTATTTTCCGTCACCTCTAGCAGCTTTCTCTAACTCCCCCCTATTATACGATTTTTCTCTCTAAAGCGCCATTCTCCTGCTTTATTTTTTTTACTGCCGGGACAATACCCCAGCTTCCCGCCCGCGCAACACTTCCTCTCTGCTATACCACCTATGATTAAGCGGAATTAATGGGAGAATTCCGCAAAAAAAAAAAAAACATTCTTTTCTTCTTGTAAATTTGATATCTCTATCATTGGTTTACTTATGTAATACTTCCTTGTGTTAATTGTAATAGTTTTTAAGGGGTATTTTGTCATGAGTTACGTAGTTTTAAGTCAAAACCGTTTTATTATTCACTTGCCCATTTTTAATAAAAAAAGTTATAGTCTTGGGTTTTTCTAACCAATGGAGTGGAGGGGGCGAAGCTCCTCTGGCTTTAGCCGCTTCGGAACCAAAGTCATACTAAGGTTTACAACCAATCCTAACCATCTTCCATTAATAATTTCAAAGAATATTCGGTGTCTCTAGCAATAAAACATAAGCCATCATGATTTGTGGAATTTGCCTTTTCAATATTAATTGTCACATCACAACCGTCTTGATAATATCTATCAGATTGTGCACTTAAATCAAACAGAAAACTGGATATAATTCTTCAATCTCCAGGATTTAATGTTGCTTCAACACCAAATTCTCGGCACAAATTTCTATAAGCATCATAATCCTTCCATAAACTGAATTATATGCGTTATCAAATCTCAATGATCTATAATAACGTGGTTTGATTTAATGAAATATTGTAAACTTCGAATTGAATAATATGGAAAAGATTATTGTTCTTATCGAAACTAGGCGTTTTTCATGCTTTGAAAAGTGAGCAAAAAATATCTTGGAGTATTTGATGTTCCTTGTGAAAATGTCCAGTTAAATCTTTGTTCTGTAAAAGTGACAGAGCTCGCGGTACGCTTTCAATAAAACTTACTGGAATGGTTTATTAGTATCCTAAAATCGTTCGTAATATTAATTCCACCTCTAAACTAGGAGTAATTGTGCTTAATCCACCATTCAAGTCTAATCAATTTATAGGTATGCTTTCTTCCCAGCCTTTCCATAAAATATTGATTCATTATTTACAGTGCGATGAACTATGAGTTTGAATTTCAATTGACATAGTAGTAAGCAAATGACAAACAATCGACCGGCGCCCCCCCCCCTCTGGAACGGCAGAGTGTCGTGGTCGGCCGCCGTGGTGCTTCGGGTCTGAGTCCCCCCCCCCTCTGGAACGATAGAGTGTCGTGGTGGACTTGGGCGACCGCCAGGATTAGTGTTGAGGCTATAGTGTGTGATGTTTTTGGTGCAATCTGCTGAATGTTGGGTTGTAAATGGGTTGTTTCGAGTGGAAGGAGTGTTCGGATGAGAAAACGGAGTCCAGATTCGGAATCTACGTGAAATTTTGGGTTAGGAAGGATGTTTCCAGCGAAATCGGAGAGAAAAAATTTTCGGCTGACGTCCCCCCCCCCCTACACAGCTTGCTTCGATTTTGGCTTCTAGTGGACGGATTTTGTCGTGCGATAGCTCGTTTGAAAGCTAAGAGTGAGACAAATTCAGTGAAAGAATCGGCTTGTTCCTATCTGTCTTCGTTTAGATGTGAGACGCCATTTAAGATTTTGGGACATTGGTGAAAAACGACAGAGTTAGAATTTGGGACGTTTTGGGCTGTAGCTTCAAAACGAAGCATCGGATTGGAAAACGGATTTCAGATTTGGAATCAGCGTGAAATTCTTTATCTGTATAGTGAGTTTCAAGTCAATCGGCGAGAAAAAATTTTCAACATTTTTCGAAAAAACGACAGAGTTAGAATTTGGGATGTTTTGGTGTGTAGCGCCCAAACGAAGCATCGGATGAGAAAACGGAGGCCAGATTCGGAATCTACGTGAAATTTTGGGTTAGGAAGGATGTTTCCAGCGAAATCGGAGAGAAAAAATTTTCACTGACGTCCCCCCCCCCCTCTGGACAGCTTGCTTCGATTTTGGCTTCCAGTGGACGGATTTTGTCGTGCGATAGCTCGTTTGAAAGCTAAGAGTGAGACAAATTCAGTGAAACAATCGGCTTGTTCCTATCTGTCTTCGTTTAGATGTGAGACGCCATTTAAGATTTTGGACATTGGCGAAAAACGACAGAGTTAGAATTTGGGACGTTTTGGACTCTAGCTTCAAAACGAAGCATCGGATTGGAAAACAGAGACCAGATTTGGAATCAGCTTGATGTTATTGTCCAATGAGGATCATCATCCAATGAGAATCAAGCATTTCTTTATAAATAGCGAGCCTTCCACAGTGAGAATCATTCCATCGTTGAATCACACGAGTGACGGACGCACATTTTCTCTCTCTCTAGTTCCCTGTTCTATTACCCAACTAAAATGGTAAGTCGCTACTTCCCTCCCTCTCCTCCCTTGAACGTAAACTTAATACAATCTTTTTTCATTTCAGGCATCTACTCCATCTGCTGCACTAGTAGGACAAAATGGCGGTCAAACGTTACAAGGTTCGCTACGGTCAGATCATCTACAACTGAGGCCAGTGGAAGAAACATCCAAGGTACATAATCCTACACCGCTACAGCGTAAATTTAAACAAGCCTTGCGTTATGATGATCATAGCGTAGTACTCCAAACGGGAATGCTCCCTTCCACGGATGTCAAGATAATGCACAATCAGTATGGGACTACATACTGATCCCCGTGAGTCCGTACATTCGCCACCAACTTGATATTATTGAGGAGTACGTGACATTAAATATGGACATTCCTACTCCTCTTGCTCAAGAGTGGAAGGCGAGAGATGACAAGGATACTCCCTATAGAAAGATTTGGGATGGTAATCACATTTGCCTACCGGTATCACATTGGTGTACTTACTATAAGAAGGATGGAGATCATTCAATACCCATCAGATGTGATGAGCTCGGAGAAGGTACTTGGGATATCCTTTTCAAAGTGAATGGGCTATATTATGGTCGACACAAGGATAATAAAATAGCCTCTCTCTCCATGCATATGGAATCCATTTTATATATTCCGAAACCACCCAACGTGGACGACATAATTGATCAAATCCTTAACAGCAGTGGTACGAAGCGCAAGTCGGAGAAGAATGCTACATCAAAACGCAAATCAAAGAAGGAGAATTACTAGTCCTTTCCTAACTCTACCCTATGACAATTCGCTTATGTGCTTTGAGTGTCGTAGACGTGGTCTTATTAGATACATTTTACTTCTTCGTTGCCATCATATCATTTGTGTATTTTGTCGTGAAAAGCATCGATGTAATTCTTCATTTTGTAATATGTTATAGAACGCTTCCTTAGATGTGTAAATTTCCGTTTTAGGCTTCTATCATCATTTTTATGGATTGTGAGGGTGAACCTGTACAGGAGCTCAGTGCTATTGCTATGAACAATTGGACATATCAGATTGTTAGTGTCTATCATCAACATGCCAACTGTGATCCCAATGTTGATCAATGGGCGAGAAAACACATTCATGGACTTAATCTGAAATATTTGCAAGACTATGGCTTTTCTTGTGAGAGTGCTCTTCTTATTGACTTTAAACGATGGTTAGCTGCTTTCAATGTTATACGCATCTTTTGTAATAATCCTGGTAAGGAGAGGAAAGTATTTCCCAATCTAATCATTGATGATATTTTGCTCCCGCCTTGGGATAGTAGAGTGAATCAACATTATCATGAAGTCACGAAACGTTTTAAGGATTTGTGTGTTCCTATTTTGTCTGTTCGTTGTAGTAGCTACGTTCATAACCAATGCTTCTTTCCTCCTTACCTCAACACTGCCAAAGTCCTGTATGGTTATCATTGCTCGCTGTATGATAGTTATCAGCTGTATCTATTTTATCTCTTTCAAACCATTGATTTATAATGCATGCTTGTTACCGTTATTCAATAAATGTTACTATGAGAAGAGTTGTTGTTTTCATGCAATGGATGGGTTAGTTAAAGGGCGATCATGTCTTTCTCAAACGACTGCGGAACATTACGTTTTCATAGGCAAAGTTTAAAAGGAGCTGTTCAAGATTATGTGATAAATTTTCATAAAGATGAGACCGACATCGAAGCAGTGGTAGATGATGCTAGCACTCTATTTCTAGAGTTAATGAATACATTCTCTGATAGCATTGTCATGGCGCGATTAGTTGCGAAAATTAAGTTTAGTCATTTTGGAAAGGAAGAGGTGGAAAGTCGCTCTTTCCATTTTGCTTCTTATTCAATGGAAGTGGTAGATCACCCCGAAGAATTTTTTAAAAGACATATGATAAAAATTGCTGAACGTCTTAACGCATTTAACCATCATGGTAGCAGTCTAGTGATTGAAGCGATTTCAGATATTCACATTCAACTTTCCATAAAGAAAAATTGAAAATGCAGTGGTACTTGATTGTAGCACAACTGGTTTTCGAGCTATGTCTGCTCACTCTCGAAGTATATTCCTTCTGTACATGCGTCTATTATTTAGAAAAGGCTAGCAAATTCATATCTTCAAAAAGACTTGCTATAGACATCAGTAACGGTGAAACTATGTGTTGCGATGTATGTAAGCGAAAGGATGGAAATGAAAAGCGCATCTTCAAGAGATGTAAGCATGCTTTTTGTCAACGCTGTTTCATACGTAATTGCATTCAACTTTGCCAATGTAACCACTGTGACATTGCTCATTTCGAGTGTCACTTATGTCGCAATAGTTAGTACCTATGCAAATGTGGTAAAGATAGGTTTTAGCAAAGACTAACACGGAAAATGGCGAAACGTAAAATGACGAAACGTAAAAGTCAAAAGTTTTCTTCAGCCATTCAAGCTCTCCGACGAATGAAAGCAAATCAGCGATACAATGCTATACGACATGCTAACGATAAATTCATTTGTGAAATTATTTCTCATGTGAGGAAGTTGAGGACGAAGAAATTAGCACCAAAACAACGAAAGTTACTTAAGCGATATGCTACGAAATTGCGTTTCATCTCCAATCCTAAAGTCGCCCTTCAAAGAAAGAGGAAAACTCTAACACAAAAGGGCGGTTTCCTTTCAGCAATACTTCCAATGATAGCTCCTGCCGTGGGCAACCTATTGGGAAATATCTTTGGCTCTAAGCGTTAATTATGCAAATGTTGAGTCTCAAAGTAATAAAATGGATTTCAGACTTCAATGTGATAAAGTTCTGACTGTATCAGGTCCATCTCATGCAGGTAAAACTGTTTTCACGCTGAATTTATTGGATAAAAGAAGGGAGTTGTTTAAGGAACCTATCAATCGAGTGATTTGGTGTTATGGTATTTATCAACCGTCGCTGTTTCAGGAATTGCAAAGTCGCAACTTTATTCGACATGAAGGAATTATTCCAGTGGATAAACTTCAGTCTAATGATGTTGTTGTATTGGATGATTTATTAAAAGAAAGTAAGAATTCAAAAGATGTTACAGATATGTTCACTCGCGCAGCACACCATAAAAGGTGTTTTATCATCTATATTACACAAAATTTGTTTCCTGATGGAAAAGAAGCTCGTACACGAAACCTGAATACACACTATTATGCTATTTTCAAGAATCCGCGAGATAAAAGTCAATTTGAAATTTTAGCGCGACAAGTTGCACCCAGAGGATCAAAAGCCTTAATTGAAATTTTTCAAGCAGCTACTGAAAAACCATACGGTTACTTATTCATTGACTTTACGCAAGAGTGTCCGGAAGAATTTAGATTTCGAAGTGATATTTTGAAAACTCCCATGATTATCTACAAACTATGAGTTCTTATTCTCGCATGATTGTTATTCCTCAGGATGAATATGTACAATTGACTGCCATGCAGCAAGTAAAGCAACCTCTTGCAAATCAAATGTATAGGAAAGAAATAGATTATCAGCAAAATGTTCACATCAAAGATCCACATCGTGCTGTATTATTACAATCGGAAACTGTTGAGCAATTGAAAAACTTGAAGAATAAGATGCGTGACTCTGTATCGACTGCTACACCTTTAGCATCTCGCGCACATGCCATATCTCTTTTCAACAGTATTGAACCCCATCTCAATGTAAATGATAGAGGAGAAATCATTACAGATGAAAATAAAGTGATTGATGCTTCACGTTATGAAGACTTGATTCAGTATGCGACACGTAGAAAGCGCCGTCAGGGCTATGTTCCACCTGGTTGGTCATACTTTCTTAAACTATTGAAAAAGCATAATGTGCCAAAATTTGCTTTAAATAATGAGACATTGAAAGAACTTGATTCAACAGTGGCTACTACTCCAATGCTTCAGGCGATGAAAATGCCAACAAATTGGTTTAAGACGTCACCTGCTACATCCCCTCCCACACTCACTAAGCAAACAAGAGGAAGAACTCGACGTAGATCTACATCGCCACTAAAACTGGTAAAAGGAAAACGTAAAACAGCTCCTCCTAGGAAATACATGTTCTCAGACTATTAATATGAAGCAGATGTGTTGCTTGCCATGTAATGAGCCGCCAGAGGTGAATGTCGTTGTCACTTGCACTTGCTGCGCCAGCTCTCATAATGAAACCCCTAAGCAATGTGAACACGATCGCAAAACCGCTAAAGCTAAATGCTGCAGTTGTTGTAAATGTAGAAAGGCAAGAAAGAAAAAAGATGAGAAGGAGGAAAAAGAGTCAGCCGTCATCGACTGAACGTTTGAAGTCAATCTATTATGATGTAAAACATCCGGCAGGATTTGCATCTATCAAGAAATTATCAAAAGCGAGTGGTCTTCCACAATCACAAGTGAAACGATGGTTAAAGGGTCAGGCTACCTATACACTCCACAAACAAGCGAAAAAGAAGTACCGCACCCGCCATTATATTGTTCATGACATCGATGAACAGTGGCAAGCAGATTTGTGCGATGTTGCCTCCATTTCAAAACATAACTCGGGCAATAATTTTATTTTAACCGTCATTGATATTTTCTCGCGTTATGCGTGGGCTCAACCTTTAAAAACTAAAGAAGGGAAAGGAGTAGCAAAAGCATTCCAAACAATTTTTCGAGAAGGTCGCATTCCAAAAAGAATTCAGAGTGATCAAGGAAAAGAGTTTGAAAATCAGCATGTGACAAGATTATTTGAGAGGCATGACATTGAGTTGTTTAGTGTAAAGAGCGCTTATAAAGCTGCACTCGTTGAACGTTTTAATCGCACATTAAAAAATCGCTTGTGGCGACATTTTACTGCCAACTTGACACAAAATTGGACAAAGGTTCTACAAGATACACTCCATGCCTACAATCACTCTATCCATCGTTCTATTGGACTCAGACCAGTAGATGTAAATGCTGACAATGTAGATAAAGTGCGCGAATCATTCCAACGTAAACGCACTCATGTGAAAAGTGATGTGAAAATTGGCGATAAAGTTCGTATCTCAAAAGTGAAAAGTGTTTTTGCTAAAGGGTACCTTCCGAATTGGACAGAGGAGGTATTTACAGTATCAAGGATTAATCAAAAAGACTCTCCGACCACCTACAAGTTGAAAGATTACGATAATGAAGAAATTGAGGGTAGCTTTTACCGCGATGAGATTGAGGTAGTCACTGAAAGTGAAACATATTTGGTAGAGAAAATCATTCGATGTAAAAAACGGCAAGGTGAAGAATGGTGTCTTGTTAAATGGGCTGGTTATCCTTCAAGTATGAACTCTTGGATGCGTCGTGCCGACATCTTTCATCTAAGTGATCGACAGTGATTCATGCAAAGTTGTAACTAACAATGTTTAGGGTTTGAGCTATGAATCCAACTGCCTCATTTTATTCACGACCCTCCTATGTAAGTGGCGGAGGACAAATTTACATCGGTGCTCGCCGCCAACGTGGAGGTAGCATACTTGGTGCACTGAAATCTGTTGTAGCACCTCTCATATCCAATGTCGGTAGATCTTTAAAACGAAATGTTTTAAGTAATGCCGTTGGCTTTGCTGGTGATGTTGCTAGTGATCTTTCCAGAGGTAGAAGTTTCAAGAGCAGTTTGTTGAATCGTGGGAAGGAACGCGGTTTAAAAACATTGAAGCAGACCATTGCTGGTGTTACTCAAGGAAAGAAATCACCTAAACGAATGAATAAAGGAAGGAGGAAACATCGCGGAGCTGGTAAGGTGCGATCTTCAGTCAAAAGGCATTCACGCAAACGTCGCAGAGGCTCTAATCATTCATCAGGCGCTAAACGACGACGCTGCTATAACTTCTAATCATGGAGTGTAAAACTTCCGGTTTTTGTTTGTTCGATCAACAAGCCATACAGACAGATATTCTTAGTTCAAGTATTGTAGATTATCATCCTCGAACAGCTGAGAATGCTGGCCCCATTGAATTTGTTATTCCTGGTGGTAGTGATGACTACATAGATTTGAGTTATGCGATGCTTGATTTGAGGTTTAGAATTCAGCAAGCAGATGGAACTGCTATTGACGATGCACATAAAGTTGGACTGAACAATTTACCATTGACTACATTACTTCGTGATGTTTCTCTAACGATTGGAGAGCAGCAAGTGGAAGGTGGTCAAAGCGATTATCCCTATAAATCATATTTCAATCATGTATCACAGTTTCATCCAGCAGCACAAAAAAGTCATATGGAAGCCATGGGATGGTACAGAGATGAAGCAGGAAAATTTGATGTTGAAACAAACAGTGGCTTTGTAAAGCGATCTGCTATGATTAAAGATAGTAGAGTATGTCAGCTATATGGTCCGCTGAATTTAGACTTCTTTAGACAGTCAAAGTTTTTACTGTGTAATACCAGCATGCGACTCAAGCTGACATTGAATAAGCCTGAATTTGCGCTGAATGCATTTGCTAAAGTTGACAATTTTAGAATTCATGTGGAAGATATTGCACTTTACATTCGTCGAGTAGTACCGAATCCAAGTGTCATTAGAGGGCATGCTGAAGGCCTTAACCGCCAAAATGCCATTTACCCCATTCAGCATACAAAGCTTCTCACCTTTACAATTCCGAAAGATCAAAAGAGTTTCATGAAAGATGGCCTCTTTCCATCGGAAGCACCGAAGCTCCTCATGGTGGCAATGGTTGAAAATGATGCATTTAATGGTAATATAAAGAAGAATCCTTTCAATTTTAAACACAATCAGTTAAGTGAAATTGCTTTACGTGTAAATGGTGTGAGTCATCCTGGTCCACCCTACAAACCAGATTTTGCTTCAGATCAATTTATGCGCAGTTATGTTGATTTTATGGATGTCTTTGGCTTTTACAATACGGATGACACCAACGGACTTACTATGAAAGAGTTTAAGAGTGGATATACTATTTATGCATTTGATTTAACTGCTGACAGCGATATTAGTGCACCCTATCGTCAAGCGAACGTGCCTCATAATATTCGTTTGGATTTGACGTTCAAAAGAACACTACCTGAGACGATCAATGTATTAATTTATGCAGTCTTCGATTCAAATATTGAAATTACAAAGTATCGTGACGTGATTCTTCAGTATAATCGTTAATGAGTTGGTTGACTGCTGACGATATTAAGACTAAAGTGCAGCGTAATGCAGACGAAGCGACGTTGAAAGCTTTCGATAATGTCTATTCACTCGATACCTTACCACCTGCAGTAAATCACTATCCCATCTTTATTGTGCTAAACACTCATTCACAGAATTTAGGCGGTGAGCATTGGAAAGCGATCTTTATTGGAGAAGACCGACGTGGTGAACTATTTGACTCTCTTGCTCAACCTCCAAATATACCAACACAGCAGTGGTTGAGAAAACATACGCGTCAATATCAGCGAAATGAACGCATACTACAACATCCACTTTCATCAACGTGTGGTGCTTTTGTACTGTACTTCATCTTAAAACGTTTACATGTATCTCGATTTGCATCTATTATTCAAAACTTTTCATGTAATCCATCCTCTAATGAAAAAATGATTTGTAAGTTCTATCATGATTTGAAATAAAAACATCATGTTGGAAAAAATTGTTTTTTATTTTACAATCCGCTGGGTACGTACATACTCAATGAGATAGTCTAGGATCATATTTGCTTGTTCATGAGATTTTAGTCCAGTAATGATCACTTTACTATTATGAAAGATTGCCACATGCACAGGCAACCAACAACTAATGAGAGCTGCAGGAAAAAGTTCGGGTTCATAACACAAACTGTAACTGCTGGTACGAATCTTCAAAAATGATAGACTGTCACTCAATTGAGTAGAGATCACCATATTGTCCACAGTCAGATTCGACATCACACACCTCTCCCTCTTCCATATCCGACGTAGTAGTCTTTGTAGCTCTAAGCGCATTGACTGCGCCGATGAATGAGAAAGGGCGCCGAGAATCTGTACAGTCCCATTTGGGAAGAGTTGAAGATTCCGTGAATTGTTCATCTTCACCACTAACATTTGAGGACGGCCCGGGTAATACTTGCTGTTTGGAAGCTGTTGGCGTAATGTTGTGAGATCGATTTTGGTGTAGAGTCTGAAGCGACGGAGAATGTTGACGATGGTGTAGCGATGGCGCTTCATGATGAAAGAATGAGTAAATTGAGCGATGTACCTTCCTTTTATACTTTTCCCAACTACCTTGATGAAATGTGAAGTTAGTATGAAGTTGGGAATGATAGAGTTGAATTCGCCGATTGTTGACGCGCAGCCAGATGCGATTTCCAATACGTGAATGTCTTTTCATATAGAAGTATTTCAAGTCCTTCATGATATGATGTAGAGATTGAAAATGACGATAAGATAAAGCAAACTCTCTTCTCACATTTCCAGTTGAATCTTTGAAATAGACGTTTCGATCATGATCCGTTTCAATACGTTGTAGGGAATCTAATTTCCAACTCATGGTGCGTGGTAATCATATCTGATTAAGATTTGCATAGTAGGGCGATGAACTCACGACGAATAAATGTCATGATGGAGCGATGTATGTATCTTCTATACTTCTCCCAATTGTATTTGCGAAATGAGAAACAGTTTGCGGAATGAGAATGGTAGATTTGAATTTCATTTCTGTAATGTTGAAGCCAAACTTGATCACCCAAGGAGATGAATCTTAATGTTTCAAAATATTCCAAATCCCTCATGATATCATTGAGGTTGACAAATTGTCGCCATGTTAATGTAATACCTCTTGATGTATGACCATGAGAATTTTTGAAATGTACGTTTCCATCACGATCAACTCTGATATATTGTAGAGAGTCCAAAATCCAAGTCTTCATGATGTTATGCAAAGTTGCAGATTAGCAATATAAAAATGTCGTTTTATCATATTTTGCTTAGCAATGCGGCTACAAAGAGATTTACTAGTAATCGAGCCGCACTCTTTTCTACTCCCATTGATCATGCACAACAGCTAAATGGGAATTGGGAAGTGGGTGTCACTCAACTTGTTTATAGCAACTGTGTCTATACTTTTGATCATGAGGTGATGACTATTAATATGAGGCGTACAGCTGCTTATCAATGTGAAAAGGGGTGCCGAGTATACATTCCACAGTGGTCAAAGAAAGATCTCTTATCATGTAAAAAGTTTATATATGATTTCTTGAATAAAGCGTGTAAACATATTGTCCAATTTACTCCGCACAATGATGATTATAATTATGTACATCATGTAGTTGAGAAAGATTGGATTGTTGGTTTAAGTCCAAGTTTAAGAAATGATTTAGGCTACCTCGCTAGCGCCTTAACAAGCTATGATAATTTTAACGTTAATTACCACATAAGTGGTCATAAACAGTTAATATATCGAGAGGAAGCTTATTATGTAGATCTTATTCCAAGAAATGAGAAGACGTTGGTGAAGAAGATTGTGATTAAGCCAAGAAAGACAAACATGACTCCTGAAACATTATTGAAGAAATTTAATTATCTCCTTCGAGTTGATGGTAAACAAGTGGCAACATTGACTTATATCAAATCATCTAATCATATTGCAATAAGCAAATTAAATGATGATGATCTAGTATTAGTTTGTTCAAAAGATTTTCATCAGTTCTTACGACATCGTTCTGCAGCTGTTCATGGAAAATCTGATATGCAACATTTACCATGTGAAAGGCCAAATCAATTTGATACAGAATGGGCCGTATCTTTATACAGAAAGTGTGTAGAGCCTTTTGGTGGTTTCTTACATGAAACAAGAGTGTTGATGCCTCGCATTATTACTTCGGTTAAATTGGTTGTAGATTATTTAAATGAAGTGATTAATGAGCAACATATTTCATTTTCTGAAAAAGAAGGTACTTTGTCTCTCACTATAAGTGGAAAAGGTATTGAACTAATTATGGATAAAACTCTAATGGACATTTTGGGTTTTGACCAAAATATCTTTAAAAGTGGTACTGTAACCAAAGCTAGCGCAGACATGTCGCTATCGCGTCGTATTAACTATTTTCAGATATATTCCAATATTGGTGAAGATGTACGTGTGGGAGATGTTGAAGCTCCATTGCTAGCAATGATACCATACCAGCCAAAGAGCTGCAGTATTTTATCTGAGCATACTTTCAAGAAAGTGCATTATACAAAGCTGAAATCAAACTACATCCCACAAATTGATATTGCCATTTATGACGATGCTGGTGCGTTGATTCCTTTTCATAAAGATGCTGTGACAAGTATCACACTCCATTTCCGAATGAAGAGTTAATGCAAACGTATGCTAATATATTTTTCCAATGTGAATAATATGGAAAGTGAAAATAAGGACTCGTTTCTAATCTACTTGCCCAGTAATGCTTCTATGAATAAATTTCCCAAAAATAAACCATCAGACTATCGAGTAGAATTAAATCGCCCACTGCATTTAGAAGGTGAATGGGAGGTTGGCGTTTCTAGTATTTGCTATGATAGCAATATTCAGAATGTGAATGATTTGGAAGAAATGATATTGACTCCTCGCACCCATGATGGAATAACGATGAATAATGCATTTCAGTTCCCATACAATTTAACATCAGATGGAAAGTGGAACTATGAATGGATTCAGATAAAATCAGATTCTTATGAGCCATTTGGGAATGAGAAAATTATTAAGGCATTCAACAGTGGTAATACTTCCATCATGAAGAATAAAAATCAGAAAGCTTATGAGTTTACTATCTATCATTGGAGTGGGAGACAGTTCCTCCGCTTTCATTCTTTTACTAAAGGTCTTACGCTGAGGTTGGATAGTGAATTCTATCCGCATCTCGGTTTTGGTCATGGACTACATCTAACGTCAATTGCTACTGCAAATGTTAGAAAAGTTTATTCAAATCGAATCAACAAATTTCATTATAGATTTAAAATATTTGATGAAGATGTTGTAGAATGCGAAGAACGCATCATTTTGAAAAAGCGTGGTGTTCAACCTTTATCACTTATTGAGTTAGTAAAACGATGGAATGAGACTGTGGGTAAGAAGTATGGAGAGAAAATTATGGCGGACAAAAATAAGTTGGTTATTCAGAAATATAATGACAAACTTACAGTTTATTTCTCTCCAACCTTGCGTCATTTTGTAAGACATTATACACCTATTATTGGAAGCGGTGTGGTGTATGCTTCTCATGAATATCACACTAAAGCTGATTCAGTTAATGATGAATGGTGGGTGGACATCTATGGCGATCGCATCAAGAAAATTTACCAGTCTTATGAAGAATCTAAAGTTGCTATCAATATAATGCCGCGTCTATATCATACAGTTGAAAGCTTCATTCATGTAGTAAATCCTTATATACAACAGAAGTTGAAGCATGTGATGAAAAGTAAATATGATGTAAAGACACACCACATTTCGTTTTCAATTGAAAATCAACGCGTTGTTCTGAAACTGGGTGATGACATTCAATGTCAATTGAGTAAAAATTTGAAAAAACTCTTTGGTTTTTCAATGCTACAAACTGTGTTTGCTGCTGCGCATACGATTGGTATAGAAACACCAATGACACTTGATAAACATGAACAGCACCTTTACATTCAAAGTGATTTGATTCTACCTATTTCTGTTGGTGAGAAAAAAGAATACATTTTACGTGATTTCATTCATGATAAAGACGCTTCATATGGAATAGTCGAGAAGATGTTTGAATCTATTTTCTATCATCCCGTCGTCAAACAAACTATACCCTCTATTGCTATCAAAATTACCAATGGTTTACAAGAGTGCATCCATGTGAAAGATACTAAATCCCTCATAACGTTAGTGTTTCGGAAAACAAAGTGAAGTCATTGTGATATGTTTATTGAAATATGTACATGAATGTGAAGGAATAGACTTTATACAACATCCACTGAAAATATATACATGAGCGCACTTCAATAAACATTGTTATATACAAAAAGTCTTTTTACTTCGTGAAGGGTGGAAATATACAGGGATAGGAAAAATGTCTTTCAGTGGAAAAGTCATCACATGGGGAATGTACAGATGTGGACACATATTCACAAGGAAAAAACAATCTCATGCGATACATAAAACAACAATGTTTATCTACAGAAATCAACATCAAAATACTAAGTTAAGGATGATTATGCTAAGACGTCTCCTGAATGTGGTAGTGTGAGTTTAATTCTTTTGGGTGGTGGTATGTTTGTGTCAGGATGTCCATGTGGAAGAGATATGTTGTGTTCTAACCAGCACCTCTTATCCTCCCATGCTGAAAGCGCCCGTTTCCTAAAAGTATGAGTTTTGATCTCATGCGACTTAGATTTTAAGATTGTCATATTGACAAACGTTATATTTTTATTTCTATAGGCTTTCCTGAAATTCTTATGTTTCATGTTAGAGACCAATGATCTTGATATGCCTTTAGCACGCTTAATACTATCGTCGCTATCCTTTAATTTCATAGAATACATTTTTGGACGGAGGAGAATCATTTCATCTATTTCCTTCCCTGCTGTCTCATCCTTAAAGCAGCCAAGTTTTGCCTTATTTTTGATGGAGTAGAGTGGATGATCAGCAGGATAATTTGATGTATCAAAATATCTTTCTAAAGATTTTCCTACTTCATTGAAATTTAAATCTTTTTGAGTGGTAATACCTAAAAAGAAACTATCTGTATCACCACCCAACAAACGAACCTCTTTTACGAGAGGACACGGTTTTAGTATTTTATAGAAGAGTTGATACATTTCAAGCTTGGAGTAATCTAGAACAGCTTGACCAATATAGATGGGTTTGCACAACTCAACTTCAGATTTTATCATTTTAATACCTACAAGATCCTCATCGATTATGTCTCTATCGATGAATAGAGGTGATGAGGTCAATTTGTGATACTTTTGATCATCATTAACTAGTTTGTAGTTTACGCGCTTTCTAACATCCTCCATCGTCTTACCAAATAGACTGTTGTTCTTATATTTATAGAAATCTTTTTCAAAGTTATTTTGGGCTAGTGCACGTTTCTGGCTGTTGCTATCAATATATGGCTTGAGGAAGGCTTTCTGTCTAAATTTAATAATGCGGTGAACTCTTTTTAAAATCATGCCCATTTCTAAATAAAATTTTAAGATGCTAAAGTGGACTAGATAGTTTTCTTTATCATATTGAGTGAGCAAAAGTTTGCGGCAAGGCTTATAGTCGGGTTGTCCACATGATTCTAAATCTTTATGAAATTGTTTCATAAAGTCGGAAAACATATCTTTGCTCACTTCACCTGATTCGGGTGCGAGTGGAAAATCTACGGTTTTATGTTTAATATTATTTGGATAGATTAGATCTATCTCAAAATAATATCCCCAATCACCTTCATCTGGAATTGCTAGTATGTTAGAAGGGTTGGAGAAATGTTGAATATCACTATCATCTAACCAGCTAAACTCAGAGTGAGGTAGCGGTTTGGATAATGAACTACCATACAAATTATTTTGGTCATAATACTTCAGATGGGTATGATCATTACCTACTGTTTCAGATTTTAACCTATGTTTATTTACAAATGTGAGACCACCGCGAATTCCTCGCTCAAATAAATTATACATCTCTGGATCTTGTAAGAGATGAATGGTCTCACCAGTCATTTTAAAAGCAGACTTAAATGACATGGCTGGTAGACTGACAAAGTGGACGGATCTAACTTATCTTCTTCTAATGCCACTCGTCGAAACTCCTGAAATACATCAGCCAGCAAAAATACATCTAACTTAAGGTAGGCAATCATATATTCACCAAATGTATGGCAGTCAAATTTTATCCATGCATCTTGTGCATGATCATAATCTTCGGTCTTACATTCTGCGCCGGTCAAATCATTTTTAAATTTATCTATGGGCGGAAGAGAAGTCTCGCCGAGTTTACTAATCGCATCAAAATATGCATATGGAAAGACTCCTTTCCGTGTGATGACTTCATCGGTTAGATTTGGGTATTGTTTCTTAAGATTTTGTGTTAGTGGAAGAGACTTTAGATTTTGCACGAGAGAGGCCAGTGATGCAGTCATAAATTGGTAGGAATCTAAAAATTTTATATCAAAATAGACCGTCTTATTTTCTTTAGTTTTATCGACAGGCACTTTTGCTGTCATGGCCATAAACTTCTCTCTCGTTTGCGCTATTACATCAAGCTTCCACTCTTTCATTTGACCTAAACCTCCTTTTATTATCATATGGCTGTCGTAGCCCTTGAAATTGTGGAAAATGACGGGTAATGTACGCCGCTTCATCCTCAGCGAAAAATTACATTTTGAACAGAGTGCGTTTCTAAATTTAGCAGTGATGTGATCATGGTCGCGCACTTTCTTAATCTTATCATCGTCAAATGTTTTCCTACATTTGGGGCAAACGTTGCAACTATCAAATTTTGCTTGATCATCTGCTGTCATATGCAATGATCTGCGATAGAGTTCACCATCATGTTTTTGTTGAAATTTTACAGCCTGTTCGAGGAATTGTAGGAATTGGTAAATACAATCCTCACCTTGCCAGACGCGCATTTTATTTTGCCTACCCCTAAAGTGATCATGCCATACTTCATAGCAGGAAATGGCTGCTGGTCGATGGATGTTATCATCGATATAACATTCGATGTCAGCATAGATGACACGAAGAGGACTTAGTTCATCACCATTCTCTCTATATGAAAACTCCTTATCTTTGGGCATGCGCTCCATTTGCAGTTTACCTCGCTTACACCATTCGTAATGAGTTTCAAAATTTAGTTTTCCTCCTAAAGTGGCGAATACATCTGTCGCAGTAATATAACTCTCTACTAGAGTTTTCTAAGTGGTGGTATAAGCGAGAGATTTTGGGAATACCACAGTAGTGCCATTCCTCACTATCATCCTGTTTTACTAATAACAGGTTTATTGTACGTTCATAACAACTCGAACGCGAGTTGTAGCGCACACCCTTCAATCCCTTTTCCCAAACATGGAGAACTATTTTGATGTTGTTCAATTTTTCAAATTTTTCTATATCTTTAATTTTCATATCGTCACTATTACAGTCATCGAAGTTTAATTCATTCTCCCACTGTTGATACTTACTCTTGCGGTATCGACTATTCTGCACATCATTATAGTGGAGAATGGAGAGGACGGCATACTTAAAACATTGCGATTCGCAATCTACAGAAATGACTGCTGCTTTATTTCTTAAATTTTTCGGAAGTTTAAAGGAGCCTCGACCACTATGATTTCCTAATAAACTGATTTTGATCATAGCGGTCTCAATACCATCAAAAACGAGTCCACTATCACGCTCGTTAAATTTATCTATATTTAATTTTAACCCTTGGATATGAAAATTTATCCAAGACTCACAGTCTACAACTTCGGTTGCAGGAGAGGAGGGTATGTGAAACTCCAACCTCTCTATTATTTGTCCAGTATGGTGGTCGATTTTTACATATTTTATTTTAAGATAGATGAGCGCCTTCATTCTAAAATTGTCTAAATTGTTGAAGAGCGCTTCTATCAATGATGAATTTTGATGAAACCATTCCTCAAAGTTAGCAATGGTTTCTGAGGAGTCCATCTGGTAGTTCCTCACTAAATTATTTATGGACAACACCTCAGTGAGTCGGATAGAGGAGGTACCGTTGGTGTAGGTATCGTTCGTGTGTGTATGTTGAAGTCTGTGCGAAGATAGTTCAAAACGTGTCTCGAAAGACTGAATGCATAAATCGCAAGAAAAGGAGACATCGTTAACAGAATCATCCCTACCTTCGGAGATTGATGCCGGCTTAGGTCTACAAACACCTCGCTTGATGTGTCGGATGAGATCACGCTTCCTCGTGAAGATGTGTCCACAGTCAGCACATTGCCGATCGTCGCATTCCCGCGACAATGTTGAGATGGACTCGCACGAGATGGAACTGGTATCACCTGAAAGAGAAATCATTCTTTCATCTCTGTTCAAGTCTCAGTGTATTGTTACAACCTACCTTGACTCAACAACTCTAAACTTTCCTCGAGAAGGGAGGGCGTTGGTGATGAAGTTGATGCCTGAAATTGAGGAAGATGCTATTAGCTACACGTTTGAGGGAGATGAGAGAGGAAATTTTCAACTTACCATTTGAACGAAATTATGTTTAAGCTTGATACTTCAACAAGATAGAGACTTCACTCAAATTTGAAATTCACTAAAGAGCAGTTCACTTGTACGCCTCAAATACAGAATTCGTCAGAGAACAGTTCAATTATGCGTCTCAAAGACAGAGTGAAATGATACGGATATCACTTTGCTTATATACTTTCATTCTCTTCATTCATTGGATGTTCATTCTGATTGCTGCTTGTGTATACTTAAGAATTAGAAAACATTTCAAAGTCATTATTCACAGTCAACATGACAAGCCCTCCAACAACACCAAATACCGCATTGGAGTTCTCCTCTCCATGCTCAACACCAAAGGCGCTCGTTACACCAAATGCACCAAAGAAAGGCGAAGGTGGAGAAGGTGTACCGACTGGACAATATACGAAAGTTATCATTACCAGCGGACGAAGGGATGAGGAGAGTGTATGTGAGAAGGAGTGTCCCGACTTAACAGGCGTGAGGTGGAAGTATCTCCAGTACGATACTGACGATGTGATGGAGATGACCAGCAAGTCGCAGTTGCATCAAATATGGGAGTGGTACACCCCTAACTCCCAACCGCGAACCGTGGCGGAGTGGGCGTACATTGACAACGTGAGGGACGCTGCAGAAGAACGTTTAAAGCAGCTCAACTGTTTTTGTGATCTATGTGAAGTCAGACTCTGGGACGATATTGACGATGAAGACCTTTTTAAAATACATGCCATAATAAATGTTTATTTCGTATTATCTTTGCTTTCATACTGACTTACTTGAATGGGGCTTTAGTGAATAATTTAACCATGTATACTTTTTCATTTGGAAATAGTAGCACGCTTAGTTTAACTTGCAAATCTTATAACATTTCATATGGGTGATAATGGTAGATGAAATAGTGTCAAATAAAATTAAGATAGCTTACACTTCTGATACAGGGATAGCAATCGACTGCGATCCATGTGTAAAGAGCTTGTTAGACTACGGATGGGGTTAAGTGGATGATTTAACCATGTATACATTTTCATTTGGAAATAGTAGCACGCTTAGTCTAACTTGTAAATCTTAAAACATTTCATATGGACGATGATGATAGATGAAATAGGGTCAAATAAAATTAAGATAGCTTACACTTCTGATACAGGGATAGCAATCGACTGCGATCCATGTGTAAAGAGCTTGTTAGACTACGGATGGGGTTAAGTGGATGATTTAACCATGTATACATTTTCATTTGGAAATAGTAGCACGCTTTGTCTAACTTGTAAATCTTAAAACATTTCATATGGACGATGATGATAGATGAAATAGTGTCAAATAAAATTAAGATAGCTTACACTTCTGATACAGGGATAGCAATCGACTGCGATCCATGTGTAAAGAGCTTGTTAGACTACGGATGGGGTTAATTGGATGATTTAACCATGTATACATTTTCATTTGGAAATAGTAGCACGCTTAGTCTAACTTGTAAATCTTAAAACATTTCATATGGACGATGATGATAGATGAAATTGTGACAAATAAAATTAAGATAGCTTACACTTCTGATACAGGGATAGCAATCGACTGCGATCCATGTGTAAAGAGCTTGTTAGACTACGGAAGAGAGAAGTGTGTTATGTTGCGTGTGGCGCGTGAGTGTCCTCCCATTTCATTCCATTCATTATTTTTCTTCCCCTCTGCATTCCATATCCGAGGATATTGTGGCTGGGTCCTTGGGACCAGCTTTCCTACCCGCTGCAAATTAGAAGGTTGGCCCTTAAAAAGAGCCCATGGGGTCTTTCTCCGTCCACCGACACTCCTCTCACTTCTCACAAAACTCTGAAAGAAAAAGAATAGGAGATTAGATGAGCTACCAAAAATGATCATGTTGAGGAAGCTTACTGGAACTATCTTTCCCCGAACTTTTCGGACGACGATAGTCTTCGAGCTGATCCCGTAACGTCCATGCCCACTTTTCATCGTGGAGAACAGCGACTCCGTCCGCCCTCATAACAACTCGAGCTGGGTGTACGTTGGGATCACGCCGGGATGTTTGGGGCGTCGCAATATATTGTTCTCAAAGAGGGAAGATGGACTTCATACACTCATCATTTTCGACACTTCAAACGCTCATGCAGTCGCCCACTCACCCGTCAAACTCTATTTAATGACCTCACTCTCCTCCTCTCCTTCACCACACTTGCTTCCATAATCGCTCTAATCTCTTCATCCTTCCTCGACACTCTCGCCCGCAAACTCTCCACCAAACCTGCCTCCCTCATCAACGATCGCTCCTTCCGCATCCACTCCTTCTCCTTCTTCTACAAGCTCCCAACGCTTCCCTTTTGCCCTATACCCTCAACTTCACCTACAGCTCATCATTCTCCTTCAAAACCTTCTTTTGTTACTTACCAAGCCATCACACGATCCTTCATTCTCACAAATACTCGTGTCATACACCTCATTGCTGCCTGCGATACGCGAGCATCGCTAGCCAAACTATCCCTCCCCCTCCCACTCTTCCTTCAAATCCCTATGTCTCCAAACAAATTCTTCCATTCACCGCAATCCAAATCTACATCATCCTTCTTTCTTCGCGTCATATTCGCTCTCAACTCAACTTGCACTCACTCGAACTCCACCATCACCTCGAACTCCCCTCACGTCGCAATCCTCACCACTTTCTCCCCAATCAACGTCCCTGAAATCGTGGCCGACCGCCTTTCCGCACCATCTTTTTTTCACCCTTTCCCAACAACTCTCCCTCAAACAACCATGCCTTGAACCCCTTCTCTCCGATGTTCCCACTCTTCTCCACACTGCATATGCCGGCGCATAAATATCCTTCTCATCCCCCATCACACATTCCGACAAGAACACACACACACCTCAACATCACTTTCCTCCTCATGGCCCATCGTCCCCAATCTTTTTCGTTTAAGTGTTTCTTTTCAGGTTTCGCTACCTCTAGCAATCTTTCCACAGCTACACTTTCCCACCTACATCTTGGCATATAACTCGCTTTTGTTCATATAATTCCCTGTAAAGATAGAGTAAAATTTGATACTAGTGTTTATAGATAACTACTTGCTGATATGCATTGAAAACTTTTAAGTTTTTTTTTTCACCAAACATTTGATAGCAAGTCAGCTACCGTTTTGGTGTTAGCTCTGAATCCGTTACAGGCTTTACTCAGAGGGGATCTTATCCCAGCTCCAAGCCTCGACCCACAAATCCAACCTTCCTCGATCGGAAACAGAGCGTAGCGTTCATAATCGATCTGTGTTGGTATCCGCCCCAGTTTTTTACTATAAACCGTGGAGTTATGTACAAGAGAAACGACCCAAGTCACAGAGACTCATAAACGACTGCTTTTTATTCAAAAACTTTAATTATTATCATTAAATAAAGGAAAGATTTAAATTTTTCAGTAATTTAGATACTACTCATAAAACGTTTATAAAGGTAGTCTGTCCACCTTCACATAGCAAACGCTGTCGAATGTTTTTTGAATCAAGTCTAAAGGACTTGTAGAAGCAAAGTTTCTAGCCGTTGAAGATTTCAGGCCTACTAATCAACAAATGTCATCCAATGCTATACTGACTAACCTATAAGTTTTCTGACACCTTAGAGCTGATATCAGCAATGTAAAGTCAGAATCCGATATCGACCTCAAAGAAACGACTTACCTTATCATTTCTCAACTTAGTGAAATTCCTCTCCCGATCCCGTTCTTATATACCCTGTGAATATGCAATCGATAAGAGGGGGGGGGACCTCAATGAAATTTCAAAAATTGATGAAAAATGTTTTGGTGACGGTCCCAGGTCGAAATTCCACACTTTGGAAAATTTTCAAATTTTTACCCATACAAAGTCACTCTGACACTTAGGATTTTTTCAGGTAAGCGAGCTCCGACCTAAAATCTTGTAACCGCTCTAACTTTGAACGAAGACAGATAGGAACAAGCCGATTCTTTCACTGAATTTGTCTCACTCTTAGCTTTCAAACGAGCTATCGCACGACAAAATCCGTCCACTGGAAGCCAAAATCGAAGCAAGCTGTCCAGAGGGGGGGGGAGGTCAGTGAAATTTGATGAAAAATGTTTTGGTGACGGTCCCAAGGTCGAAATTCCACACTTTGGAAAATTTTCAAAATTTTACCCATACAAAATCACTCTGACACTTAGGATTTTTTCAGGTGAGCGAGCTCCGACCTAAAATCTTGTAACCGCTCTAACTTTTGAACGAAGACAGATAGGAACAAGCCGATTCTTTCACTGAATTTGTCTCACTCTTAGCTTTCAAACGAGCTATCGCACGACAAAATCCGTCCACTGGAAGCCAAAATCGAAGCAAGCTGTCCAGAGGTGGGGGACGTCAGTGAAATTTCAAAATTTGATGAAAAATGTTTTGGTGACGGTCCCAGGTCGAAATTCCACACTTTGGAAAATTTTCAAAATTTTACCCATACAAAGTCACTCTGACACTTAGTATTTTTTCAGGTAAGCGAGCTCCGACCTAAAATCTTGTAACCGCTCTAACTTTTGAACGAAGACAGATAGGAACAAGCCGATTCTTTCACTGAATTTGTCTCACTCTTAGCTTTCAAACGAGCTATCGCACGACAAAATCCGTCCACTGGAAGCCAAAATCGAAGCAAGCTGTCCAGAGGGGGGGGACGTCAGTGAAATTTCAAAATTTGATGAAAAATGTTTTGGTGACGGTCCCAGGTCGAAATTCCACACTTTGGAAAATTTTCAAAATTTTACCCATACAAAGTCACTCTGACACTTAGGATTTTTTCAGGTAAGCGAGCTCCGACCTAAAATCTTGTAACCGCTCTAACTTTTGAACGAAGACAGATAGGAACAAGCCGATTCTTTCACTGAATTTGTCTCACTCTTAGCTTTCAAACGAGCTATCGCACGACAAAATCCGTCCACTGGAAGCCAAAATCGAAGCAAGCTGTCCAGAGGGGGGGGCACGTCAGTGAAATTTCAAAATTTGATGAAAAATGTTTTGGTGACGGTCCCAGGTCGAAATTCCACACTTTGGAAAATTTTCAAAATTTTACCCATACAAAGTCACTCTGACACTTAGGATTTTTTCAGGTGAGCGAGCTCCGACCTAAAATCTTGTAACCGCTCTAACTTTTGAACGAAGACAGATAGGAACAAGCCGATTCTTTCACTGAATTTGTCTCACTCTTAGCTTTCAAACTAGCTATCGCACGACAAAATCCGTCCACTGGAAGCCAAAATCGAAGCAAGCTGTCCAGAGGGGGGGGGGACGTCAGTGAAATTTCAAAATTTGATGAAAAATGTTTTGGTGACGGTCCCAGGTCGAAATTCCACACTTTGGAAAATTTTCAAAATTTTACCCATACAAAGTCACTCTGACACTTAGGATTTTTTCAGGTAAGCGAGCTCCGACCTAAAATCTTGTAACCGCTCTAACTTTTGAACGAAGACAGATAGGAACAAGCCGATTCTTTCACTGAATTTGTCTCACTCTTAGCTTTCAAACGAGCTATCGCACGACAAAATCCGTCCACTGGAAGCCAAAATCGAAGCAAGATGTCCAGAGGGGGGGGACGTCAGTGAAATTTCAAAATTTGATGAAAAATGTTTTGGTGACGGTCCCAGGTCGAAATTCCACACTTTGGAAAATTTTCATAATTTTACCCATACAAAGTCACTCTGACACTTTGGATTTTTTCAGGTAAGCGAGCTCCGACCTAAAATCTTGTAACCGCTCTAACTTTTGAACGAAGACAGATAGGAACAAGCCGATTCTTTCACTGAATTTGTCTCACTCTTAGCTTTCAAACGAGCTATCGCACGACAAAATCCGTCCACTGGAAGCCAAAATCGAAGCAAGCTGTCCAGAGGGGGGGGACGTCAGTGAAATTTCAAAATTTGATGAAAAATGATTTGGTGACGGTCCCAGGTCGAAATTCCACACTTTGGAAAATTTTCAAAATTTTACCCATACAAAGTCACTCTGACACTTAGGATTTTTTCAGGTAAGCGAGCTCCGACCTAAAATCTTGTAACCGCTCTAACTTTTGAACGAAGACAGATAGGAACAAGCCGCTTGTTTCACTGAATTTGTCTCACTCTTAGCTTTCAAACGAGCTATCGCACGACAAAATCCGTCCACTGGAAGCCAAAATCGAAGCACGCTGTCCAGAGGGGGGGGGACGTCAGTGAAATTTCAAAATTTGATGAAAAATGTTTTGGTGACGGTCCCAGGTCGAAATTCCACACTTTGGAAAATTTTCAAATTTTTACCCATACAAAGCCACTCTGACACTTAGGATTTTTTCAGGTGAGCGAGCTCCGACCTAAAATCTTGTAACCGCTCTAACTTTTGAACGAAGACAGATAGGAACAAGCCGATTCTTTCACTGAAATTTGTCTCACTCTTAGCTTTCAAACGAGCTATCGCACGACAAAATCCGTCCACTGGAAGCCAAAATCGAAGCAAGCTGTCCAGAGGGGGGGGGACGTCAGTGAAATTTCAAAATTTGATGAAAAATGTTTTGGTGACGGTCCCAGGTCGAAATTCCACACTTTGGAAAATTTTCAAAATTTTACCCATACAAAGTCACTCTGACCCTTAGGATTTTTTCAGGTAAGCGAGCTCCGACCTAAAATCTTGTAACCGCTCTAACTTTTGAACGAAGACAGATAGGAACAAGCCGATTCTTTCACTGAATTTGTCTCACTCTTAGCTTTCAAACGAGCTATGGCACGACAAAATTCCGTCCACTGGAAGCCAAAATCGAAGCAAGCTGTCCAGAGGGGGGGGACGTCAGTGAAAATTTTTTCTCTCCGATTTCGCTGGAAACATCCTTCCTAACCCAAAATTTCACGTAGATTCCGAATCTGGCCTCCGTTTTCTCATCCGATGCTTCGTTTGGGCGCTACACACCAAAACATCCGAAATTCTAACTCTGTCGTTTTTTCGAAAAATGTTGAAAATTTTTTCTCGCGATTGACTTGAAACTCACCATACAGATAGAGAATTTCACGCTGATTCCAAATCTGAAATCCGTTTTCCAATCCGATGCTTCGTTTTGAAGCTACAGCGCAAAACGTCCCAAATTCTAACTCTGTCGTTTTTCGCCAATGTCCCAAAATCTTAAATGGCGTCTCACATCTAAACGAAGACAGATAGGAACAAGCCGATTCTTTCACTGAATTTGTCTCACTCGTAGCTTTCAAACGAGCTATCGCACGACAAAATCCGTCCACTAGAAGCCAAAATCGAAGCAAGCTGTCCAGAGGGGGGGGGACGTCAGCCGAAAATTTTTTCTCTCCGATTTCGCTGGAAACATCCTTCCTAACCCAAAATTTCACGTAGATTCCGAATCTGGACTCGCCCGTTTTCCTTTTCTCAGTCCGAACACTCCTTCCAACTCGAAACAACCCCTATTAACCAACCCAACATTCAGCAGATTGCAATTGCTTCCAAAAAACATCACACACTATAAATAAAGCCTCAACAAACACTAATCCAGGCCGGTCCGCCCAAGTCACACACCACGACCACTCTATCGTTCCAGAGGGGGGGGGGACTCAGACCAGAAGCAACCCGGCGGCCGACCACGCCAACTCTGACCGTTCCAGAGGGGGGGGGGGGGCCCGGTCGAGTGTTTGTCATTGCTTACTACTGACATGATATTTTAGTGTAATCTAAATACCCCGAATAATGGAACAATGACCAATTCAACAGGTTTGTTTACTTTTCTTGTTAACTCACGTCTTTCTTATAAATGGCCTCATTATTTTGTTTTAGTTAAATAATTTTGCAATATTTTCTACACGTTTCTTTCACACAATTCCTGCTGTATCTATTCCAGTGTGAGTTAAATCATCTTTAAGAAGTATGCTGGTATGGTTATCAGGTGAACCATCCTTCTATTTTCATGCATAATTAGTATTTTCACCTATTGTTACAAATCGAAGCATTGAACAATATGCCTAAGGTGAATCAATTATGGTTCTATATTTTGTGTTGCAACATCTAAACGCATTTGTTGAATACATCTTGGGAAGAAATTTTTTCTAATGTAATATTATCCGTACCGTAATGGTGTTTGTAAAAAAATCAGCGATCAGAATAGAGAGAATATTCACATGTAACCAATGAATCGGGTAACATATAAATAACTTTGTTGATTGTCAACTTCAAAAATTAAATCGCCGCCTGTAATTTCAACCTCTACCTGAAGAACCGGGGTCATATCATAGCAATTCTTATATAAATCATCCATCTCTTTTTTTTGATTGTAACTGGTGAACGCGGGGGATCATCTAATTTAAAATTTTATTTTCAATCAGAGTTGCCCATATATTTTTTTATTAGAAAAAATCAGTGTTGGTACTCAGAATTTTTGCTAACCCATTCCTCTCATTACTTCAATTGTTTTTTCAAATCAAGTTTCCTTCCCCATCCACTTCGCTAATTAGGAGCAATTTTTGTTTTTTTTAATTCTCATTTTCCAACCTCTGCACAAACAGGTTCGCTATTTTGGTCTTTTGCATTTCTTTTGCGTCATTTTCTAAGTTTGGCGAAATAGCCTCTATTGCTTTAAATTCGTTTTGTGACTTAACATCATTCGATATTGCACTAGCTGTAGCTACCTATAGCAGACTGCTCCTTTAGAGGCAGCAAGAAATCAAATCGTATTATTTTTAATCCAAGTTAAACGATACTGCCGATACCAGAAAAGAAGATGGCCACTCCCTTCTGTTGGAGGCACGGGGGGGAGGCGCCTGCAGGTGCCTAGGAACGATTTTGTTTCCAACAGTTTCTAAACACAATCATAATGGTACACAGGATTCATAAATACGTGGTTCATGAGCAATTTTAATTATTTGTAGCAAAATGCTTAGATTGTGTTTATTAAATTAAAGGCATTTTTTTTTAAGCTTAAAATGACTTTTTGGGCCGATCGCTAAATTCTAAAGTTAAGTTAACCTGAGGAAAAGGACCTTTGGTCTGATCGGGCCTACAGCCTCTGAACAAAGTTCGATTAAAGATTTACGTTTTGAGTATGGACAATAAAAAAACAACTTCGCGGGTAACTTTATTAATTGCCTGTTGCACTTTATCTATTGCGACAAGCAGCGTTTGATGTACATGAATTTCTTTTTTTTCATTTAATTCTTTTTTTTTTTCTCCAACTTTTCTTACTTTCAGTTTTAAAGTGGGCCCAATTGAACTTTAATAATATCGTAAAATTTTCGTTTTAAAAAAATAAAATAAGGCTTCAAGTCACTAATCTTTTGTTTAAGATGGTCCTTTAACCTCAATTAGCATTCTGTTCATATTGCTTTACTGTTTGTGATGCGGGCTTGAACTTAATTTCAATCAACAACTTTTTTTTGGAATGTGATTGCAGCTGTTGTAAGTGTTAGTAATAATTTTCGATTCTTTTTTCGCTTACACTTTTTTCTACACTTCTTTCAGTTGTTTAATTTTTGATTTTGTATTCTTTGCGATGGCAGACTTTAAATTTAGTGATAACAGGATCACAAGTTTTGAATGTTCTGTTATTTTTTTATGAAGTTTTACTATATCTGCTTCTATATTTCCATGTTTGCTACTTAGGTCTGTTAGCTTTTCTTGCAGTCTTTCATCATTCTGCTTTAGAAGCTTGGTTTCTTTCATTAGAGGAGACAGCAGTGACACAATTCTATCGAACTGTTTATCAACATATTCTTTATTTGCTAACTCAGTACTTTGTTGTGGAAGAATAGAAAGATGTAACGGACCTGTTAAAATGTCTCCAGTTTTCATGATATAGTTGTCTAGTTCTATTTCTGATTCTTGATTATTCGGTGTGTAAGCACACCCGCCAACATTTGTTAACATCATTTTTTTTTTATTTAAAAATATGTTATCCAACAATTCATCATTAAATAAACATATGAGAACATGTAGTGATTGTGGAAAAAGTGTAACATCTAAGAACTTTATGCGTCACCAAAAAACATGTCAATCACCATCACAACCAAAAGTAAAAGATAGACAATGTCCGAATTGTAATAAGTTTTTTACTAGTCAAGGTTTCTTGAATCATTCTAATTCATGTGCTATTAGTACACGAAAATGCACTAATTGTCAAATAGTTAAGCTCAAAACAGAATTTTATGATAGTAAATACCGATGTAAAGAATGTTTAAAAACACAAGTGAGATGTAACAAGTGCAATAAAGTTCTGTTGGAGAGAAACTTCTCACGACATGCAGCAATTTGCATGATTTAATTAATTTTTTATCCGTAGTAGTCCGACACTCACTGAGCCTCCGTAATAGTCCGGTGCTCTTTTGAGTGTTTTACCTTCATTTGAGCCCCGGACTCAATAGTCCGTAGTAGTCCGGAAGTCCTACAGAGGTTAAACACTCAAGTGAGCACCGGGGGGGGGGGGGGGGGGGGGTGGGGGGGGGGGGGGGGGGGGGGGGGGGGGGGTGGGGGGGGGGGGGGGGGGGGGGGGTGGGGGGGGGGGGGGGGTGGGGGGGGGGGGGGGGGGGGGGTGGGGGGGGGGGGGGTGGGGGGGGGGGGGGGGGGGGGTGGGGGGGGGGGGGGTGGGGGGGGGGGGGGGGGGGGGGGGGGGGGGGGGTGGGGGGGGGGGGGGGTGGGGGGGGGGGGGGGGGGGGGTGGGGGGGGGGGGGGGGGGGGGGGGGGTGGGGGGGGGGGGGGGGGTGGGGGGGGGGGGGGGGGGGGGGGGGGGGGGGGTGGGGGGGTGGGGGGGGGGGGGGGGGGGGGGGGGGTGGGGGGGGGGGGGTGGGGGGGGGGGGTGGGGGGGGGGGGGGGGGGGGGGGGGGGGGGTGGGGGGGGGGGGGGGGGGGGGGTGGGGGGGGGGGTGGGGGGGGGGTGGGGGGGGGGGGGGGGGGGGGGGGGGGGGGGGGGTGGGGGGGTGGGGGGGGGGTGGGGGGGGGGGGGGGGGGGGGGGGGGTGGGGGGGGGTGGGGGGGGGGGGGGTGGGGGGGGGGGGGGGTGGGGGGGGGGGGGGGGGTGGGGGGGGGGGGGGGGGGGGGGGGTGGGGGGGGGGGTGGGGGGGGGGGGTGGGGGGGGGGGGGTGGGGGGGGGGGGGGGGGGGGGGTGGGGGGGGGGGGGGGGGGGTGGGGGGGGGGGGGGGGGGGGTGGGGGGGGGGGGTGGGGGGGGGGGGGGGGGGGGTGGGGGGGGGGGGGGTGGGGGGGGGGGGGGGTGGGGGGGGGGGGGGGTGGGGGGGGGGGGGGGGGTGGGGGGGGGGGGGGGGGGGGGTGGGGGGGGGGGGGGGGGGGGGGGGGGGTGGGGGGGGGGGTGGGGGGGGGGGGGTGGGGGTGGGGGCCTTCAAGAATCCTTTTGATCCTGTTTGCAAGATAGGTAAAGTATAAAATAAAGTCATAACCATGTTAGAGTTTGCAAGTTAACATCCTCAAGTTTCCAACAAATGTAACATCATGAAAATTTCTTCGGCTTTGGAAACATCAACCACTTTGCTGGCTCATGTCTATAAATAGCTCTGACTCATGAAGTGGTAAAGCACCAGTCAGTTAGATAAGAATCTAATCAGTCTTGTTCAACCTTTTCACTGACACGTGTGTGGGCGTTATTTATCAGACAAAGCGATGGCGCCTCACGTCAGACAGCGTGACCTTTTCACCGACAAGTGTGTGGGCGATAGTTCATTGCGATGACTCATTCAAAACACATCATTTGACTAACAGATTCTATTAACTGTGATTCATACAGATAGCGCATTAAAGATTTAACAATGTCAGCTACTTTACTGATATCACGTAAACCAGTCATGATACAATGTCCGTTGTGAAACACTGCAATATGTACAGGATGACACTTTCGAATCAGAGCAGCAGGAAACAGTTCAGTTTCATAAAATATACAATGATTACTGGTTTTAATGTTTGCTAGATTCACTAACATCTTCAATTGAACAGACACTACTATATTCTTCAATGTCAGGGGACTGAGGCGTAGATGAGGCATGAGTGTTCGCATTTTCTTGACGACTTCGTAACACATGGACTGCATCACGAAATGAGAAAGGTTTCCTAGGACTTGGATTTTGCCGCAGCGAAAGATTTGAAGATTTCGACCGTTGCTCATGCGAATGACTAACATTTGTGGACGACCGCGATGATACACTGAATCGGGAAGATGGGTATGCAACTGTTCTAAATCAATGTCTCTTCTGAGATTCATTTCGCGCATGGCGTTGATGATGCGGATGGGGAGCATGATTCACAAAAGACATGAGGGTTGAGTGAACTTCCCTTTTATACTTTTCCCATGAGGGTTTTGGAATCACGATGTAGCAGTGATCATTATGTAGAATCTTCTCTTGAATGCGAATAAATACAATGCCTTCTCCTACGTTAATGACACGGCAAGAGTTGGATAGGAATGCGCGATGTAGCCTTCGTAGTTGAAAGCGTTCTAGAGTTATCTGAAGTTGACGTTTTATATCATGAAATGTAACACACTGACTTTTCCATGATACATAGAGGCATGCTGATAATTTCAACATGATCATGATTTAAACCAGAGTGAAGAATGTAATGCCTAAGAAAGAAGGAGAGAGTAATGTTCATGTGTGGCATGGTGAGTGTACATTTTCTTTCTTGATAAGGTGGCCGTTAGACCTTGGTCTCATAAAGACCGATGGTGCGTTCTCAGTGTGTGGAGAGTGTCACTGTAGTTGATCATCATCAACAAGGACATCATTTTTGAAGGTTATGGAGACAAGATAGGGATTCAACGTAAACAACCCTCCGTCCCTTCGCGGATCCATGTAGATGGCTTGAATTTTATTTTCAAAGGAGTAGAATCCTTTTCCCAAAATGGGGAGAGGTTTGCAATTGAGTAAGTCGAATTCGCTGCCCTCCTTTTCAATGATGATGACACAATGTCTATCCATATGAACATACATGTATCTTCTTTCCATGATGGGAACTTATGGCAACTTCCCATTGTATCGAACAATTTCTTTGGGAATGGTGAGATTTTCTTTCAGGAATGTTTCAAGACTATTGAATTGCAACCGTGTCCAATAGTCTAACGGTACACACACAGCGAGTCCATACTGTGTTGACATAACCTTCAGATAATCCATCCGATGACTTGGAGTTTTTATGGTCACGGCTTCTCCATGATGAGTTATCTTTTGATTGAATGCATTTTTACCCGATGCTTAAGTAAGGGAGTTCAGTATACCGAGTGCAAGAGCAGAGGAGTTGATGGCTTCGAGCAACTGCATGGTTAGCGCAAGGACGGAAATGATTGCCATGAGCTCAGTCGTCCGTTTATAACCAGACCTAGCTCTAATCACATGCGTTTCCCTTTTCATGTTCTCCCTGTCTTTGTTACGTGAATAAGAGTTATCACACGTGAACTTTTGACTGCGTGGGTGGAAACCTTCCCTATGACTGACTGCCCTCTTACAAAGTCGTTCTAGTCCTCACAAAGACTTTAGTGACACACCCCTTCTAGCGAACAAAGACGCATTCATTTATCTAACAAAGAGCCTCATAATAATAATGCACAAAGCGCAATGACTCATTTTGTGATACGCCCCTTTTCTCGAACAAAGACGCATTCATTTATCTAACAAAGCGCAATGACTCATGTTGCTCTATACACCATTACAAAATACTCAGTTAAAAGAAATCTTTATTGCATCTACACAACATGTCGACCATCAAACAAAGTCGTGGATGTAAACACACCCAGTTGAATCATGATATGTTTAACAACGTATGCATTTCCTTTCATCGTCTCTGCTACCTCCTCCATAATTTTCTCCATATGTCGTACATAAAATTGATCACTAAGAGTAATCCATTCTGTGCAATAGGATCCAAAACGAAGTGGTTTTTGCAAATCTTTCAACTCTATATAAGCAACGAGTCTACCCTTCACATCTTGAGGTTGTAAACTCTCTATCAATCTTTTGAAGAGAGGAAGGCTTTCAGTTACCACTACTTTAACATCATTCATCTTCATTTTAAATGTAAGTTTCCAATCTTGCAAAAATCCATCGAATCCTTGTTGATCAAGTGTCAAATGACACATGTGGTTACTGAGTGTACGATGCGTCACCATAAACGTTGTGACTATAGATTTCACATTGCTTCAATGACTTCCGCTATGAAGAAAACAGAAATAACAATCATGTTCCACTGTAAGTTTATTCAACATCAGTCAAAATTCACAAGTACAGAATACACTTCATGAAATGATCATCACTCATTCACAAGGAGTAAAAACATCTTTTACATATAACCATGCTGTTGACAATAATATATATACAGTTCATGAACATCATAGAGACTACAATGCCAGCGTGAAGAGAGTTTTGCAATGTAGGTGGCTTTATTTCTAGTATTACAATGGGATGGTGGTCTTTAAAGGTGATGTCTCTCACCGAAACATACAGCCATATCAAAAATCATTTCGTCTCTAAACTTCTTTTGATCACAATGCATATGATAGTCTTGTCTTACACGATCTACTCAACATGGTAAATATAAATTTACAATATGCAACTGAAGTGTTGCTGCTTCTCGTTCAGAATCATTTCCTAATATTTTAACAATATGAAAACCTGACAGCCACCGTTTGAAATCACTTATCAAATACGTTTCATTTACAAATCCAATATGAATCAAAATAGAAGGATCAAGTCCATGCACATGACTCCGTGACCATTCGTCTTTGTGTGGAGGACAGTAGGCAAATCTATGATATACACTAACAACAGTTTGATTGCTTTCCCTCATTGCAATAGCACTCAACTCCTGCATGGGTGTTCCCTCACTGTCTATGAAGATGACAACCCACAATATCAAAAGACTTAATTACAAGATAATACATTGAGCAGGAACTTTACAAGGATCTCTGTCCTTTACATAACAAAAGATACATACAACATGATTACAATGTTTTAATTGAACATAGCGCACAAGACGGCGTTTTCCACATTCACTACATACTAACTCATTACAATACTTAAGATTTCTCTTTGGTGGTAACACCATCTTTCTTTGATGCGCGACGACGACGGTTAGGTTTGGTGACAGGTTCTTGACACTCTTTGACACAAGAATCAATGACTTTCTCAATGTGATCAAGACCTGTTAACTCAGGTTGATGATGAATTTGAGCAATGCGCGAAAGGAATAAAAGCCTGCACCTAGCGATGACAATTCTGTTTCAACTGACTGTTCAACTGTCACTTCTGAAGTGACTTTACAATACTTGTTTGCAAAATATAGCAGCGAGTGCCGCGATACAAAGGTTTATAATAAGAAGTTTTCTTTTCTGGCCACAACTGTAATAGTTCAGTGGGAATAACAGCCTTTTGCCTCACAACGTCTTCTAAAATGTCAAGCTGCTGACGCAACCAATTATCAATAGGTATACTCAGGTTTTGACTGCAACGATTTACTTGCGTATCCACTTTTGGTTAGTATACCGCCGGCGTTTGAAGATAGAGTCGACACTGTTGTAGCGCACTTGTTGTTTGTAGGTAGGATAGCCGTGAATTACCTTTTCAATTTTCGGATTCTACAGCTCGAAATGTTGAGGATTCAGTGATGCAGCAGTTGGAGTAGGATTCATGGCCATGGCAGTCTGTAACGAAAGAATACCACTAAGTGCATTCATGATCATCAGAGAAAAGAATATCGTTAGCTTAGCAGTGACATATGAGGTGGCCCTTAAGAGGACTTTTTGAAGCGTTCACATGATTTAAAGCTCATCACCAAAGTCTAAGTCCTCGTCATCGTCCAGTAAATTAAATGTCTTGGGCTTAGGACCCGAATTAAGTTTCAATTCGTTAAAGGACTTAATGGTAAAGCGCCTAGGTGGTGGAGGCGGTGGTGGTGATGGTTCAACAAAATAGGCTTGTACAATCATCGGCCACACACTCTCCTGCGTCTCTCTTCTAAAATGTTGATAAGGTTTAGGCCACACAGTCATGACACTCACTTGTAAATTTGGAAACAGGATTGAGTCAGACAAAATTGAGACGGAGAATGGCTTGAGCAAGTCAAACACTTTTCAAGTCAAGAGAATGAAATGAAGAGAAAATGGGGAGACGTCTGCTTTTATAGTCTCCTGCAAATCCACATTTGACAATATGACAGCCAATCAGAGACCTCCGTTTCTCCCCGTGACTTCGTTGCGGCAGGGAAAAGGAGTCACGCGGACGACTGACTCATGATTGCTTTTCCAAAATCTTGTAGTCAAATCTAGTTTAGCACATTGAGTTGAGTATGAATTTGTTTTATGCGACATAAGAGCAAGTTGGATCCATGCTCTTGAATTGAATCTAGTCGAGATGCAATTTTCGCCGTGTGTCGCTGATAGAAATCTTTTGGATCATGTATCGTCTCTGCAAAATAGGATACAAAATGAAACACTACACGTTCACCTGCATGTTCATCAGTCACTTTCTCAAATTCAATCTCTACAACTAATCGTCCTTTCACATCTTTATTCATCAAAATGTCCATGAGCTGTTGGAAAACGAAGTAACCTTTAGCGATAGCAAATTCTAAGTCTCCCTCTTCATGATGAAATGAGATGATGTAGTCCCTAATCACACCACGAAGACTTTGTCGATGAAAACGTAGTGAACAAAATTCATTCGTAAACTCTACTGCATCTGTCATCTTTCTTCCTATCACTTCGGAGACATAGCATGAATGACATTCGGGTGTAAATGGCACCCTGATTCCAAATCTGGTCTCCGTTTTCCCATCCGAGGCTTCGTTCACCCGCTAGAGCCATTTTCATAAAAATTCTAACTCTGTCGTTTTTCGGTGATGGGCAAAAATCTTAAAGTCACTCTCACACCTCAACGAACGAACGTAGAGACACGCCGTTTCTTTCACTGAATTTTTCTCACTCTTAGCTTTCGAACGCGCTATTGCACGACTTTCTACCATCTCTAGAACCAAAGTTGGAAGTCTCGTCCAGAGGGCGGTCAGAACTTTTTCTCTCCGATTGAGCTGGAAACAACCTCCCTAACTCAAAATTTCACGTAGAATCCGAATCTGCCCTCCGTATGTCCATCCGAGGCCTCCTTCATGTCGAAATACGGCCTTTCTCATCCCAAAACGTCCAAAACCCACCTTTTTCTAACTCTGTCGTTTTTCAGAGATTCCTACCCTTGCCTCACAGGAGAGTTTCTCCTTCCTTCCTTCCTTCCAGAGGGGGGGGGTAGGGAACGGTTTCCTCCTCCCGGACCCATTCCTCCCAACACATCCTTGGCAACTTCCTTCCTCTCTCTCCAGAGGGGGGGATGACTCATCGTTGCACATTTTGTCCTTGATTTTGCCACGGGATTACTACTTCCCAGTGAAGAATGTGCTGGTTTTAAAATCCTTTGGTGGAATCATTATTAGGAAGAAGATATATGTGTGTGCGTCAAGGAATCTCATATCGCATTAACCGCTGATGTCTAATGATGTTGTGGCACTCGAGACACGGCTGCAAACCGATCAAGGCAAACTCGGTTGTGCATCAACTCAGTATAAAAGAAATGTCAAGTTTAAGAAGATGTCAAGCAAAATTATCTTGAAATCCAGGTCCTGTCCGCTTTATGCTCTGGCCTAGTTCTCATTCTGTAGGTGAATACAATGCACGCTTATAAAATTATTTTGTTATTGTGAAATCGCAGAAGCGGACTAAAAAATCAAAAATATTGATGGATGGCGATAATTAACTTTCAATCGGGTAAACCGGAAAAGGTGCGAGGTATAATGTAAGTTTAATGCTATGACACTGTGCATTTTCCCGATATTCCTATAGGAGGCAGAATGTCTGAATGAAAAAATGATCCTGGATAGCAAGACAAACATTGGAATGCATTCTGGTCCACATTTTGAAACAAAAACCCTTGAATCTTATACAATACTTTAAACGCGAATCTACTACTGTACGTCTACTATGTGCTTAATAAAACCAACATTTCCCCAAACCATTCCAAAATATTTAGCATTTGACATAAAAAGTATCATTATTGAGATGTATTTTATTACATACATTTTCAATGGTGGCGATTTCACCTAAATAAATTATGTCCTGTAATCAACAAAAATTGAATAGAATAATTTTTCTGTAGATTTCTTCATTCCTCACTAGCATTACTTGAGTTTTGCGCAAAAATTGCAAAGACTTCATTGATCAACGTATAACTCATTTCACGACCAAGTTTCAACATCGTACTATCAATATTTTCAGGTAAATTTGTAAATATATCTTTATTTAGCAGCAGAAATCCCTCAACCTCTGGTCTGGTCATAGGTGCAAAATATCGGTCTTGTCTCCGCTGCATACCGTCAAATGGACAAATTATTTGCTTGTAATGATGCATCAAGTCAGCAAAAGGGGTGTTTTCATTTGGAAATTTGATTTTGACGGCTTCATTAAAAAAATTCAACAATGATTTTTTCTTGTGCTGAAAGCCCGGATGCCAGTTGCCAATAATCGCTAAAACTCCAGTAGGTTTTAAATATTCCATGACAAGTTCACTTAGGATTTTGGATTCAATGTGATGAGCTGAATTTTCAATGATTAGTAGGTCAACACGCTTCCGAATCATGATAGAAGCTGATGAATGCAGACAACCATGTATGTATTCAATGTTTTGTTTGTTATTATATTTTTTTGCAATTTTTAACTGTTCAATGGAAGTGTTGAACCCTATTACTCTATCACCATATTCTGACAAACAACTGGTCAATTCCCCACACAAACATGTTGCGTTCACAATCAATGGAATTTTATCCTTGATAATGTTGAAACTTGGATTTACTTGTCGATAATATTCAATAATCCATGGTACAACAATCCCAGAATAAGGAGGCAGCAACTTGTATAGAAAGTAGGCAGTTGTCGATTCATTCCAGTATGTATCTGCAGGTAGGGTAGTTTTCATATGAGGAACAGAGCTTACGAATGGTTTGCTAAACATTATGTCATCGTTGAAAAAGCCACTGCCTCTTCTAAGTCTCAGATCAGGAGTCAGTTCAAAACCAATTTTTGACATTATTTCAGTGTTTATATTAAGGTGGGAGATATTGTATTATAGAATATTGGTAGAAAAATGACGCTACAATCATCGATTTTTGAACATGGATGGAGTACAATTTCTTCAATTCCCGAAGTGGATCATTGACAGTCATAGAGATTGACAATAACATAGAAAGTACTTCATTTCAACAACGCATAAAGAGAAACATAGCTGATCCACAATGCATGATATTGTAAGGATCTCTATGTCCATAGGTTGATAAGTTCCACGAAGCAGGTACAAGCGTAATTATTTTCCTGGATGGAAAACATTAACCTGGTGCAGAATAAAGTCATGCATTATAGGCCTGACAGATAGCGCATAATTTTCTTCGGAGATTATGTCATAATAACCGAGAGCCGAAGGCTAGAGGTTAGAATCTTAATACAATTCTATAATAGCAAATAATGTTCTCAAATCTATGCACTATCTGTTACTTAAAAGAAAGTGATAGAGTATTTTAGATGAAGAATTATCCATACATAGACAGTGCTTGCGTGCTTATGAAACCACAGTCATGCACTGCGTTAGATGTTCAACTTATCTGCGATTAACCTACACATAATATTGCGTCCGCAGTCCGTTTCCAAAATTGTTGAACAACCCGAAAAGCTCTTTGATTCTTTCTTGTTCTCATAAAATTTAACCGTGGGCTGCTTAAGCTCATTTAATTAATTACTAAATTTATTCACTTGGTCAGCCGAGACACTTGCTTGGTTTAGGAAAAAGTGTGGCGTGCCTAATGTGCAGCTTTTCGAGAGGGCATTATTAAAAAGATGCTAACAGGGGCTAATATACAGAGTGGCCCAGAAGTAATCGAATTCTAATGGATGTTAAGAGCCATCCAGTTATCATGCACAAACAGACTTTAATATTTGTAAAAAGTTATTCGATGGATGGGACGAAGTCTATTGCCTTCAACTGCGCTTAATGAGATGCGGACCAATTAATATGAATTTGAGGAATTGATAAAGAGACTTCACTTGCTGACATTTACCGATAGTCATAAATATTGAAGCTTCTACTTGGAAGATGCCCTGATTAGTCATGATATAATATTTTTGAGTTGGAAAGAGTCAGGAATTTTTACGATGTCAATTATCATTTTATGATAAGATGTACAACATTTTTCGATTACCATCCAGTAAACATCTTCAGGTACATCCCGTATCATCTTTGTACCTGAAGATGATTACTGGATGGTAATCGAAAAATATTGTACATCTTATCATAAAATAATAATTGACATCGTAAAAAATTCCTGACTCTTTCCAACTCAAAAATATTATATTGCAGCTTCTGTAATACCATGGAACTCCACATCAATTAAATTGTAACTTGAATTGTGATTGTATTACATAGAAGTCCATGGTAATGCGGAGCGCTACCATAATACCTTGCTAACAGCAATCAAATATGCAGAGAGATCTAATAACATCTCCTATTGCAAGTTTGAAATCGCTTGTGTCTCTCAATGCACATGATTAGAATATGCATCCCTGATTGTCATTAGCAACGTAAGTTGGTTGCTTTGAATTCTAAAAAGTATTTGAAGAGCTATTTCATGTTTAAAAACTTGGCTTGCACACGACGCACTTTGAAATCATTGAATTTATTCATGCAGTCAAAAGTCATTCTTTATCAAAGAGGAGTTATAAATTAGTTATTGATCATTGGAGTGAGTTAGTTATTCGATGCACCACCACCATCAAAATCGACCACGAACTGGTGCAAAAGATCGAAAGAACTGACAACGTTGCCGACTAACTGAACTAAACGGACGGGTATATCGACATAATGGTGTCTATTTGTCTCAATCCAATCCACACGAGATGTTACAACAGGAGCTCAATTTATCTGGTCTGACTGTTTGGGCAGGCATTTCAAGTTCTGGATTAATCGGCCAATTTTTCTTCGACAAGACAGTGACAGCCGAATCATGACTGAAAATGTTAAATGAAAAGTTTTGGCCATTGGAGTAGGAACATAAAGATTGTAATGATCTGTGCTTTCAGCAGGATGGAGCCCCTGCTCTTTATGGTTTCTCTGTCCGGAAGTGGCTTGATAATTATTTTCCAGGGAGATGGATAGGCCGATGCGGTCCCGTGGAGTGGCCTGCAAGAGCTCCAGACTTCAATCCTCTGGACTTCTTTTTATGAGGAGTTCATAAGAATCAAGTATTCGGAAATAAACCGAAAACTCTCAATGATCTGAAACAGAATATCATTGACGCCTGGAATGATGTTACTCCAGAAATTTGTAAAAAAAGTAACTGATTCGACCAGTGAACGATTCCGCAAGTGCATTTAACGCAAGCGCAAGTTTGCATTTTTAACATTTATTGTAATTGTTTGTAATACAATTATCCCATCTCATTATGAGTTTTGATCATGATCATCCAGGTTCAGTTATTTCTGGGCCACTCTGTATGTATATGTCATAATTGCATGTTCCATTATACAATCTGTATATTTCAGCGAGTGTATTCCTTTATAGAACATTTTAGCTTCTTCTTGCCCACCTCAGCTTTCGATTAAAAATGGCTATCAATTAATTTTCACTTACATGCATCTAGCCAATTAGTCTATTTACCCACTGTTGAGTCGACATGTTACATAGTTAAAATCGAAGCAATGAACTGGAAATATAATAATGTGCAATAACAATTGATTGTCACTTTCATACCTGAATTCATACCTGATATAATTTAATTTTTACCCGTCATTTTGAAACAGCCTATTTTTAAAGGTTATGTGGGTTTGAGGGTACGCTGTTTGATGATCGATTGCTGAAAAACCAGTTGTGTATGCATGGTGAGTGAATTTCAATTTATTTTTCGTGAAAATGTGCCTTGACTATACCTATGATAAAATAAATTTATTTTAGGAAGCCCAAATGTCTGGTGCTAGCTGATTAACTTATTAGGTCAATACACTGTAAGGCATAAATAACTTAATAGATTATCATGTGCTAAACGTAAGCCACAGGTTTAAATTGACAGTGTTATCTCTCTTCCTTATTCTTAACACAACTCCAATGCGGTGCTATCAAGCATCAATAACTCTGTCAAGTTCAGGACTTCAACGCTTTCTTAAAAAACTTGTTTAGGCTTACAAATTAGTTAAGCAAGCAATAAGAGTGCAAGTATCAAACATTATTTGCTTTACTATTTTATTGTTGTCATCTTCACATAATTGATTGTGTTGATGCATATCAAAGTCCATAAGCTGAGACATGACACTGGATCCTACATTTCTAACCTAACAGAATCAAGATTAAAGCTTATCGACATGGAATATGACTGCATGTCAGATTAGCAGCGATGAAGGAGATTGACCGACGTGAATTAGGATTGATTGCATTTATTTATTGTTGAAACACTGAGTCACCCTCAGATCAGCTCATTCAATAATAGAACGTTTAAAGAATTTGATGAATAAAACACTGTGCAACAGATTGTGAAAAAAGTGTTATGGTAATAATCAACTATGGTGCATTTCAACTGCCATTTTTCGGATCTTGGCACAATTCAGTCCTTATAGAATAAAGTATCATAAAAAGACATTAAATCAACATGTTGCATGAATGATTATCGTGCTTGCTGTAAATATTTCAACATGACTGTAACATTCCATTGCATGTTAGCTGCAAACACTTATTACGACATTTTTATTGTACGATCGTTAAATGATCAGATCCATTTTTCAGAACCCTCTTGAATTAGTAGACATTGTGACTTGCTCAAAGAGATAATGCACATTATTGCTATCCGACAGTCAACTACTCTGTCAGAAAGCAGAAGAGAGTTGAATGAGAAGTTTTTATGAAGCTCTGTGAAGATAATATTGTCTTTATTTAATCTTATTAACAAAATCCCTCAAGACGCATTATTTAATTCCTTGCTTTTCGACTTCTTAATCTCAGTATTGCTTAATCCAGTAGCATGCCCTAACTTCGTTGCAAATATGCTTCTTGAACGTAATTATTTCGAAATCAATCATCTGCAACTGATTTTGGATTTTCGAAGTGTTCCAGCCTGAGGATTGGGCAATATTCCGATTCCCTTGAAATTAAACAAATATGCACCACATTAAAGACCATTTTAAGGATTGTAGATGTGCAAAAGATCCAGTATGAATGTTAATGATGAGTGTTCATGAATATCGAATGAGCATATTGGAAAGTAACAATAAATTCCATGTTTTCAGTCAAAAATGAGGGATCATTATTTAATTGTAAATCTTGGATCGATAGTTACTATTGTTTTCCAAAAATTTCTGAATTTCCAGCAGTGCCACCCATAATATGTCAAAAGTCAATCCTCGCCGGGCACCTTCGTTTGATCATTCAGACAGCTTCAGGAGTAATCGAGAATGATTGACTTTTGCACTTTTTGGGTGGTTCTTTTTTGAAATTCAGATATTTGTCATGTCCACCTTGAACGAAAATAGTCTTCCAGTTACCAGTGAATTTCAGTTCTATGAAGTCGTCATTTATCATAACTTTAATGTCGTCTTGAATTTTAGTTACGATTGTGGGGCAAATTGGAAAAGTCATCGGCAATATAGGTTTCACAGTTTGCGTTCTTTGTCTAAGGAGAGAGACGCAAACAGGCAATATCAACCATTTTTTACATTTTTGTGGAAGATAAAGTCGTTTCGTTTCTAGTTTCGTTCTTTATCAAGCTGACGAACTTTTTGTTTGCTTGATAGAAAATTGAAGTTTTTCTTCTCAATCCAATTCTATTCTTCAATTCTTCGGCTGCCAGAATGAGTTTTTGCAGGGAACGAGGCCGGAAAAAGACTTTCACAGAATAAAACATACTGCATGGCTGCGATGAATCTCCGCGTCTGTCGAGTTCTACCCGGCTCCTTCTCTTAAGTCAGACTGGATCAAAGAAAGCACATTAAAATCCAATGGGAAGCAGATTGAAGTTTTCGGTAAAATGACACTTGTCTTTATTTTCGCTGATTAAGTGAATAGTACTAAGTGAAGAGCCATAATTTTGGCATGGAATACCTTCGAGGTTTGCTATCATGTGTTCGGATACATTTGTCTATGAAGCTCAACACATTTAGATTTGGCAGGCTTTGCAATATCGATAAATACATGTATAGCTTCTAAATTTTAGCTGAAGTGTTAATTTTTTACCACGTCGTCGCATGCCTGAACGCATGCATGAACACCTTCCATGGAAATGAAGGGAATAGACCTGCATGAATTGCCACGTTCCTAAATACATTCATGTCGCAAATCATAGAAATCCAATTTATTTCATCTGTTTAAGTAACAGTACTAGATTGGACAACTGGGGTTTGTTGTTGGCTAAGAAATGACTCATAATTGTACCGTTGCTAAAGTCACGACTTAATCACGGCGTAGTGTTCTGCGATATTGTTGTGGTCATTCTAGTCTAACTAAGGCGCAATGAAATTAATCGGATTTCTAAAAATTATGACTCATGACTCAGTACTTCTTACTTAGTAAGAAAAATCGTTATCTGGAACCAATTCTTGGATGTCACTCCGTTACCCTCCTGGTCAATCTTCCGTCTGTCCTGCGCATTATGTGACCAGCACATTGCCACTTACTTACTATGATGGTTAAAGTGATCGCTGATCCACTCGTTCGTTTAGCGATCGCGGAGTGTTATGCCTAGCATAATGCGTCCCATGCACAGAATTAGATTGTTAACAGAGATTGTGTATTTAGATTGTGTAGACCATAGAAATTGATAAGAATATAACCTCTAGAATGGAAGTAAAGCTTCATGCAATACATAATAGTGGCACAAAAATCGCACGCATTTTCACTTAGATACACTTGTCAACGAGTGTATCATTGGGTTAGAATCAGTCACATGTGCAATTATAGGCCTTTCATTGGCTCTTCATGCCCCAACTTAGTTCCCCCGGATGTGCCGTGACCTTGAGTCAATTTCCATTCAATTCTTCCAGTCAATTCTTGAGTCAACCTCAGATAAACAATCTATTTCTATGGTGTAGACGGAAGAAGAGACGGCCTGTCTAATTCTATGGTTCCATGCATCGCTGGGCCACTGCTGACTTGGACATGGCTGTTGTTGTCCATGTCTCTACGTCGTACACCATTACTGATAGAATGCTCTGGTCATAGAAATAAACTGTTTATCTGAAGTTCGCTAGAATGGAAATTGACTCAAGGTCGCGGCACATCCGGGGGAACTAAGTTGGGGCATGAAGCACCAATTAAAAGCTTCGATTTACACATGTGACTGATTCTAACCCAATCATACAGACGTTGGCAGGTGCATCTAAGTGAAAATGCGTGCGATTTATGTACCGTTATTGTGCATTGCATGAAGCTCAATTTCCATTCTAGAGGTTTTATTGTTATCAATTTCTATGGCTCTGGTTGAAAGCTTTAGTCTTCAATCTTTGTGGAATGGACATGCCGCGTACTTCTCATTAGGTTGCCGAACTTTGCAAACGCTGGCCAACCAGCCCTTATTCTGTTGTTTATTTCGGAAGCATCATCTCTGCTTGCATTCACTATCTGGCCCAGGTATCTGTGATACTGCGCACTTTCCTGTATATCTTTTCTGATGTTGATGGCTCCTTGTCGTGCGTGCTCGTTAATTAAACATCTATGCTTCTGTGCTTTTGTTGTAGAGGTCTTGTAGTTCATCAGGTATGTATGCCATTAGCTGAACTCTCTGCACTTTTCGATAAGTTGGTTGACAGTGTACAAGTGGTCGATGGCAGAGTATCCAGATAAGAATCCTGCCTGTTCTGTTGACTTTCTCTCTGTTCTTCTAATCCTGTCTGACAAGATAAGGAACCGGGTAGAACTCGCAGGCGCGGAGATACGGAGTAGCCGCAGAGTGTAGCTACATCAGGTTTATAACCAACCGCCAAGCCTGGTAAACTAGTTCTAATCCTGGTGTACATAATTCAGAAAAAGTCTCTTTTTCGGCCTCGTCCTCAGCGGAAACTCATGCTGGCGGCCGGTCCACAGTGGGGCAGAACCAAGTCTAGTAAGGCAAAAATATTTTCTGAAAAACTGCCGCGGATGAAATTATAGCTATCTCAAAGCCCCACTATCGACTACGCTTATTCGAATGGTGATATTTTTGCCCAGCAACGGTTGCTAGGAGCCTGATCTTTGCATACCAACAAGAAAACTATGATGGATGCGACTTTTTGTGAGTTCTACCCCCAAAATAATAGCACTTAAAACATCAAACAAATCCTGAAATTACTACTGCGCATGTATGCAGATATAATTAAAGACAAAACTAACTGATCTCACTTCGAATAGCAATAATGAAAATACATTCTAATTTTTAAATGAAAACAAATACATAGAATTAAGAATACTATAGAGATACACTGCATGTACGACTAGGCCTACTTCTAGTTCAAACATAAAAAATACCAATAGTTTACTTATTTCAGAATACGGTCGATGGTTTATTGTTTCTGACGTAATAATGTTGCTCTGTGAATTATATAGCTCACGTAAATTAGTATTTTGTACCGAAAGATGATGCATAACTGTCAAAATGAGAATCTGCCTGGGTTTAGTAACTGTAGTGTTATTTGAAGAGTCAGTACTACCATGCGCGCAAAATCGGGCACTAGTAAGCATATTTTTCTTGTATAAAACACTAAAAGGAGCAATTTCTCGGATCTGCCATTGCAGCCGACCGATAACTTTTTGCATGGTATTCAAGAAATGATTTTCTTATGAAAACTGACTGTGGGAGTTTGAGCTGTTGTGCGTTGTTGTTCCGTTCGCATATTGGAAGTCTGTGTGTGATTATCTAATCGCGACTTTCCCTCTTCCCGTGCTAACTGCATGTGACGTCACTATTGACCATTAGCTGTGAATAAAGCTGAAACTCATATCACATCAAGTATGACATAAGCATGTTCTATTGAGAAGAGAGCACCTTCTTATTGACACGAATTGCTGTTTTTCCTTGCGTCAATACAAGCTATCACGGCAAAGGCGGGAATGAAGCTAATCGACGCGGTGAAGAAATTCTCGGGCGTCAGAGGCGAAGATGTTGAATTCTGGATGGATAAGTTCCTGCTAACAGCCGAAATCACCATTGAGAATAAGGACGAGAAGACCGATGACCGACTGGCGAAAATCCTACCTATCTTCCTGGAGGGAGCGGCCTACACCACATGGAAGCAGATGCCCCCTGCAAAGCAATCCGACCTTAGCGCAATTAAGGCCGAACTCATGCGAATGTTTGGCCGCTCAAAGCTGCGCGCATGGCAAGACTTGAAAGAAACGAAGCTGATACCGGGAGAGTCAGTAGACCTGGTCGTGGATCAGATCAAGAGCGCTCTTGGCGTCATGATCGGCATCCGAAGTGCAGTACCGGAACAACTCGTCTCGTATCATCTCGTGGACGCACTGCCAAAACAAATTGTACCTCAAGTCAAGGTTCAATGTGGAGAGAAGATGGAGCTGTCCCAGATCATTTCCTGTGCTAAAGCCCTTCTGGCGAACCCATCGGAACTTTTGGACATTGCTGCAGCTGGAACAACCAGCGTCGGAACACGCCAACGTTGGGATCCGCAGAGAACAAACAAACCGCGCTGCAGCGGCTACAAGCGTATCGGACATCTTCTTCGGGACTGCAACACTATCTGCTACAGCTGTGGAGAAGTTGGGCATCTTCGATCCCATTGCCCCAAGTCTACTGCTTCGGGAAACGGACGTGCGGAGGTGGATGTGCCGGATCATGCTGCCCCCGCATCCGCGCATTAATCCGGACGATGTGGATCGATGGACACAAACTGCGAGTGCTGATTGATACCGGCTGCAGCGTTACTTTGCTAGGTGAGCACAGGGCTAAGGGGAAACGTCGCGAGCAGTCTAGTCTGTGTTTAGAGCTGATGAATAAGGACAAGTTGCATACTTGTGGTGCTGTCATGCTCAGGTCTGTTGTGACGGACGATGACGTTGAGTTAGGCCCGGTGAAAGCACATGTTGTTAAACGATTGCCGCTTGATGTCGATGTTGTGCTAGGTTTAGACATTCTATCTCACAAGAGACTCGAACTCAGCTATTGTGAGGGAGAAGTTACGGTTAAGTTCTCCCAAAACATCACCCATGTTACAGCTGCCGTCAGTATCGACGCTGACTGGGCCCCGCAAAGCCTAAGCGTTAGTGATAGCGACTTTACCGCCAGCTTCGTTGAAGGTCGATGGGTAGCTAGCTGGAAGTGGACCGAGGGTGGTAATACCGATAATTTGCATAAAACTCCTATTGACTATGTGAAACCCTGCGATCGGAATGGCTTCGATGCCGAAATGAATTCTTGGGTTAGCGAGGGGATACTAGTAAAGTATGACGCCACTCAGCATGGTGAAATTCAGAGTTTTTGCCTACCATGGCTGTGCTCCAAGATAAAGGAGATGAAAAAAAGATTCGCCCGGTTTTAGATTATCGAAGGCTGAACCAGGTCGTTAAAAGTTTTCCAGGGGGCTCAGTACCTCTATGTTCAGATAGGCTTCGGGAATGGCGGCAACGAGGGTCTAATTGTTCCCTCTTAGACTTACGTAAAGCTTATTTACAAATACACGTGCATGAGTCACTGTGGGTGCATCAGGCCGTTAGATGGAAAAATGAAATATACTTGCTCACCAGGCTGGGGTTCGGTCTCTCCGTCGCTCCTAAGATTATGACAGCAGTAGTAGATAAAGTGATATCACTTGAAAAGGAATTGAAGGAATCTGTCTCCAGCTACGTGGATGACTTATTCATTGACGAAAGTAAAGTAAGCGTCTCTCATGTCAAAAATCACCTGTCAAAGTGGGGATTACTGACCAAGGAACCCGTTAGCTTAGGGAATCCTGCAGGAGTTCGTGTACTGGGCATCCGAGTGAACGATGACTTGTCATGGCAAAGAGATAAAACTATTCCCACCATACCTTCAGGACAGTGTTCTCGGCGTCAAATTAATGGCATCATAGGAGAGCTGTTAGGCCACTTTCCAGTTGCTGGGTGGTTGCGCGTTTATTGTAGTTTCCTCCAACGCTTGACTTCGTTAGCGCAGCTTAAGTGGGATGATAGTGTCACGACGCCAGTTATGGATCTCATTAATCAGATGATGCGGCAGATAGCGACTAATGGTGATCCAGTGAGGGGAAGTTGGCCGGTCCCTGAAAATAGTCCTATTGTTGTTTGGGCTGATGCTAGCAACCTAGCTCCAGGTGTTGTCTTGACAGTTAACGATAAGATAATAGAGGACGCTTCGTGGTTGAGACCACATAACGACACTGGACATATCAATATTAGTGAGTTAGACGCAGCTATCAAAGGGCTTAATATGGCCCTACGCTGGGGTAAGAGAGACATAATTATTAAGACTGATTCATCCACTGTGTATAAATGGTTGACGGCAGTTATCAATAAAACGCACAATGTCAAGACTCGTGCTCTATCAGAAAGACTTATCAAACGTCGACTTGATACTCTAAGAGAGATTATAGAAACCGAAAAAATCAAAGTCGAACCGCACTTAGTGAAATCTGCTGAAAATATTTCGGACAGCCTCACTCGTGTCCCCCAAAAATGGATACAGGTTATGAGAGATCAAGCAGACACAGCAAATGTTCTATCCGCAGCAGTAGCAGAGGGCGCAGATAATCAAAACCGCAACCTCATGGAAATTAAAAAGATCCACGAAAGGTGCCACTTTGGTGTAGATCGAACCTTGAATCTAGCCAAACAGAAGCTAGGAAATTTGGTTTCTAGGAGGCTAGTAAAGAAAGTCGTCCGTAGTTGTGACATGTGTGCTAGGATAGATCCGGCGGTGAATTTTAGTTGGGATAAGGGCGCCTTCAGCACTAGTCCGGTTATATGGCAGAACATAGCAGTTGATATAACTCACTATAATGGGATTCCTTATTTGACTATAATCGACCTTTCATCTCGGTACACTATTTGGAGACGGCTGCGCAATGAGTCTTCATCTGAAGTGTCGATGCAGTTGTCTCAAATTATAGCGGAGTTCGGTCCTCCTAGTTCGGTGTTATCCGATAACGGTACCGTGTTTAGAAGTAGAGATATCTATGAGCTATTCGATAATTGGGAGATTAAACATGTTTTTTCTAGTGCTTATCGCCCGCAAGGCAACGCAATTATAGAACGAGTCCACCGTACTGTTAAGAGATGTGCCAAGCGAGCGAACCGAGATATCGAAGAAGCAACGTTCTGGGTAAATAATAGTAGAGACGGTGAGCGGCAAAGCCCCTACGAGTTAATGTTTGCAGCCACCTCTAAGAAGCCAGGAGTGACTACTGAGCGTAAACACATCCAGCGGGTAGGCCCTGAGCAGGTTGACTCGGAAGAAAGTTCAAAGTATGAGGATTTAGATAGAAATCCCTTCAGTATTGGCGACAGAGTTTACCTGAAGAGTGTTTCGGGGAGGTGCGATAGTACTTGGTCGGGTCCCCATCGGATAACTAGCATCTGTTCTAGCGTAAGTGTTATTCTGAATGAAGATGGCGTTGCACGCCACGTTTCACACCTAAGGCTAGTCCCTGGTGAGGAGTGTACGTTAGATACGTTTCCTACATACTCAAACAGTGATGAAAGCGGTTTAAGCGGTGAAGATGATGAGGATAATGAGGCCAGTATTTTACGTCGTAGCATCCGCGAGAGGAAGCCGCCGGATAGATTCGGTGACTTAGTGATGTGGTGTGCGTGTGAGGTCTGTCGACCTGGGGGGCGTGTGGGAGTTTGAGCTGTTGTGCGTTGCCGTTCCGTTCGCATATTGGAAGTCTGTGTGTGATTATCTAATCGCGACTTTCCCTCTTCCCGTGCTAACTGCATGTGACGTCACTATTGACCATTAGCTGTGAATAAAGCTGAAACTCATATCATATCAAGTATGACATAAGCATGTTCTATTGAGAAGAGAGCACCTTCTTATTGACACGAATTGCTGTTTTTCCTTGCGTCAATACACTGACTTTTATCGAAAAATCCTGCTTTATTTCAGACACTGTTATTACAAGCTTCCAAATATCTAGTACTCGTGCAAACTACACAAAACTGTGCTTTTTAATGCTAAGAAGAGCTGGTTAAAATTTCATAAGCGCGGGATATGTCCTTGTGTAGATGTGTAGTGATGAAAATTTTCCGGAAAATTATGGAAAATATTGGAAAATTTTGACAGTTTTGATTTTTTGATAGGCCCCACAATTTGAGCGCTTCCACTGCCGAGGCAGCTACGTACCAATAGAATGGGTCTAAAAATCTTGATTTCATCATTATTTCGATTAAAGCGATCGTAGCAATACGAGTCCCGTCCGCGGATTTTTGAACATTCCTTTGCTACTAGTGGCTTGTGCTAATTTGTTAGCATTTTTTAATTATCACACAGACACCGTTTGGGATAACGTGAATCTTGCTTTACAATAGGGGTATAATTTCATGCAATGTGAAAGATCTGGAACAAAACTAATGTACTTTTGGAGTTTGCTTGTTAGCTTGAAAGTTAAGCTTTATTATGCGGAGTTGATCATAGTGATACAGATTCTCCATGTGTTGATGAACATGTGAAGTATAAGCACACAGTCCACGCAGCATTCATGAGCGACCTTATTGGAAGATATAAAGACTATAAACTCGTGAGATATTTGGAAACTAAAGATATCTGTGATGAGTAAAAGAATATCTATAATAGCTTCAAACTTCTGGCGCAATGTCCGACATCTTCGCTGAGGATTCACATCTTCCATTTCTAGTTCAGATGGTTCAGATAGTTCCAAATCGATTACAGATCTGTCCAAATGAATTTCAGATATGATCCAGATGAATTGGAGATCTACAGTTGAATTTAAGATCTTTTCAAAGTTGAGTTTCTGACAGATATCTGAAATTCAGCTAGAGAAATCTGAAATCCATCTAATGTCTGAAATTCATTTTGGAAAGATCTGAAATAGACATGGAAAAGGTGCAGTTGGTTCCAAAAGTTAACATACATGGATGATAGAGAATTTTTCAGTCTTTGAATATTACAGTCTTTTCAAGCGACTATATTAAGTCTCCAAAACAAAGGCAAAAGCGTCAATCACCGAAAAATAAATTTCAAAATTTTCCATTGGAAAATTTTCGATTTGCATCACTAGATGTAGGTAATTGAGTTAAACGTATTTTCCGTGCTGAATTCATGGAAAACAATAGACTAAATCCAAACATAAAAACTTCGCACTTTATTGCAGCCGTGAGCCACTATAAAACAAGTAAAATAATAAATCTATCTATTTTCCTGCATTTGGGCGTATGAAAAATAAATGAAAGATTCAGATTGCTGAACATCGATTTTTTTATTTTTGTCCACCTCCTGGCCCACTGTGCGGTCTATGAATGTCATCACCAATCATAGGCGGCGAAACGGGGGGGCGGTGTGGCTATAGCCCTACCACATTTGCAAATCGGTCGATTGCCCCCCCCACTTCTATCCGATGTCCCATTTGGTGAAGCCTGCTAATAGTGTTTGGGGAAATTGGTTTAAAACATAATCATCATAACTAATGCTTCCTGAATCTAAATAAGTATTTTGAATACAGGTCTACCAGTTAATCATTTAATTATATATGAACACATAAGGAATAATTTTTGCGATACACACTGTTTACAATCTACTCCTAACGACGACTAAATATCGCACTAAAGCAGGCAAAACCATAGTAATTTAGTGTTCCATCAGCCTCATCAACTGATATATAAAAATTCGAGGACAAACGCACGACGGTGCTTCCGTCCAGGTGTGTACAAAGGTGTCGCTACCAGGATCAAGGGTATTTATAAATCCATAAGACCTGTCAATTCACTGTGTGAATCATACTTTGAACTTAATATGCCAAGAAGTTGCCGCAAATTATATCTGATTAAGAATTCACTTTGTTTGTGTAAACAAATTTATGATGTAATAAAAAACTCTCCTAAGCGACTCAATTTATTCACAGAAATCCAAAGCCAATTATGTGAAAGAGATAGAGATTGCAGACCTTGAAACCTCTTTGTCCGACTAAGTGGACTGCTAGAACCGGTGTAATAGAAGCCTACTTCAAAATTATTTAGTTGTGGTGAATATCCTGGAAGGAATTATGGACGCTGATGTACATGTTCCAAAAAGGTACATGTTTCGCCTGCGTGAGCGCAATATTTAGTCGTCATTAGGACTGGGTTAAATACATGTATGTATTGCAAAAATTATTTCTTATGTGTTCATATATAATTAAATAATTAACTCGTAGACCTGTATTCAAACTACTCATTTGAACTGAAGAGGAATTAGTTATGATGATCCCCCACCCGCACCCCCGGTTTCGCCGCCTGTGGTGTTGATTGATATTTTTTCAAAATGGGTCAAGGCAGAACAAAATATTAGTAATCTCTCGATATATGTGTATATGTGTCTATTCACAAATTAAGTTTTGCGTAAAACGACAGGTCCTTCGGCGTCCTGCGCCTTCTAACGGTCGATATAAAGTGCTAAACTGTAGCTTGTGTGAAGGTTTATAAAGAGGTGAATGACATAAGAAAATAAATAATAAATAATAATACTAATAAGAGTGCATTTTAAGTACCTTACATAAGCGATAAATACAACAGTTCGATACATATAGCCATTAAAAATATGATTTACCTATTACAATTGCCAAAGATAATGGCAAACAGTCAGCTAAGCATCTTAATAATGAGAAATATAGGAATAATTGTGACTGCAATATTTGATTGCAATCAATTAAATACTCTTGTAGTGACAAATTCGCAGTTTATAAGTACACATGCTAACGTTGTAAAGAATTCTGTATCGGTAAAACGGCTCGCAAGTTTATTACTAGACACAATGAGCACAAAAAGGCGATAAAAAAGTAATGCCTTGTACGAGCATATTAGAAGCAAGCATAACGACATAGGTGACATCGGGGATTTTCAGGTCGGTTTCATTGCTAAAATCGATAATACTTGAGACACAACATTTACTGAATCAGAAGCAATCACAGTTTCAGCCCAAAATCAATAGAAAACATAAACTACCTCAAAGCAGCCTGTCTTCACACTTCAATCACCTCACATTTGGTGCACAACACACACTTCTTAATATCACTCACCTCTTTATAAACCTTCACTTATGCTGCCGTTTTGCACTTTACATCGACCGTTAGAAGGCGCTGGACGCCGAAGGCCCTGTCTTTTTTACGTTTTACTTAATTCGTGAAAAGACCAATAAACATTTATCGAGAGAATACTGATACTTTGTTCTGCCTTGAAAACTTTTTTTAAAAAAATGGTTTAACTTTCTTGCCGCTTGGTCAAGTATGTCAATTTTGAATGATACTTTGGCATATCCACCCGTTTTACTTGAATTCACAAGGTTTTATGTGTTTACAAAAAGCTGATTTTAATATTTAAGGTTATCTGAGAGAAAACAATCTTGTTGCAGAAGACAGTAGCATATTCAGCAACCTTATATTTGCATAAGAGGCAATGTAGTTGACATAATAGAATGACATATAATTTATAGAATGTCAGAAGATGAATGAATGTCAACATACAAATTTGCACTACTGTTCATTTCTTGTCATGTTTTGTGATGATTTCAACATTTTCGGTCCTGTCCTGAAGTTCAGAAACGAAATCAGCAAGATTCTGGATTTCATTAGAAGCGACTCTATAGACGATTTTCACAGGGTTTTCACTTTCTACTTGAATTCCATGACTTTCTGCCAATTGCGAAAGAATATTTTTTTCGTTTTGCGTAGCTTCTGAAATATCAAGTGTTACTGTAGTTGCACCAGTAGGCAAAGCGTATTTTTCCGCACAACAATATTCCACCGCAAAAACCATTAGTAAAATATGCAAGACATTTGATGACATGTTCTCTATCAGTAAATTAAATCACTTTTGAAATTCCTACTTTCTCTAAATTTATAAAGCTTTTACATGACGAAAGTTAGTGATTGGCCGCCATGTCGTCCTGAAACCATTGGTTCTTTGATGATTTTAAGGTTTGTTTATGACCAGTACAATTTATTCTCTTTCTCTGCCACTCCCTTCTCTCTGCGTTGAATAGTCTGAATGGTGACGTCAAGCATGTAGAAAGTTCTTTTCATCTTGAGTCGGTAGATCAAAGGGGCTTCGTCGTGTGTAATGATCTTCTCGGCGGTCACAATTGTGACGTGTTATTTATTCATTGATTATTATTATTGCCTTGACAACTGATGTGTGGTGGTGAGGGTTTGATCCTGCCAATTGACACTATCGCGTAAGTGGCTCGTAGCTCTGTTGGTTAGAGCACAGGTCTAGTTAGCCTGGGTCGTAGGTTCGAATTATACTAGCCGAACATCTTTTGCATAGCAATTTGATCTATCGTTTATTTAATTTTATTGTTGTCAGTTACAATAGTCCTCTGATGGTAATTAGCAAATACTATCCATTTTGAGAAATATTCTAAAATGTGCAACTCCTTCTTTTTTTCAGGAAAAGTATTATTTAGTAGATATTGCTGAAGATAAGAAATGAAGCATTTATAATTTTCAATTTCAGAAAGCGATGTTAAATCTGTCTGCATTCTACATTCTTTTTTTCTTCTAAACAAAAATTGATATGAATCAGACTGTAAATCTCAATAAAAATCGTTTTCAGCAAGATTAGATCCGCTGAATTCAGACGACTGGAAGTTAAAGGGATGGCTCAAAACTGAGGTAAACGTGTGTTCGGAACTATTCTTACGTTGTTATTATTGTTATATTATGGCCATTGTATCTATAGTTGTGTAGCATGCTTCAAGACAACAAATCACTGGTGGGCAACGCGTGGCCCGCCGACTCATGTTGGGTGACCCACCACCAATTCTCATATCCAAAGTGGCCCGCGGACATTATTTGAATCGGTGAGCAGAAAATCGTCCACTACAACTTTTACCTTAAAAGGTGTTTGCTTCTAAGCTTGAGGTTGATCTTCTTTAGAATTTGTAAAAGCATTAACAAATGATTTATTGAGCAATATGACAGCGCAAACATTTTCATTCGAATGCTCAAGCCATGTTCCGTTCGCAATGAATTTCTCAGGATGAAGCCAAGTGACATAGCCATCAACTGCGTGAGTGCTCGTCACATGTTGCTCGATGCTTGCAGCATCCACAGTGTCCGATGATCATTTCCGCAGTTGTTGGCTGAATAGAAATGATAGATGCTGTTGATGCTGAAGTGTCCATGCATGATGCTGCCATTCTGATTCTGTAAAGAAGCGTAAATTGTTAAATACCAAGTAAAGTTGGATCCAATGAATCTAATCGATAACGCTATCGCAATTGCACAGTCTCAACGTCGTGATGGACCAATACCAACAACTAATAAGCCAATACTACCTTTCGCATCAACTTTTAATCCCAATAACCCAAATGTTTATAAAAATATCATTTACCCAATCACTGGTAGTCTTGCTTTAATTGAGCCATTTAACAACTTTAAAATTACCGCTTCTTACCGCCAAAGCCGTTCTCTATTGAATATTCTTCGCAGAAATGACAATACGATTATTACGGGAGTCACTAAATGCGTTGATGTCAGATGCAAATGTTGTGACTTTCTCATCACCGGTACAACGATAAAAATTGGTGATTTTGTCTCCCAAATAAAAAAGAACTTCAGTTGTAATTCTAACAATATGTTGTACTCCTTGAAATGTAATGGTTGCAACGATTTCTATGAGGGTCAAACTGGTGATATCTTGCGGAATAGGTTGACCGTCCATCGACAACAAATTAATAATCCCAGGCTTGCTTTGCTCCACGTAAGTAAACATACAACCGCCTGTTGTAGTAACATAGAAATCAAATTTGTAGCTGCGCCTTTTTATCAATTTTCTAATGATGCAGCTAGATCTCAGAGGAAAATGTAAAGAAAGCTATTTTATTTCAAAGTTTTCAAAGTAAAAATAGTTGCTTTTCAGTTTGTAGTTATTTTTAAGTGGTGTCTGACGAAGTACAATAAAGTACGGGAACCGGTAACACCAAAGACGTCTTTTGGTTCTCTCCTTTATTTATATTCATTGACTCCCTCCATTCCACGCATTTTAAAGTATATATATATATATATATATATACGAAATGTGCGCTCCTGCCCCACCGAATTGTACTCTCCTGCCCCACTTGTACTCTCCTGCCCCACGGACGAATATGAAATGTACGCCCCTGCCCCACAACTGTACGCTCCTGCCCCCATGTGCACTCCTGCCCCACTGACTCTCCTGCCCCACGTATGAGCTTTTGCGGAATATGATTGTGCATTGATATGTACTGTTGTGAAAGAAGTTCTATGGCTGTCAGCGCCTCCAAATGCCTGGTCCGACGATTGCTGTAGGCCCTGGTCCCTTCAATTTTCGTATTTAGAGTTAGCTTTTGCGGAATATGATCGTGCTGTGATATGTACTGAGATATATGACAGTCAGAGCACCTCCAAATGCATGGTCCGTCCATTGCTGTAGGCCCTCAATTTTCGTATTTAGAGTTAGCTTTTGCGGAATATGATTGTGCATTGATATGTACTGATATGAAAGAAGTGCTATGGCTGTCAGAGAACCTCCAAATGCCTGGTCCGACGATCGATTGCTGTAGGCCCTCAATTTTCATATTTAGAGTTAGCTTTTGCGGAATATGATTGTGCTGTGATATGTACTGATATGAATGAAGATATATGACAGTCAGAGCACCTCCAAATGCCTGGTCCGACGATTGTTGTAGGCCCTGGTCCCTTCATGTACAAGTGGGGCAGGAGAGTACAATTCTCGGTGGGGCAGGAGAGCACATTTCGTATTTATATATATATGTCAGGTGGAAAAGACGACGAGCTGAAGCAACAGCCTGAAAATTTGTGGTAAATAATATCTTATTCCTGAAGACATCTTTTTGTTAAATCAATCACACTCAGGATGCAAATTTTCAAATTAATATATATATACATATATATATATATATATATATATATATATATATATATATATATATATATATATATATATATATGTTTCTTTTCTGAGATATGCACATTTATGCAGATTTGAAGAAATTACAACGGAATTGACTGATCATGATTGTATAATGGAGAAGGAAATGATATTATTTTGCAAATCCTCCGTGTCATGACAGCCTTGGAGAGGTTATGTTTGTTAAATTAGCAACTCGATGACCTGCTATTGCTTTCATGCTGAACCTCAAGAGAATGCTGAACCTCAATCGTGATCAATCATAGGCAACCTGCCACTGGGAGAGCAGAGTAACATAATCAAAGACAATGATTTCAATTAACTTTGAAAGATGGAAATGGGTCTACATCACCATTCAGATTCAAGAAGTGAAACATAGATTCAGTGAATCATAAATTCATGCCGCTGAAAATTGAATTAAAAACATGAAATTTCAGCCACGACAGCACAATAGGATCTCGACTTTTTAATGAAGACTTCCATTGTAATGCCGCTCATTAGATTCCCTTGATCATCAGCATAATTAAAAAATATAAAATCTGATCAAATGCAAAATCTGAAATCATATACTTCTACAGTAATAAATCTATGACCAATCTTTGTTCATAGAGATATTACCGTAGAAGCATATGATTTCAGATTTTGCATTTTATATTCAGTCCATCTTTGCACTTGAATAAGAGTGGACGAAATGCATTGTGCAAGAATTAGTTTTTAATTTTATGAAAATTAATTTAGCGGCTTTATTTATTGATAATTATGATGATTAATTTTATCATGATTCTGTAATTAATTGTGTGCAAATAAATTAATGTTACTTGCCGGAAGATGCTGGTCGCTTGTAGTGGCTGAAAGGCCCCGCATGTGCTTAACGGTTGTTCGAATTCTGGGGTGTGTCACACCCCAGTCAATGTTTAAACAATCAGAAATAGTATCTACATTTATCAATGGTGCATCATATTTCATGACTTTTACTGATCCATATAAGAGATTATTACATCCAATCAAAAATATTATTTTTGACGGTATTACCATAGACATCAAAGTAACATATGTTAATCGCCAATAGGGGTGAGGCACACCTCACATTCTGATCAGATAATTATCATATTTCAGTGCCCTTTCTATGTTCAGTTAATACAAATCATGATTGCATCTGAACTATTTCTCTGGTAGTAGTTTGAACACGACCTATTTCTATATCAAATTTCGATTACTATGTCAAACAGTAAATGATACTAAAATAAAGATGGCAATGCTTTGCAGGCAATGAGAGTCATGTCGTCATAGAAATATTTGAATTTTTTCAACATAAGAAAACTTTGGCAATAAGAGTTATGTCGTCATAGAAATATTTGAATTTTTCAACACAAGAAAGCTTTGCTTGCAGCTGTCATTTCAAAATGTCTCGTCCAAAGCGTATGTGCAAAGAGGACGCGCGAGTGTTTTACAATGATAATGGATGCGCACTTGTCTCTTTCTGGGATAAAGGTAATAAGCCCGTTCTTCTGTTTGATTCCATGCATCGTACAGTTCCAGTTCCTCCCCTCAATACGAAACCATTGACGGTGACAGTTTACAATGAAACCAAATCAGGAGTGGATATTGCCGACAAGAAGATGAGAGGATTCACCTGCAAGCGCAAATGCAGACGATGACCGTACGCCGTTTTCTCAAACATGTTGGATGTTGTCAGTAATAATGCATCCATCATATTTCATGAAATTGCAGAACGAAATTGCCGCAAGCAGGAGTCCCATTATCAATTTGTAAAAGAAGCTGCTTACCAGCTGATATCAGGACAGATGACTCGCCGTTCAAATCAACGAAATTTGAAATCTACTACCGTTGATGCACTTTTTTTCTTCGGTTTCGGAAGCAGCAATGAGGCAAGAACTGCGACTGTTTTGGACAAACAGAAACGACGTGCCTTCTGCGATAGGAAATCCGACAGGAAGACAAGCTATGCCTGCTCAATATGTAGTAAGCCGATGTGTCTGCAACATCGATCATCAAAATGTCATGCGTGCCAGTGATGTTACAATCTTCTCAAAGTGTTATTGAAGAATGAATACTTATATTATTTGTTTGAATTACAGATTCCTTACGAAAAAAAATAATCATTTTTATACTTACATTCATAATCAGCGTTTCATATTGAATCTTCCATGATATGTATTAGGCCTACATGTCCACCAAGATAATTTTGAATATTCAAACTTTCAAATATTTTATACATGTCTGATTATTAGGTTTACGGCAGATAACTATTAGCTTTATCGGCCTAAGTAATTGTCCATGACAACACAAGTTTGACAATTAAGAAGTGTATGTTATTGACAATTCAAGGCGATTGAAGCAACTAAATTATTTTGAAACAATTAAAATAGTCATTTTCATAACATAAATAATTATAAAAATGATTTCGATAGTTTTCATTTGATGAAATATCTATGTACTAAACATTCGTCCGATATCTATGACTTGGAATATTTTGCTTAAAATGTATTACAATACTACAATGTTACGTAAGAATCAAAAAGTAATTGAAAACATGACGATTAGTCAATTTCAAGCCTCGCTTGTTCTCTTGGACGAAATACAACATGTGATGTGATTTGATGATATAATCGCTTCTAGCAGTAAATACAGTTCTATGATGCAATTTAGCAGGCGGCATTAACTTCGCATCTCAGTGATAAAATCGATATGAATGCGTGTGCGAACATTTTAAAGTGCAGATACAGCTTGCATAATAAAAGATAAAGTAAGAATTGAAGAAAGACAAAATTATGCTACAATGTAAGATAGAGCAGGTACGAATATTTACAAGCAATGTAAATTAAAGAAAAAAGACAATATGTGAAATTTAAAAAATGTAAAAAACGTAAGCAATCAATTAATGAAGTACGTCAAAAACCACATAGAAAAAGTCAAATAAATGACATAACTAGGCCTACTGAAAGATAAGATTATAAAACAACCCAATAAACAGGCAAATGATAAAACAATAATACAAATTACAAAAATTTACGAAAATACTAGATAAAAGTACAAACTAAAACAAGGAAGAAAGTAAAACAAATTTAAGTAAACAATGAGAATAAAACACAAAATAATAAGCATAAACAAATAAAACAATGAAAAAAGAAAATAAAAAGAATGAAATTACAAATAGAATGACTAGAGGAAAATGCAATCAGCACAACTACAATCAAATAATATAATCACGTTAGGATTGTGTTGATTGTATTTTCCCTTAGTTATTTCATTTGAAATTTCATTTTATGTATTTTTTTATTGTTTTATTTGTTTATGCTCATTATTTTGTGTTTTATTCTTATTGTTTACTTAAATTTGTTTTAATTTCTTCCTTGTTTTAGTTAATACTTTTATCTAGTATCTTCGTAAATTTTTGTATTTTTGTATTATTGTTTTATCATTTGCTTGTTTTATTGGGGTAAATATTCGTAGCATAATTTTGTCTTTCTTCAATTCTTACTTTATCTTTTATTATGCAAGCTGTATCTGCACTTTAAAATGTTCGCACACGCATTCATATCGATTTTATCACTGAGATGCGAAGTTAACGCCGCCTGCTAAATTGCATCATAGAACTGTATTTACTGCTAGAAGCGATTATATCATCAAATCACATCACATGTTGATGTTGACCATGGGGTCGATTTCTCCACATATCCGGTTGATGGATGCAAAAGGAAAAGCAAACCTCTTCGGATATATTCTCTAATAAAGTCTGCACATACTTTATTAGAGAATATATCCGAAGAAGTTTGCTCTTCCTTTTACACACATCACATGTTGTATTTCGTCCAAGAGAACAAGCGATTAGTGTCAACTCAAAAAAGGATCTACAAACAATGAAATTTTTTATATGAAAAGATTTGGTTTTTTTGCGCAGATTACGCTTCTGCGGTCCAAAAAATTATTTGAGCAGTTCTGAAAAATCTAGGTTTTCGCAAATTGTTACTGTGTTTTTAAAGTACTGAGATGAACCACTTATTAAGTAGTATGAAACACGTTGGATATCAGAAGAAATGAATCTTTGCTAACAGGCATTTTAATTAAGCGGAAATTAAGCTGATGATCAAGGACGTTTCATGAACTGCATTATAATGCAAGTCCGTGCAAGTCTTCAAGGAAAAGTTGAGATCTTATTGACAGCTTCTTGGCTGAGATATATTTTTTTAATTTCATTATACCCACAAGTGCATAAAGCACAAGGCAAAGCAAGTTTGCAACATGCAGGTATACAAAATAAAGTCGACAATTCATAGATGATCATATAAACAGGTAGGTCTACTGGGGAAGTAACAGAGTTCGCTTTGTAAAATAGCAAATTGTAAAAGTTCTTCTTGAAGCTCGGTAGGGATGTCGTGTTCACAATATCAGGGGGCAGGGAATTCCAGTCGTGAATGACACGTTGGGGAAAAGAATATTCACGGGCTTGAACCCTTGACTTCAATATACAGCTTGATATCATCTGCGTATTTGAGAATAGAAGATTTTGCAGCAACCATCGATATCATTGATGTAAGCTACAAACATATCAGGACCAATAACGGAACCTTGAGGGACATCAGAGGTCACAGTATAAGGAGAAGAAAAAACACCATCAACAACAATAATCTCAAATCTATTTCTCAAAAAATCTTTAAAAAAAGTTGTGAAGATCACCCTGAATACCTAAAGCACGCAATCTGGTCGATGGTTTTTGGCCTGGCACGGTGTTGAAAGTCTTTTCATCATCGAGGTATATCGCATCCGCCAAGTTGCCACGATCGATATAAGAAGTGTCTTCCAAGTCTTCCAAAAACTCGAGAAGCTGGACAAAGCAGGCTGAAGTCGACCGAAAACCGAATTGTGAGTTTTTTTATCAACGAATGCTTTTTTCCAAAGCTGACACAAACTGTCCCTGATTACACATTCCATAAGTTTGGAGGCTGTGCAAGTAAGACTGACGGGACGATAATTAGCCGTCTGCTTACGACTTCCCTTCTTGTAGAGTGGAATAACATGTGCAAGTTTCCAAATACTTGGCAGAGAGCCCTAAGTAAAAAGTAAGGAAACATGTGTGACAGTTAGAGAAATCAGAATAGCAGCAGCTACCTTTTAACAGACGTATGGGAGACCATCTGGACCAAGAGACGCAAAGCTCTAGTTTGGAAAGATGGAAAAAATCCTTTCAGGTGGAAAGTCAAACGTGGAGATGCATTGGAAAGAGGGAATCGGTACATAAGGTAGAGGATAAGATTCTTTAGAGAAGACATTTTGTTACAATTCCTTAAAGATCTTGGCCATTCTTTGAGGATCATAAACGACATCATCGGAGATTGGATCTTTTATCGGACCGATAGTTGGGGAAGATCGTTGTTTTGATTTCACATTTTGGAAAAAGGGCTTTGGATTAATGCTACATGCTAATGACATCTCATACTGCTTGATGGCTCGACGCGTCGCACTCTTTAATAATTTGGAACAATGATTACGAGAACGGCGATTTTTTTCTGTGGGGTTGGCATGAAAGGACCTTTCAGACTCTCTCCTTAATTTCTTCATTCCACATAGATATCTTGTGAAAGCCAAGGAGGTCTAACCATTCCATGATTACGCTTCAAAGGGACCGAACAAATAAGTGCATGCTTGACGATTGAAGCGAAAAATGACCATATTTCGTCTACAATATCAGATGCATACAAAACATTCCAATTGGTCAGTTGAAGGACATCACGATAAAGATTCCAGTTGGCTTTATAGAAATTGAAGCGGGGATTATGAACTTTGCAAATGTTAGAAGATCCTGTAAGTGGCATTTCTGCTAGCACCATATTATGATCGGAAGAGCCTAGAGGCTCAGTGATGTCAACACGTGTGATGATGTCTGGTGAGGAAGAGAAAATTAAATCAAGGATTGAGTTTTGGCGAGTTGGTTCAAAAACATTTTGATGAAGACCAGTTTCAAAAGCAGCTGTAAGAAAATTTTCTGCAGTGTTGGAACAACTCAAAGTGTACCAACCAATGCAAGGGTAATTGAAATCGCCTGCAATAATTCTCATATCATGAGAGAATGATGCAGAGGCGCGAAGAGATTCATAAAGGAGAGAGTCACTGTAAGGGATAGAGTTGGGTGAACGATGACAACAGATGAACTATTGGGAAAAATGATCTCACACCAAACAGAATCAGAAAACCCTATTAGTGTAGTTCAATTTGGTCGAAAAATGTTTCCCACTTCACCAGACATGAATATTTTTTTAAAACAACTTTTTCTGACGTATTTTTGGGGCGCTGAGTCCATTTCTGGACACGGGGAACTTCGATCTCCAAGGGTTTTTCGTGTAGGCCACTTTTTGTGCTTTTTGCAAAAAATGCCTTTTTTGAGACGAGATGCACCCTCAGTATTCAAAAGAAAGTCAGTTAAGAATTGCTGCTTCATAGATTTGAAGTATATGTACCCCCAAATCGACATAGGAGATTTAAGTGATGATATTGTACTCTAGCAACGGTTTGCTAGAAGACCAACTTTTACATAGCAACGCGAAAGCTACTGTAGATACGAAGATCTAACTAAGTCCTACCCCCACTAAATCGATGTCGGAGAATTCAATGATGACATTTTGGCCTAGCAACGGTAGGTAAAGGACCAACTTTCCATAGCAACGGTTGCTACGGCCAGCTTTTCCATAGCAACGCGAAAACTACCGTAGATGCGAAGATCTAACCAAGTCCTACCCCCACTAAATCGATATCGGAGAGCTCAGTGATGATGTTATGACATAGCAACGGTTGCTAGGGGACCAAATTTCCATGACAACGGTTGTTAGGACCAACTTTTCCATAGCAACGGGAAAACTGCTGTAGACGCGAAGATCTAGCCAAGTCTTACCACACTACATTGACGCCATCAAATCGATATCGAACCTTTCAGAATATTGCTTGCTTGTACATCATTAGAGGAAAAAGTGTGCGAGTTTCAATGAGAATTGAATTGAATAAAATATGTATAAGTGCATGAAACAATAATAACAATTCTTGAGACAGTAATCACAATATTGCACACTATATGCGGCCCAAAATTGATTGCTATGGCTGATAGGAATGACAGGTAGCAAATTTTAGATAAAACTGAAAAGGTGCCCGTTGACCGTCACCCACCTTGTCCTCTGACCGAGATTTTTAAGGTCTCGGTCAGAGGACAAATTGATGTCGAACAGGAAACTCTTCGGTTTGTGCATTTGGGTTCATGAGACTGCGGGAACTTTGGACGAATACTTGAACGCGTAAAACGAAGTGATCTAAATGTAATTGCATACATTATCATGTCTTTAGACCGAGACCCTTGTACTCTGACCGAGATCTTCAATTTCAACGTTGTCCTCTGACCGAGATTTTTTAGGGTCTCGGTCAGAGGACATTTTCGTGGTTTTTGGAGATTTTGAGAGGGTTAATTGATATAAATGAAAAATTTCTTTTGCATAGATGTTAAGAGCATGGATCTTAATGCTATCCTATGCTGTGAAATTTCATCGATTCCTGACAAAATTTCTGGTTTCAGCATCCATATGAAATTTTTGGGAATATTCAAATTCTCTGGTCGAAAAAACGGATAAAAATATTTTTAAATCAATATTGCACACTTGTAACGGCATCAAACTGAATTTTCTTTACGGATTTATAAACTAGCACACTGGAGGATTCGTTTGGTGCAAAACGTTTAATGGAAGAATCAATATTCTTCGAGAAAAGGTACCTCGGTCAGAGGACAGAAAACGTCTCGGTCAGAGGACATTTTTTTCATTGGACAATGGAAAGCCAGTGAAAATTCAATGATTAATATTGATTATAATATTTAAAGTTAGACTGTCTTAAAGAGCTGATCTTCCTCTTTCAGATGATATAAATATTAGTGGGTGTATTTGAATGTATCTAATCGAAAATCCGTGTTGAAGTGAGAATACTGCAACTTTGGACATGCTTTTTTGGTCTATTTTCGGCAAAAAACGGCAACTTGTGAAGAAGGTCTTGGCTTTGTGACTTTTTAAAAACCATGCCATAATAGATGAGATCTTTACGGTTCGATTAAAAAAAACTATTGAAATCGGTTCAGAAATATGGATTTTACAAATCAAAGACACATTTTCGTCAAATGTTGTGGATTAAATTGGATTTACCCCTGCACTCTTAATTTGCAGTCATAGATGTACAACGTCATCACTATCTCCAAAAAAGTAACAGTCTCATAGAAAAGAGTGATAGTTTACAGTCATCCTCAGAGTCAAATAGAGCATCTTCCCGCGTAGTGTTTTCGTTGAGACACATGATGTTTGAGCAGTCACATAGTTCTTTGCATGAACTATTCATTCGATGACAGCGGCATCGTCCAGTACTACATTTTGTCTTGCAACCACACTTTAGAATATCCTTGATAAACTGAGGAGCGGGGGGGAGGGAAGCGTAGTTGGTATCGGGTTGATATCCTCCTGGAAGCCGAAATCAGTCGGCTTCAGAGTTTGTAAAGCGGGATTCAATGCTTCCTCCCAAATCGTGGCTTGAGGCTGAGCCCGTTTGGTTGTGTTGCAGCTGAGTCCGTGGGTGGGGCAAGTGATTCAGCAGCGTTTCTCCTGAGCGCAAGCCATCGCGCCTCAGACATCGTTCCCTTAAAACCGTACACTGGCGCTATGAAGTCGCAAATGATGCTAAGGGTTTCCATCTGTAGCTCCTCCGTAAGCTGCATGTTCGATAGAGCACACAAGGTTTGCTCGTCGGCCTTCATGAATACTCTTTCCCTTCTTGTAGAAAGACCCCACCGTGTCGCATCTGGTGAGGGCGTGGAAGCTGGTTATAACGTCCGATCGTTGTCTGACACTTTCACGAATGGCTGCAATTGAATATTTGTTCTTCCGGAGGCGAGGCTTTGTTCTGTTGTGAATGCTGTTAAAGTGGCGAAAAAGTAGAACTAAGACGTCGATGTCAGGCGAGACAACAGTGACATCCACGTCCTTCGGCAACCTGGAAAAATGAAGGACGATTTTCGTGTCCGCTTCTTCTTGGCAGCAAACGAAGCCAGAGCCGTCTATTCCCTGAGAATAAGTGATCTTTTCCTGCCAAGAGAAGACACATTCAGTAGTCCACTGGATTGATATTGTCATCGATGTAATGATTGACGTAAAGGCAGTCTTGTTTGAGTTACCGTATATACTCGCATATAAGCCGATCTCGCATATAAGCCGACCATCTAAAATTGCTTTAGAATTACCAGTTTTTGCAAAAACCCGCATATAAGCCGGTACTCAACTTATCTAATTTTACACTATATTTTTGGTTCATAGAAATTTGTTACTGTAAAGATGATAAATGCTTACTTTTATGTTACATACTAAAAGAAATAGAAGAAATTTTTTTATTTCTAAGAAACCAAACCGTGTACCAATGACGTCGGCTTCATCATTACCTCTAGCTTGGTTACGGCTCGCCACTGGTGACACACAACCAAATAAAAAGGCAGATAGCGATGAAAACGTGTAGCTGGAAAATTGGCATTAGTATCTGTCCTTGTGTTCATTTTGTTTTATACGCATATAAGCCGACCCCCTGATTTCAGCATTGTATTTTATACTTCTAAACTCGGCTTATATGCGAGTATATACGGTAGTTGATAGGATTCTGCTCATCGAAGTTCCAGCGGGAATTTTCGTTTCTGGGTGAATGTCCCTTGGATCTCGACTTCCTTGTTCGATCATTCAGTGATTGTCCGATGTCATGCCTGTCAAACACCAGATGTACCTCGTCATTTCCTACAGACTTCTTAGAGATGTATTCCAGAAGCAATTCTGACAATTCTCGGAAATTATTTGCTCTACCAACTGGAAGCTGCTGGAGTTCGGCCATTCCGTCCAAGACAAAAACTCGTCGATGTGGCGTTGAAGACAGTGGCGATTCCTTTGACTGAGCACTGAGAAATCCCTGGAAGACCTTGAGAAGAGCAGTTTTTGTCGTCGTTCGTACATCGCCTTGTTCGTCGAAAAGAGCTAAGGGGTGCAGCGACAGCTCGTAGTTGGCCATGATAGTCTTTAAGTCCAGATTAGCATCAGTTTGTGCTGCCAATAGGAGGCGACTCATGAAGTCTGCGGAAGTGGAAATAGTCACTTTCTTGCCATTGACGTTTATGGGAATTTTCTTTGAAAGGTTCTTGAATGATTTCAATTGTTGACGCCGAAAAACATCCCATGGACTACGAGAGCCTGATTCAATCCTTTCATCTGCAAACTTTTGGAGAGCAACTTTGCCATTTTCATTGACTGTCAGTAAGGTTGCGGCCACGTGGGTTGGAGCGACTTTAAGTGCCAAAATTGTAGCGAGGAATTCAGAATTTTAAGTGAAGGGATTGCAGCCGGAAGGGAAGTCGACCACCTTCTCTGTCATTGAGCTGTTCATAATCGTCGACACAGGAGTGTCCCGATGTTCTTTGTTGATGTTGATCTTATTGATGCAAATGAAAAAATTTCCGGAATTTTTTTGAACTTTTTTCCCGATAATTGACGTTATGCCTTATTAAATTATTGTTTTGCAGACTTATTATAGTCGTTTAAAAAGACTGTAATATTCAAGGACCGAAAATTTCTCTATCTCAGCATGTCAACATTTGGAACCAACTGCACATTTTCCATATCTATTTCAGATCTTTCCAAATGAATTTCAGACATTAGATGGATTTCAGATTTCTCTAATTGAATTTCAGATCTGTCAGAAACTCAACTTTGAAAAGATCTTAAATTCAACTGGAGAATCTCCAATTCATCTGGAAATGTCTGAAATTCATTTAGTTAGATCTGAAATCTACTTGGAGCTATTTAAAATGGAAATGCAAGATGTGTAGTTTGTCCTCAACGGAGATATCAGACAATACGCCAGAAGTTAGAGGCTATCATGGATATTCTTTTACTCATCACATATATCTTTAGTTTCCAAATAGGCCTCTCACAAGTTGACCCAGCTTCATATTTTTAAAAAAGAAAACAAAGTTTCTTGCATTGACCGAACATGCTTCAGAATGTTAACATTCCATCTTCAGCGGTAAAACCTGAATACAATAGCAATGGGAGTTTATATACAAAATGCGGGAAATGAACAAATGAGAGCGATAAAAAGAGTTCAAGTCACCAGTATCGCTCTTTTTATCGCTCTCATTTGTTCATTTCCCGCATTTTGTATATAAACTCCCATTGCTATTGTATTCAGGTTTTACCGCTGAAGATGGAATGTTAACATTCTGAAACATGTTCGGTCAATGCAAGAAACTTTGTTTTCTTTTTTAAATATATATATATATATATATATATCTTCCAATATGGTCGTTCATGCATAATGCTGCCTGGACTGTGGAGTTATAGGAATTATACTTCAGATGATCATTAACAGATGGAAAATTTGCATGACTATAATCAACTCTGCACAACAAAGCTTTTAGCTTTCAAGCTATAAGCAAACTCCAAAATAAAGTGCATTATTCTTGCTCCAGAATTTTCTCATTGCATGAAAATATACCTCTCTTGTAAAGCAATATTCATATTATCCCAAAGGGTGTCTATTTGATAATTAAAATGTTAGCAAATTATCACAAGCCACTGGTGGCAAAGGAATGCTCGAAAATCCGTGGATATTGCAACGATCGTTTTAATCGAAATAATGATTTAATCAAGAGTTTTAGACCATTTCTATTGGTACGTATAGCAGCATCGGCCGTGGCAGTAAACGCACAAATTTTTCCAAATTCATTTTTTAAAATTCAAACTTTTCCATTTTTAAGATCGTTTTATTGAAATAATGATGAAATGAAGAGTTTTAGACCAGTCTATTGGTGTCTAGCTGCCTCATCGGCTGCGGAAGCGCACAAATTATAGGGCCTATCAAAAAAATCAAAACTTTCAAAATTTTCCAAACTTTTCCGGAACATTTTCATCACTAGTTGATCTAGAGCTTGAGACACTGATCCCTGGAGTTCGTCAAGTATCAATAGCCACTTTGTTCGTGTGCATGGCAGGCGACTACGTGATGCCATACAGATTCAATTCTCTCCCGATGTGTTTAATGCGAAGTAAAATGAACAAAGAATAAAAAATATAGCCAGACGTTTCGGTTCCAGACCCTTTGTCAATGGAAGAACACTAAATGTTCATAAGAATTAGTCGCAACGATCAATTTTGAGCCGCATATAGTGTGCAATATTGTGATTACTGTCTCAAGAATTGTTATTATTGTTTCATGCACTTATACATATTTTATTCAATTCAATTCTCATTGAAACTCGCACACTTTTTCCTCTAATGATGTACAAGCAAGCAATATTCTGAAAGGTTCGATATCGATTTGATGGCGTCAATGTAGTGAGGTAAGACTTGGCTAGATCTTCGCGTCTACAGCAGTTTTCCCGTTGCTATGGAAAAGTTGGTCCTAACAACCGTTGTCATGGAAATTTGGTCCCCTAGCAACCGTTGCTATGTCATAACATCATCACTGAGCTCTCCGATATCGATTTAGTGGGGGTAGGACTTGGTTAGATCTTCGCATCTACGGTAGTTTTCGCGTTGCTATGGAAAAGCTGGCCGTAGCAACCGTTGCTATGGAAAGTTGGTCCTTTACCTACCGTTGCTAGGCCAAAATGTCATCATTGAATTCTCCGACATCGATTTAGTGGGGGTAGGACTTAGTTAGATCTTCGTATCTACAGTAGCTTTCGCGTTGCTATGTAAAAGTTGGTCTTCTAGCAAACCGTTGCTAGAGTACAATATCATCACTTAAATCTCCTATGTCGATTTGGGGGTACATATACTTCAAATCTATGCAGCAGCAATTCTTAACTGACTTTCTTTTGAATACTGAGGGTGCATCTCGTCTCAAAAAAGGCATTTTTTGCAAAAAGCACAAAAAGTGGCCTACACGAAAAACCCTTGGAGATCGAAGTTCCCCGTGTCCAGAAATGGACTCAGCGCCCCAAAAATACGTCAGAAAAAGTTGTTTTAAAAAAAATATTCATGTCTGGTGAAGTGGGAAACATTTTGACTCTACACTATATGTTTCAAAAACAGAAGCACGGGATCAATTGGAAACACAGAGAATGTCTCCACCTCCTAGACGATCCCATCACCTCGAAACATTTAACCCGGTGAAGAGAGTACTGCATCACTGTGATGGGAAGCAGCCCACGATTTAGTAACAAAAATGAAATCAGGCTTCAAATCATCGATATATAAATAAAAGAAAAATGTGTAATATATTTAACAGACTGCGAGCGTTGCAGATGAGAATTTTAAAAACTTGGTTGCCTGTAAAAGTAAACTATAATTGAATTTTAGCAGCATAATATCTTGATAAAAGTAAAATATACAAATAAACCAAACTGCTGTTTTTTATTTTTCAAAATTTTTACCGTTATGACGGCCTGATCACATAAAAAGGAAGTAAAACAGAGCATGCAATAGATGTTACAAAATTCAAAATATACAAAGAAATCAGAAAAGCAAGCTTTGGTACTCATTGCACTCCTCCCTCTCAATTTCTTGATGTACATAGCTTCTCGAAGACGAAGGTTGATGTTATCATTATCGGAAGCTAGGATAGAAATTTCAAAAGGAAAATATCCTCTGTAGAGAGTAGTAAGTAAAACTCCACTTCTGGACCGCGCAAGATGGCCGCCGTCGCTGACGTCCCCCCCCCTGGAACGGCAGAGTATCGTGGTGTGCCGGCCACGTGCGTCCGTCAGGTTCGCTGACGTCCCCCCCCTCTGGCCGACCGTCGTATAGCGCGCGGTGATATGGTGTCTAGGTTGGCGTGGTGTGCCGGCCAGGTTGGCGTGGTGTGCCGGCCAGGTTGGAAGGGTGGTCTGTCGTAGTTCACCTGAAAAAATCCTAAGTGTCAGAGTGGCCTTGTATGGGTAAAATTTTGAAAATTTTCCAAAGTGTGGAATTTCGACCTGGGACCGTCACCAAAACATTTTTCATCAAATTTCACTGACCCCCCCCCCCGACAGCAATCTTCTAACTTTGGTTCTAGTGAACGGATTTTGTATTAAGGCTACTCGTTTGAAAGAGGAGAAAAAACTGCTCGACGACATTTTTTGTTGCGAGTCAATCGGACCAGCCGTTCAAAAGTTAGAGCGGTTACAAGATTTTAGGTCGGAGCTCACTCACCTGAAAAAATCCTAAGTGTCAGAGTGGCTTTGTATGGGTAAAATTTTGAAAATTTTCCAAAGTGTGGAATTTCGACCTGGGACCGTCACCAAAACATTTTTCATCAAATTTCACTGACCTCCCCCCCCCTCTGGACAGCTCGCTTCAATCTTGGCTTCTAGTGGACGGATTTTGTCGTGCAATAGCTCGTTTGAAAGCTAAGAGTGAGACAAATTCACTGAAAGAAACGGCTTGTTCCTATCTGTCTTCGTTTAGATGTGAGACGCTATTTAAGATTTTGGGAGATTGACGAAAAACGACAGAGTTAGAATTTCCCAAGAAACAGCTCCAGCGGGCAAACGAAGGCTCGGATTGGTAAACGGAGACCAGATTTGGAATCAGCTTGATGTTATTGTCCAATGAGGATCATCATCCAATGAGAATCAAGCATTTATATATAAATAGCGAGCCTTCCACAGTGAGAATCATTCCATCGTTGAATCGCACGAGTGACGGACGCACATTTTCTCTCTCTCTAGTTCCCTGTTCTATTATCCAACTAAAATGGTAAGTCGCTACTTTCCTCCCTCCCTTGAACGTAAACTTAATACAATCTTTTCCATTTTCAGGCATCTACTCCATCTGCTGCACTAGTAGGACAAAATGGTGGTCAAACGTTACAAGGTTCGCTACGATCAGATCATCTACAACTGAGGCCAGTGGAAGAAACAACCAAGGTACATAATCCTACACCGCTACAGCGTAAATTTAAACAAGTCTTGCGTTATGACGATCATGGTGTAGTACTCCAAACGGGAATGCTCCCTTCCACAGATGTCAAGATAATGCACAATCAGTATGGGGACTACATACTGATCCCCGTGAGTCCGTACATTCGCCACCAACTTGATATTATTGAGGAGTACGTGACATTAAATATGGACATTCCTACTCCTCTTGCTCAAGAGTGGAAGGCGAGAGATGACAAGGATACTCCCTATAGAAAGATTTGGGATGGTAATCAAATTTGCCTACCGGTATCATATTGGTGCACTTACTATAAGAAGGAGGGAGATCATTCAACACCCATCACATGCGACGAGCTCGGAGAAGGTACTTGGGATATCCTTTTCAAAGTGAATGGGCTATATTATGGTCGGCATAAGGATAATAAAATAGTCTCTCTCTCCATGCATATGGAATCCATCCTATATATTCCAAAACCACCCAACGTGGATGACATAATTGATCAAATCCTTAACAGCAGTGGTACGAAGCGCAAGTCGGAGAAGAATGCTGCCTCAAAACGCAAATCAAAGAAGGAGAATTACTAGTCCTTTCCTAACTCTACCCTATGACAATTCGCTTATGTGCTTTGAGTGTCGTAGACGTGGTCTTATTAGATACATTTTACTTCTTCGTTGCCATCATATCATTTGTGTATTTTGTCGTGAAAAGCATCGATGTAATTCTTCATTTTGTAATATGTTATAGAACGTTTCCTTAGATGTGTAAATTTCCGTTTTAGGCTTCTATCATCATTTTTATGGATTGTGAGGGTGAACCTGTACAGGAGCTCAGTGCTATTGCTATGAACAATTGGACATATCAGATTGTTAGTGTCTATCATCATCATGCCAACTGCGATCCCAATGTTGATCAATGGGCGAGAAAACACATTCATGGACTTAATCTGAAATATTTGCAAGACTATGGCTTTTCTTGTGAGAGTGCTCTTCTTATTGACTTTAAACGATGGTTAGCTGCTTTCAATGTTATACGCATCTTTTGTAATAATCCTGGTAAGGAGAGGAAAGTATTTCCCAATCTAATCATTGATGACATTTTGCTCCCACCTTGGGATAGTAGAGTGAATCAACACTACCATAAAGTCACGAAACGTTTTAAGGATTTGTGTGTTCCTATTTTGTCTGTTCGTTGTAGTAGCTACGTTCATAACCAATCCTTCTTTCCTCCTTACCTCAACACTGCCAAAGTCCTGTATGGTCATCATTGCTCGCTGTATGATAGTTACCAGCTGTATCTATTTTATCTGTTTCAAACCATTGATTTATAATGCATGCTTGTTACCGTTATTCAATAAATGTTACTATGAGAAGAGTTGTTTTCATGCAATGGATGGGTTAGATAAAGGGCGATCATGTCTTTCTCAAACGACTGCGGAACATTACATTTTCATAGGCAAAGTTTAAAAGGAGCTGTTCAAGATTATGTGATAAATTTTCATAAAGATGAGACCGACATCGAAGCAGTGGTCGATGATGCTAGCACTCTATTTCTAGAGTCAATGAATACATTCTCTGATAGCATTATCATGGCGCGATTAGTTGCGAAAATTAAGTTTAGTCATTTTGGAAAGGAAGAGGTGGAAAGTCGCTCTTTCCATTTTGCTTTTTATTCAATGGAAGTGGTAGATCACCCCGAAGAATTTTTTAAAAGACATATGATAAAAATTGCTGAACGTCTTAACGCATTTAACCATCATGGCAGCAGTCTAGTGATTGAAGCGATTTCAGATATTCACATTCAACTTTCCATAAAGAAAAATTGAAAATGCAGTGGTACTTGATTGTAGCACAACTGGTTTTCGACATTTTTTTCTCACTCTCGAAGTATATTCCTTCTGTACATGTGTCTATTATTTAGAAAAGGCTAGCAAATTCATATCTTCAAAAAGACTTGCTATAGACATCAGTAACGGTGAAACTATGTGTTGTGATGTATGTAAGCGAAAGGATGGAAATGAAAAGCGCATCTTCAAGAGATGTAAGCATGCTTTTTGTCAACGCTGTTTCATATGTAATTGCATTCAACTTTGCAAATGTAACCACTGTGACATTGCTCATTTCGAGTGTCACTTATGTCGCAATAGTTAGTACCTATGCAAATGTGGTAAAGATAGGTTTTAGCAAAGACTAACACGGAAAATGGCGAAACGTAAAATGACGAAACGTAAAAAGTCTTCAAAGTTTTCTTCAGCCATTCAAGCTCTCCGACGAATGAAAGCAAATCAGCGATACAATGCTATACGACATGCCAACGATAAATTCATTCGCGAAATTATTTCTCATGTCAGAAAGTTGAGGACGAAGACATTAGCGCCAAAACAACGAAAGTTACTTAAGCGATATGCCACAAAATTGCGTTTCATCTCCAATCCTAAAGTCACCCTTCAAAGAAAGAGGGAAACTCTAACACAAAAGGGCGTTTCCTTTCAGCAATACTTCCAATGATAGCTCCTGCCGTGGGCAACCTATTGGGAAATATCTTTGGCTCTAAGCGTTAATTATGCAAATGTTGAGTCTCAAAGTAATAAAATGGATTTCAGACTTCAATGTGATAATGTTCTGACTGTATCAGGCCCATCTCATGCAGGTAAAACTGTTTTCACGCTGAATTTATTGGATAAAAGAAGGGAGTTGTTTAAGGAACCTATCAATCGAGTGATTTGGTGTTATGGTATTTATCAACCGTCGCTGTTTCAGGAATTGCAAAGTCGCAACTTTATTCCATATGAAGGAATTATTCCAGTGGATAAACTTCAGTCTAATGATGTTGTTGTATTGGATGATTTATTAAAAGAAAGTAAGAATTCAAAAGATGTTACAGATATGTTCACTCGCGCAGCACATCATAAAAGGTGCTTTATCATCTATATCACACAAAATTTGTTTCCTGATGGAAAAGAAGCTCGTACACGAAACCTGAATACACACTATTATGCTATTTTCAAGAATCCGCGAGATAAAAGTCAATTTGAAATTTTAGCGCGACAAGTTGCACCCAGAGGATCAAAAGCCTTAATTGAAATTTTTCAAGCAGCTACTGAAAACCATACGGTTACTTATTCATTGACTTTACGCAAGAGTGTCCGGAAGAATATAGATTTCGAAGTGATATTTTGAAAACTCCCATGATTATCTACAAACTATGAGTTCTTATTCTCGCATGATTGTTATTCCTCAGGATGAATATGTACAATTGACTGCCATGCAGCAAGTAAAGCAACCTCTTGCAAATCAAATGTATAGGAAAGAAATAGATTATCAGCAAAATGTTCACATCAAAGATCCACATCGTGCTGTATTATTACAATCGGAAACTGTTGCGCAATTAAAAAACTTGAAGAATAAGATGCGTGACTCTGTATCGACTGCAACACCTTTAGCATCTCGCGCACATGCCATATCTCTTTTCAATAGTATTGAACCCCATCTCAATGTAAATGATAGAGGAGAAATCATTACAGATGAAAATAAAGTGATTGACGCTTCACGTTATGAAGACTTGATTCAGTATGCGACACGTAGAAAGCGCCGTCAGGGCTATGTTCCACCTGGTTGGTCATACTTTCTTAAACTATTGAAAAAGCATAATGTACCAAAATTTGCTTTGAATAATGAGACATTGAAAGAACTTGATTCAACAGTGGCTACTGCTCCAATGCTTCAGACGATGAAAATTCCAACAAATTGGTTTAAGACGTCACCTGCTACATCCCCTCCCACACTCACTAAGCAAACAAGAGGAAGAACTCGACGTAGATCTACATCGCCACTAAAACTAGTAAAAGGAAAACGTAAAACAGCTCCTCCCAGGAAATACATGTTCTCAGACTATTAATATGAAGCAGATGTGCTGCTTGCAATGTAATGAGCCGCCAGAGGTGAATGTCGTTGTCACTTGCACTTGCTGCGCAAGCTCTCACAATGAAACCCCTAAGCAATGTGAACACGATCGCAAAACCGCTAAAGCTAAATGCTGCAGTTGTTGTAAATGTAGAAAGGCAAGAAAACAAAAAGATGAGAAGAAGGAAAAAGAGTCAGTCGTCATCGACTGAACGTTTGAAGTCAATCTATTATGATGTAAAACATCCGGCAGGATTTGCATCTATCAAGAAATTATCAAAAGCGAGTGGTCTTCCACAATCACAAGTGAAACGAAGGTTAAAGGGTCAGGCTACCTATACACTCCACAAACAAGCGAAAAAGAAGTACCGCACCCGCCATTATATTCTTCATGACATCGATGAACAGTGGCAAGCAGATTTGTGTGATGTTGCCTCCATTTCAAAACATAACTCGGGCAATAACTTTATTTTAACCGCCATTGATATTTTCTCGCGTTATGCGTGGGCTCAACCTTTAAAAACTAAAGAAGGGAAAGGAGTAGCAAAAGCATTCCAACAATTTTTCGAGAAGGTCGCATTTCAAAAAGAATTCAGAGTGATCAAGGAAAAGAGTTTGAAAATCAGCATGTGCGAAGATTATTTGAGAGGCATGACATTGAGTTGTTTAGTGTAAAGAGTGCTTATAAAGCTGCACTCGTTGAACGTTTTAATCGCACATTAAAAAATCGCTTGTGGCGACATTTTACTGCCAACTTGACACAAAATTGGACAAAGGTTCTACAAGATACACTCCATGCCTACAATCACTCTATCCATCGTTCTATTGGACTCAAACCAGTAGATGTAAATGCTGACAATGTAGATAAAGTGCGCGAATCATTCCAACGTAAACGCACTCATGTGAAAAGTGATGTGAAAATTGGTGATAAAGTTCGTATCTCAAAAGTGAAAAGTGTTTTTGCTAAAGGGTACCTTCCGAATTGGACAGAAGAGGTATTTACAGTATCAAGGATTAATCAAAAAGACTCTCCGACCACCTACAAGTTGAAAGATTACGATAATGAAGAAATTGAGGGTAGCTTTTACCGCGATGAGATTGAGGTAGTCACTGAAAGTGAAACATATTTGGTAGAGAAAATCATTCGATGTAAAAAACGGCAAGGTGAAGAATGGGGTCTTGTTAAATGGACTGGTTATCCTTCAAGTATGAACTCTTGGATGCGTCGTGCCGACATCTTTCATCTAAGTGATCGACAGTGATTCATGCAAAGTTGTAACTAACAATGTTTAGGGTTTGAGCTATGAATCCAACTGCCTCATTTTATTCACGACCCTCCTATGTAAGTGGTGGAGGACAAATTTACATTGGCGCTCGCCGCCAACGTGGAGGTAGCATACTTGGTGCACTGAAATCTGTTGTAGCACCTCTCATTTCCAATGTCGGTAGATCTTTAAAACGAAATGTTTTAAGTAATGCCGTTGGCTTTGCTGGTGATGTTGCTAGTGATCTTTCCAGAGGTAGAAGTTTTAAGAGCAGTTTGTTGAATCGTGGGAAGGAACGCGGTTTAAAAACATTGAAGCAGACCTTTGCTGGTGTTACTCAAGGAAAGAAATCACCTAAACGAATGAATAAAGGAAGGAGGAAACATCGCGGAGCTGGTAAGGTGCGATCTTCAGTTAAAAGGCATTCACGCAAACGTCGTAGAGGCTCTAATCATTCATCAGGCGCTAAACGACGACGCTGCTATAACTTCTAATCATGGAGTGTAAAACTTCCGGTTTTTGTTTGTTCGATCAACAAGCCATACAGACAGATATTCTTAGTTCAAGTATTGTAGATTATCATCCTCGAACAGCTGAGAATGCTGGCCCCATTGAATTTGTTATTCCTGGTGGTAGTGATGACTACATAGATTTGAGCTATGCGATGCTTGATTTGAGGTTTAGAATTCAGCAAGCAGATGGAACTGCTATTGACGATGCACATAAAGTTGGACTGAACAATTTACCATTGACTACATTACTTCGCGATGTTTCTCTAACGATTGGAGAGCAGCAGGTGGAAGGTGGTCAAAGCGATTATCCCTATAAATCATATTTCAATCATGTATCACAGTTTCATCCAGCAGCACAAAAAAGTCATATGGAAGCCATGGGATGGTACAGAGATGAAGCAGGAAAATTTCATGTTGAAACAAACAGTGGCTTTGTAAAGCGATCTGCTATGATTAAAGATAGTAAAGTATGTCAGCTATATGGTCCGCTGAATTTAGACTTCTTTAGACAGTCAAAGTTTTTACTCTGTAATACCAGTATGCGACTCAAGCTGACATTGAATAAGCCTGAATTTGCGCTGAATGCATTTGCTAAAGTTGACAATTTTAGAATTCATGTGGAAGATATTGCACTTTACATTCGTCGAGTAGTACCGAATCCAAGTGTCATTAGAGGGCATGCTGAAGGCCTTAACCGCCAAAATGCCATTTACCCCGTTCAGCATACAAAGCTTCTCACCTTTACAATTCCGAAAGATCAAAAGAGTTTCATGAAAGATGGCCTCTTTCCATCGGAAGCACCGAAGCTCCTCATGGTGGCAATGGTTGAAAATGATGCATTTAATGGTAATATAAAGAAGAATCCTTTCAATTTCAAACACAATCAGTTAAGTGAAATTGCTTTACGTGTAAATGGTGTGAGTCATCCTGGTCCACCCTACAAACCAGATTTTGCTTCGGATCAATTTATGCGCAGTTATGTTGATTTTATGGATGTCTTTGGCTTTTACAATACGGATGACACCAACGGACTGACTATGAAAGAGTTTAAGAGTGGATATACTATTTATGCATTTGATTTGACTGCTGACAGCGATATTAGTGCCCCCTGTCGTCAAGCGAACGTGCCTCATAATATTCGTTTGGATTTGACGTTCAAAAGAACACTACCTGAGACGATCAATGTATTAATTTATGCAGTCTTCGATTCAAATATTGAAATTACAAAGTATCGTGACGTGATTCTTCAGTATAATCGTTAATGAGTTGGTTGACTGCTGACGATATTAAGACTAAAGTGCAGCGTAATGCAGACGAAGCGACGTTGAAAGCTTTCGATAATGTCTATTCACTCGATACTTTACCACCTGCAGTAAATCACTATCCCATCTTTATTGTGCTAAACACTCATTCGCAGAATTTAGGCGGTGAGCATTGGAAAGCGATCTTTATTGGAGAAGACCGACGTGGTGAACTATTTGACTCTCTTGCTCAACCTCCAAATATACCAACACAGCAGTGGTTGAGAAAACATACGCGTCAATATCAGCGAAATGAACGCATACTACAACATCCACTTTCATCAACGTGTGGTGCTTTTGTACTGTACTTCATCTTAAAACGTTTACATGTATCTCGATTTGCATCTATTATTCAAAACTTTTCATGTAATCCATCCTCTAATGAAAAAATGATTTGTAAGTTCTATCATGATTTGAAATAAAAACATCATGTTGGAAAAATTGTTTTTTATTTTACAATCCGCTGGGTACGTACATACTCAATGAGATAGTCTAGGATCACATTTGCTTGTACATGAGATTTTAGTCCAGTAATGATCACTTTACTATTATGAAAGATTGCCACATGCACAGGTAACCAACAACTAATGAGAGCTGCAGGAAAAAGTTCGGGTTCATAACACAAATTGTAACTGCTGGTACGAATCTTCAAAAATGAAACACTTTCACTCAATTGAGTAGAGATCACCATATTGTCCACACTCAGATTCGACATCACACACCTCTCCCTCTTCCATATCCGACGTAGTAGTCTCTGTAGCTCTAAGCGCATTGACTGCGCCGATGAATGAGAAAGAGCGCCGAGAATCTGTACAGTCCCATTTGGGAAGAGTTGAAGATTCCGTGAATTGTTCATCTTCACCACTAACATTTGAGGACGGCCCGGGTAATACTTGCTGTTTGGAAGCTGTTGGTGTAATGTTGTGAGATCGATTTTGGTGTAGAGTCTGAAGCGACGGAGAATGTTGACGATGGTGTAGCGATGGCGCTTCATGATGAAAAAATGAGTAAATTGAGCGATGCACCTTCCTTTTATACTTTTCCCAACTACCTTGATGAAATGTGAAGTTAGTATGAAGTTGGGAATGATAGAGTTGAATTCGCCGATTGTTGACGCGCAGCCAGATGCGATTTCCAATACGTGAATGTCTTTTCATATAGAAGTATTTCAAGTCCTTCATGATATGATGTAGAGATTGAAAATGACGATAAGATAAAGCAAACTCTCTTCTCACATTTCCAGTTGAATCTTTGAAATAGACGTTTCGATCATGATCCGTTTCAATACGTTGTAGGGAATCTAATTTCCAACTCATGATGTGTGGTAGTCATGTCTGATTAAGATTTGCATAGTAGGGCGATGAACTCACGACGAATAAATGTCATGATGGAGCGATGTATGTATCTTCTATACTTCTCCCAATTGTATTTGCGAAATGAGAAACAGTTTGCGGAATGAGAATGGTAGATTTGAATTTCATTTCTGTAATGTTGAAGCCAAACTTGATCACCCAAGGAGATGAATCTTAATGTTTCAAAATATTCCAAATCCCTCATGATATCATTGAGGTTGACAAATTGTCGCCATGTTAATGTAATACCTCTTGATGTATGACCATGAGAATTTTTAAAATGTACGTTTCCATCACGATCAACTCTGATATATTGTAGAGAGTCCAAAATCCAAGTCTTCATGATGTTATGCAAAGTCGCAGATCAGCAATATCAAAATGTCGTTTTATCATATTTTGCTTAGCAATGCGGCTACAAATAGATTTGCTAGTAATCGAGCCGCACTCTTTTCTACTCCCATTGATCATGTACAACAGCTAAATGGAAATTGGGAAGTGGGTGTCACTCAACTTGTTTATAGCAACTGTGTCTATACTTCTATACTGAGGTGATGACTATTAATATGAGACGTACAGCTGCTTATCAATGTGAAAAGGGGTGCCGAGTATACATTCCACAGTGGCCAAAGAAAGATCTCTTATCATGTAAAAGTTTATATATGATTTCTTGAATAAAGCGAGTAAACATATTGTCCAATTTACTCCGCACAATGATGATTATAATTATGTACATCATGTAGTTGAGAAAGATTGGATTGTTGGTTTAAGTCCAAGTTTAAGAAATGATTTAGGTTACCTCGCTAGCGCCTTAACAAGCTATGATAATTTTAACGTTAATTACGACATAAGTGGTCATAAACAGTTAATATATCGAGAGGAAGCTTATTATGTAGATCTTATTCCAAGAAATGAGAAGACGTTGGTGAAGAAGATTGTGATTAAGCCAAGAAAGACAAACATGACTCCTGAAACATTATTGAAGAAATTTAATTATCTCCTTCGAGTTGATGGTAAACAAGTGGCAACATTGACTTATATCAAATCATCTAATCATATTGCAATAAGCAAATTAAATGATGATGATCTAGTATTAGTTTGTTCAAAAGATTTTCATCAGTTCTTACGACATCGTTCTGCAGCTGTTCATGGAAAATCTGATATGCAACATTTACCATGTGAAAGGTCAAATCAATTTGATACAGAATGGACCGTATCTTTATACAGAAAGTGTGTAGAGCCTTTCGGTGGTATCTTACATGAAATAAGAGTGTTGATGCCTCGCATTATTACTTCGGTTAAATTGGTTGTAGATTATTTAAATGAAGTGATTAATGAGCAACATATTTCATTTTCTGAAAAAGAAGGTACTTTGTCTCTCACTATAAGTGGAAAAGGTATTGAACTAATTATGGATAAAACTCTAATGGACATTTTGGGTTTTGATCAAAATATCTTTAAAAGTGGTACTGTAACCAAAGCTAGCGCAGACATGTCACTATCGCGTCGTATTAACTATTTTCAGATATATTCCAATATTGGTGAAGATGTACGTGTGGGAGATGTTGAAGCTCCATTGCTAGCAATGATACCATACCAGCCAAAAAGCTGCAGTATTTTATCTGAGCATACTTTCAAGAAAGTGCATTATACAAAGCTGAAATCAAACTACATCCCACAAATTGATATTGCAATTTATGACGATGCTGGTGCGTTGATTCCTTTTCATAAAGAGGCTGTGACAAGTATCACACTCCATTTCCGAATGAAGAGTTAATGCAAAAGTATGCTAATATATTTTTCCAATGTGAATAATATGGAAAGTGAAAATAAGGACTCGTTTCTAATCTACTTGCCCAGTAATGCTTCTATGAATAAATTTCCCAAAAATAAACCATCAGACTATCGAGTAGAATTAAATCGCCCACTACATTTAGAAGGTGAATGGGAGGTTGGCGTTTCTAGTATTTGCTATGATAGCAATATTCAGAATGCGAATGATTTGGAAGAAATGATATTGACTCCTCGCACCCATGATGGAATAACGATGAATAATGCATTTCAGTTCCCATACAATTTAACGTCAGATGGAAAGTGGAATTATGAATGGATTCAGATAAAATCAGATTCTTATGGTCCATTTGGGAATGAGAAAATTATTAAGGCATTCAACAGTGGCAATACTTCCATCATGAAGAATAAAAATCAGAAAGCTTATGAGTTTACTATCTATCATTGGAGTGGGAGACAGTTCCTCCGCTTTCATTCTTTTACTAAAGGTCTTACACTGAGGTTGGATAATGAATTCTATCCACATCTTGGTTTTGGTCATGGACTACATCTAACATCAATTGCTACTGCAAATGTTAAAAAAGTTTATTCAAATCGAATCAACAAATTTCATTATAGATTTAAAATATTTGATGAAGATGTTGTAGAATGCGAAGAACGGATCATTTTGAAAAAGCGTGGTGTTCAACCTTTATCACTTATTGAGTTAGTAAAACGATGGAATGAGACTGTGGGTAAGAAGTATGGAGAGAAAATTATGGCGAACAAAAATAAGTTGGTTATTCAGAAATATAATGACAAACTTACAGTTTATTTCTCTCCAACCTTGCGTCATTTTGTAAGACATTATACACCTATTATTGGAAGCGGTGTGGTGTATGCTTCTCATGAATATCACACTAAAGCTGATTCAGTTAATGATGAATGGTGGGTGGACATCTATGGCGATCGCATCAAGAAAATTTACCAGTCTTATCAAGAATCTAAAGTTGCTATCAATATAATGCCGCGTCTATATCATACAGTTGAAAGCTTCATTCATCTAGTAAATCCTTATATACAACAGAAGTTGAAGCATGTGATGAAAAGTAAATATGATGTAAAGACACACCACATTTCGTTTTCAATTGAAAATCAACGCGTTGTTCTGAAACTGGGTGATGACATTCAATGTCAATTGAGTAAAAATTTGAAAAAAATCTTTGGTTTTACAATGCTACAAACAGTGTTTGCTGCTGCGCATACGATTGGTATAGAAACACCAATGACACTTGATAAACATGAACAGCACCTTTACATTCAAAGTGATTTGATTCTACCTATTTCTGTTGGTGAGAAAAAAGAATACATTTTACGTGATTTCATTCATGATAAAGACGCTTCATATGGAATAGTCGAGAAGATGTTTGAATCTATTTTCTATCATCCCGTCGTCAAACAAACTATACCCTCTATTGCTATCAAAATTACCAATGGTTTACAAGAGTGCATCCATGTGAAAGATCTAAATCCCTCGTAACTTTAGTGTTTCGGAAAACAAAGTGAAGTCACTGTGTTATGTTTATTGAAATAAAAATATATGTATGAAAAAGTCTTTTCACAGATAAAGGAAGAATGGGCTGACTGTAGGCATATATTCACAAGGAAGAAACGATCTCATGCGATACATAAAACAACCATGTATATCTACAAAAAGAAAAATTAAAATACTGAGTTAAAGTTGATTATGTCAATACATCTCCTGAATGTGGTAGCGTGAGTTTTATTCTTTTAAGTGGAGGTATGTTTGTGTCAGGATGTCCATGTGGAAGAGATGTGTTATGTCCTATCCAACACCTCTTATCCTCCCATGCTGAAAGTGCTCGTTTCTTGAACGTGTGCGTTTTCACAGTATGAACTTGAGATTTTAAGATTGTCATATTGACAAACGTTATAGTTTTATTTTTATAGGCCTTCTTATAGGACCAATGTTTCATTTTGTGAACAATGGATTTTGATATACCTTTAGCACGCTTAATACTATCTGCACATTCTTTTAATTTCATGGAATATATTTTAGGACCGAGGAGAATCATTTCATCTATTTCCTTCCCTGCTGTTTCATCCTTAAAACAACCAAGTTTGGCTTTATTCTGTATGGAATAGAGTGGATGAGTGGGATTGTAGTTAGATGTATCGAAATATTTTTCTAATGACTTGCCTACTTCATTAAAATTTAAATCTTTTTGAGTGGTAATTCCTAAAAAGAAACTATCTGTATCACCACCCAGCAAGCCAACCTCTTTTACGAGAGGGCATGGTTTTAATATTTTGTAGAAGAGTTGATACATTTCAAGCTTGGAATAATCTAAAACGGCTTGCTCAATATAGATGGGTTTGCACAACTCAACTTCTGATTTTATCATTTTAACACCTACAAGATCCTCATCGATGATGTCTCTATCAATGAAAAGAGGTGATGAGGTCAATTTGTGATATTTTTGTTCATCAACGACTAGTTTGTAATTCATACGTTTTCTAACATCCTCCATGGTCTTTCCGAATAGACTGTTATTCTTATATTTATAAAAATCCTTTTCAAAATTATTTTGGGCGAGTGCACGTTTTTGACTGTTACTATCTATGTAGGGTTTGAGGAAGGCTTTCTGTCTAAATTTGATAATGCGGTGAACTGACTTTAGAAGCATGCCCATTTCTAAATAGAATTTTAATATGCAGAAGTGCACGAGATAATTTTTCTTATCATATTGGGTGAGTAAAAGTTTGCGGCATGGTTTGTACCTTGGCTGTCCACACTCTATTAAGTTATTATGAAATTGTGACATGAATGGTGAAAACATATCTTCAGTCACTTCACCAGATTCAGGTGCGAGTGGGAAATCAGCAGTTTTATTTTTAATGCTATTTGGATATATCAAATCCACTTCAAAATAATATCCCCAATCACCTTCATCTGGAATCTTCAGTATGTTTGAAGGGTTGGAGTAATACGCAAGCTCATCTTGATTTAACCAACTAAACTCGGAATGAGGTAGTGGTTTAGACAGTGAACTGCCATATAAATTATTTTGGTCATAGTACTTTAGGTGGATATGATCATCACCTACTGTTTCAGATTTTATATGATGTTTATTTACAAATGTGAGACCACCGCGTATTCCGCGCTCAAATATATTATACATCTCCGGGTCTTGTAAGAGATGAATGGTCTCACCAGTCATTTTACAGGCTGATTTAAAGGACATGGCTGGTAGACTGACAAAGTGGACAGGATCTAATTTGTCTTCTTCTAATGCCACTCGTCGAAATTCCTGAAAGACATCAGCCAGCAAAATGACATCTAATTCTAAGTAAGCGATCATATAATCGCCAAACGTTTTACAATCAAATTTTAACCATGCCTCTTGAGCATGTTCATAGTCCTCTACTGGACAATCTTCACCCGTCAAATCGTTTTTGAGTTTGTCAATGGAAGGAAGGGTTGTTTCATTTAGTTTAGACATTGAGCTAAAATACGCATAAGGAAAGACTCCTTTGCGAGTGATTATTTCATCCGTTAAGTTTGGATAGTGTTTCTTCAAAGTTTGACTATGGGGAAGAAACTTGAGATTACGAACGAGAGAAGCTAGTGACGCTGACATGAATTGAAATGAATCTAAAAATTTTATTTCGAAGAAGACTGTCTTATTTTCTTTAGTTTTATGTACTGGTACTTTTGCTGTCATTGCCATGAATTTTTCTCTCGTTTGTGCTATTACATTAAACTGCCACGATTTCATCTGGCTCAACCCTCCTTTTATGAGCATATGACTGTCCTAGCCCTTAAAGTTATGAAAAATGACGGGTAGTACACGACGTCTCAACCTAAGTGAAAAGTTACATTTGGAGCAGAGTGCGTTTCTAAATTTACCAGTGATGTGATCATGATCACGCACTTTCTTCATTTTATCGTCATCAAACATTTTATGACATTTAGGACAGGATGTGCAACTTTCAAATTTTTGTTTGTCTTCATCCGACATATGTAGTGACTTACGCTGCAATTGGGAATCATATGATTGTTGAAATTTAGCAGCTTTATCGAGAAATTCTAGAAATTTTGAAATGCAATCTTCATCTTGCCAAGTATGCATTTTGTTTTGTCTATTCCTAAAGTGGTCATGCCATACTTCATAGCAGGATATGGCTGCTGGCTTGTGGATGATATCATCAATGTAGCATTCTATGTCTGCGTAAATGACACGCAGGGGACTTAATTCGTCACCATTATCCCTATGTGAAAATATTTTATCTTTGGGCATGCGTTCCATTTGTAATTTACCTCGCTTGCACCATTCATAGTGAGTTTCAAATTTATCTTTACTCCAAAAGGAGCGGATGCAGCGGTCGCATACAAAATGTTCACCTCTTTTAGAGTGCCCCAAGTGAGTGTACAAGCGAGAGATTTTGGGAATACCACAGTAGTGCCATTCCTCGCTATCATCTTGTTTTACTAATAAGAGGTTGACTACACGTTCATAAAAAGTTGAACGTGAATTATAGCGGGCACCCTTCAACCCCTTCTCCCACACGTGAACGACAATTTTAATCTTATTATGTTTTTCGAACGTTTCTACATCTTTGATTTTCATGTTGTTACTATCACAACCTTCAAAGTCTAGTTCATCCTTCCACTGTCTATAGCTATAGGTATGATTTCGATTCGCGTTGATATCATTATAGTGAAGGATGGATAGGACTGCATATTTGAAACACTGTGATTTACAATCGACATTGATGACAGCTTTCTTATTATACAACGTTTTTGGTAGTTTAAATGTGCCTCGAGCTGCATGACTTTCTAATAGTGAAATTTTGAATATGGCTGAGTCCACACCATCAAAAATGAGAGCGCTGTCGCGTTGATTGAATTTATCTACATTTGATTTTAAACATTGAATGTGAAAATTTAGCCAAGACTCGCAATCTACAACTTCGGTTGTGGAAGAGGAAGGAACATGAAACTGTATTCTCTCCGTCACTTGACCCGTTTGAAAATCTATCTTAATATATTTTAGTTTAAGGTAGATGAGCGCCTTCATTCTAAAATTGTCTAAATTGTTGAAGAGCGCTTCGATAATGTTAGAATTTTGAAGGAGCCACTCAGGAAAATCTACTATTTGAGTATTGGACTCCATGCAGTAGTCGCGTACTAAATTATTATGTGAAACATTAATGAGGGAGATGGTAGAGGTACCGTTGGTGTAGTGATCATTTGCATGCGTGTGTTGAAGTCTGTGCGAAGATCGCTGAAAGTGACTATCAAAAGAAAGAGGGCACAAATCGCAAGGAAAGGAGATGTCATCGTCAGAATCAACTTCACCTCCGGAGATTGACGCCGCTTTGCGTTGACACACACGTTGTTTGATGTGTCGAAGGAGACTGTGCTTCCTTGTAAACATATGTCCGCAGTCGGCACATTCCCACTCGTTGCCTTGTCGCGAGAGTCCTGAGCTGGAACTCACATCACCTGAAAGAGAAATCATTCTATCATCTCTGTTCAAGTCTCAGTGTATTGTTACAACCTATCTTGACTCAACGACTCTAAACTTTCCTGGAGAAGGGAGGGCGTTGGTGATGAAGTTGATGGCTGAAATTGAGGAAGATGCTATTAACCACACGTTTGACGGAGATGAGTGAAGAAATTTTCAACTTACCATTTCAACGAAATCGAGTTTAAGGTTGATACTTCAACAAGATAGAGACTTCACGAGAGAGCAGTTTACTTGTACGCCTCAAATATAGAATTCGTCAGAGAACACTTCACTTATATGTCACAAAGACAGAGTGAAATGACACGAATGTCACTTTACATATATATTTTCATATTCATCATTCATTGGCTGTTCATTCTGATTGGTTGCTTGTTGATACTTAAGAATTAGAAAACATTTCAAAGTAATTATTCACATGACAAGCCCTCCGACAACACCAAACACAAAATTCTCTTCTCCATCCTCAACACCAAACGCTCCAACGAAGGTAGAGAAGGTGTTATTACCAGCGGACAACGAAGAGAGTGTATGTGAGAAGGAGTGTCCCGACTTAACAGGCGTGAGGTGGAAGTATCTCCAGTACGATACTGACGATGTGATGGAGATCACCAGCACGAAATTCCTCCACCAATTATGGGAATGGTACATCCCTAACTCCCAGCCACGACCTATGGAGAAGTGGGAGTATATTGACAAAGTGAGGCTCGCAGTGGAAGAACGATTAAAGCAACTGAACTGTTTTTGTTATCTATGTGAAGCCAGACTCTGGGACGATATTGACGATGAAGACCTCTTGAAATACATGCCATAATAAATTTTTATTTCGTATTATCTTTGCTTTCATACTGACTTACTTGTATGGGGCTTCAGTGGATGATTTAACCATGTATACGTTTTCATTTGGAAATAGTAGCACGCTTAGTCTAACTTGTAAATCTTAAAACATTTCATATGGACGATGATGGTAGATGAAATAGTGTCAAATAAATTAAGATAGCTTACGCTTCTGATACAGGGATAGCAATCGACTGCGATCCATGTGTAAAGAGCTTGTTAGACTACGGATGGGCTTAAGTGGATGATTTAACCATGTATACTTTTTCATTTGGAAATAGTAGCACGCTTAGTCCAACTTGTAAATCTTAAAACATTTCATATGGACGATGATGATGATAGATGAAATAGTGTCAAATAAATTAAGATAGCTTACACTTCTGATACAGGGATAGCAATCGACTGCGATCCATGTGTAAAGAGCTTGTTAGACTACGGATGGGCTTAAGTGGATGATTTAACCATGTATACTTTTTCATTTGGAAATAGTAGCACGCTTAGCCTAACTTGTAAATCTTAAAACATTTCATATGGACGATGATGATAGATGAAATAGTGTCAAATAAATTAAGATAGCTTACACTTCTGATACAGGGACAGCAATCGACTGCGATCCATGTGTAAAGAGCTTGTTAGACTACGGAAGAGAGAAGTCTGTTATGTTGCGTGTGGCGCGTGAGTGTCCTCCCATTTCATTCCATTCATCAATTCGTCTCATTGATAGAGACAGGTAGAACTCATTGTTCTCATAACGTATGCAATGAAAAGTTTTAGGCAACCTTCGACAGTTGGCTAAATGTCGCCCTGGCGCGAATGCATACTACGTTGAGACAGAGGCAATCACTTGCAAACATGACGCAGAGAGGTTTAACAAGATTGACCATTGCCGAATGTCCCTTGCGGTATACATAGCTACGGGTTTCACCGCCGCCCTTTACAGGAACGCCCGTCGAAAGGAAGTATTACACCGAACTTCATTTGCAACGTTCAAGTTGACTGATAGCAGATTCAACTTAATGATAGTATTCGCCAGTCCGAAGACTGCCCAGGGCAAACCGCGAGGAGGTTCTATCATGTCTTGCCCCATGGTGGCCCTTAAGAGAGCCGATGGTTCGTTCTCGGTGTCAATGGTGTCAATTAAGTTGACTATTGGCTGGAATAGTCAATGGGTTTGACGGTTAGGTTGTCATAGATCCTATACCGCCGAGGTCGTACTGGTGCATCTGGCACCTTTCGGATGCGAGTGGTATTTGGAGTCCACACCCCATCCGTCCAAACAATCTTTTCGATCTTCCCCTTCTTATCATCCTCTTCATCCCACTCGTCGAGGATGACGAACTCGGGAATAGCGTTGTCTTCATCGATGAAGACGGGAATGTTGTCGGCAGATGTCGCTTCCATCGTGACTTCAAATTGAATGAGAAGTGCTACAATCTTCTGGCTTATATAGGGTTTTCAACAATGAATTGCTCAACAGCGAATCAGAATGCTTCAGGGATAGCAATCGACTGCATAATGTTCAAGTTGACTGATAGCAGATTCAACTTAATGATAGTATTCGCCAGTCCGAAGACTGCCCAGGGCAAACCGCGTGGAGGTTCTATCATGTCTTGCCCCATGGTGGCCCTTAAGAGAGCCGATGGTTCGTTCTCGGGAGTAACGTCATCTTACACCCTACCAATTCTGCTGAGAGAGTCTTTGACTCTCTCTTTGGTAGCACTGTCGACTTCCACGCTAATTGGCACGTGGCTAAAAAGTGGAATGTAGCGCCATTCCGTTGGATTGACAGCAGTTGCTGTCATCGGATTGCCAATCCGAGCAAGATTATTAAAAACTCTGTCTTGCTCCTCTAGCCTGACAAACTCCTCAAATATATTTCGCGGCCTTAACTGCGGTCCGCGAGGAGAGCTGACTTGACTGTTCGGCGTCTGCATGATTGAAATGAAATGAAATGAGAGGCAGTGGTTTATATACCCCTCTAACACGACGCAACGTTCAAGTTGACTGATAGCAGATTCAACTTAATGATAGTATTCGCCAGTCCGAAGACTGCCCAGGGCAAACCGCGTGGAGGTTCTATCATGTCTTGCCCCTAGGTGGCCCTTAAGAGAGCCGATGGTTCGTTCTCGGGAGTGACGTGATGGGGTGGTGAAGGCGGGTAAAAGATCTGCAATGAAAATGATATGTATTAGGATAGGATATACTATCTTATTTGCTTTTCACTTACCAAGTTAGCCATCCTTAGGCAGTCTCGCGCGCTTCCTAACAGAATTTATGGAGATGGCCGCGCATTCTCAGGGTGGCATGCAGACATTTCTTGGTCGGATGGCCATTGTAGCAAATAATTGACTCGTCGAGGGTTTGATTTACTAATACTTCGCCGGCCAAATGATTATCCCGAATAGGGATGTGAAACTCAAACAAACGATCCTCATTCACACGTTCCCACTCATCCCTCATGCGCTCCAACTTCTCATACGCCTGCCTCTCATCACCCCGCCGAGCCACAGTCCTCTCCAACTCAACATTCCTCGCTCTCAACATACTCATCTCCTTCATCATCTCCTCAAACTTCGCTTCTGCATCTCTCATTCTTCTCTCCGCAGCACTCGCCTCTTCTCACACTCATCATTCTTCTCTTCCAACTCTCGCGTCTTATTCTTCAAATCAGTCACACTACGCCTCATTCTAATATTCTCATCCGTTACCTCCTTAGACTTCAGTTCCTCAGTTCCTTCTTTTTCAACTCATCCAACTCCTTCACAACTTCATCCTTCACTTTCTTCAAACTCTCATACTTATTCACCAACAAATCATACGCCATCTGCTGCGAAACATGCCTCTTCTCTTCATCCTTCAACCACCTCGCCGACTGCACACGAATCCCACCACTCTTCACTTTTGGGGAAGATGAGCTCTTCGGGGGGTCGGTGATGACAATGTTTGACACCTCCGACGACGAATAGCTCAACTTCCTCACACGCTTCCTCACACGCTCCCTATCTAAATCCACATCATCCTCATCATCACTCTCAAGCACTCTCTTTCGCTCAATCTCACCCTCCAACGACGCAACCGCTCTCGCCAACTCATCATTCTCAACAACATTCTCAACCTTACCCTCTCGCTCGATCGCCAACATTCGCTCCCTCTCTTCCACAATCAACTGCGTAAATCTTAAGTCAGTCACTAAACCACCACTACAGTCTGCATGCACTCTGTAGAAACGCGCCTCATCCTCATCACCCTTCAGCACTCTACACTTCACACACGCAACCCTATTCAAGATAATCATGTGGCCGGTGCCCGCCTTCTTCACATGCGCCTTGGCGTCCGCACTTCGATTGATTCGACCGCACACACACATTTTTACATGATATTTGCGATTCTTATCGTTTGCCATGCCTGATTTATCGTTAGCTGTAAGATAATGAAATTTGTATAAGTTTGGAATCATGTAGTACAGTCATATTCCTAAAGAGTGTAGTGAGTGGCACTCGATCCCGTCGACAGCCCGAAGGCCTTGTACTGATCACTAGGGAAGTGAGAGATCTTCCCCGATACCCGCTCTTTACAGCTGAAGACATCATTGTCACTGCCCCGAAGTGGTAACAGGAACGCCGAGTCAAAGGTAGTGATCAGTAGCTGGGATCTAACCCCTCAAAGCTGCCTTAGACTTAGTTAAATTTCAAATCTGATAGCAGATTTGAACTCAGGATACTTGAAAACCTTAGTCCATATGTTAAAACTTTGAAAAAACTGAAAATTAAGATTTTTTAAAACATTCCGCATTTTACTACTCATACTATTTTTAAAAATTTTATCAGTAGTAAAGACACTATCAAACTCTATCATACAAACTTTGAAGTAAGAAGATAGCTTGCCTACTTCAAAAGATAGAGTCCTTTGAAACACCCGATATCGGGAGCTCAGAGCGACGACCGTCGCTTACCTCGTCTTTCGATGAAGTGATCAGACTTACGTTGTCGGGGGTTTATATATGCTCGGAAGAAAACTTAAAATGGCTCTATCTCCGAAAGTATTCATCGTAGCGACATGCGGTTTGTTGCAAACGATTTGTCTCATCATTCTTTACAATATGACACCTGAACCATTCTCATATGACCACGGGAAGTTGGTGCGTCAGCACATGTCCATGTAACATGCCACAAGTGAAAAATTCCTAAGTGTGAGAGCTCCAGTGTGGTGAAAATTTTGAAAAATTTAAAACTTCCGAATTTCGACCTGGGACCTTTACCAAAACATTTTTCATCAAATTTCACGGACCCCCCCCCTCGTTCAGAGGAATTTGATGAAAAATGTTTTGGTGACGGTCCCAGGTCGAAATTCCACACTTTGGAAAATTTTCAAAATTTTACCCATACAAAGCCACTCTGACACTTAGGATTTTTTCAGGTGAGCGAGCTCCGACCTAAAATCTTGTAACCGCTCTAACTTTTGAACGAAGACAGATATGAACAAGCCGTTTCTTTCACTGAATTTGTCTCACTCTTAGCTTTCAAACGAGCTATTGCACGACAAAATCCGTCCACTAGAAGCCAAGATTGAAGCTAGCTGTCCAGAGGGGGGGAGAGGTCAGTGAAATTTGATGAAAAATGTTTTGGTGACGGTCCCAGGTCGAAATTCCACACTTTGGAAAATTTTCAAAATTTTACCCATACAAAGCCACTCTGACACTTAGGATTTTTTCAGGTGAGCGAGCTCCGACCTAAAATCTTGTAACAGCTCTAACTTTTGAACGGCTGGTCCGATTGACTCGCAACAAAAAATGTCGTCGAGCAGTTTTTTCTCCTCTTTCAAACGAGTAGCCTTAAGACAAAATCCGTTCACTAGAACCAAAGTTAGAAGATTGCTGTCGGGGGGGGGTCAGTGAAATTTGATGAAAAATGTTTTGGTGACGGTCCCAGGTCGAAATTCCACACTTTGGAAAATTTTCAAAATTTTACCCATACAAAGTCACTCTGACAAGAGCTCCGACCTAAAATCTTGTAACAGCTCTAACATTTGAACGGCTGGTCCGATTGACTCGCAACAAAAAATGTCACCGAGCAGTTTTTTCTCCTTTTTCAAACGAGTAGCTGTAAGACAAAATCCGTCCACTAGAACCAAAGTTAGATGATTAGAAGATTGCTGTCGGGGGGGGGGGTCAGTGAAATTTGATGAAAAATGTTTTGGTGACGGTCCCAGGTCGAAATGACGTGGCGTGTTGTGCCGGCCAGGTTGGGAGGGTGGACTGTCGTAGCGGTTTGTTGCAAACGATTCGTCTCATCATTCTGTATCATATGACACCTAAACCATTCTCATATGACCACGGGAAGTTGGTGCGTCAGCACATGTCCATGTAACATGCCACAAGTTAAAAAATTCCTAAGTGTGAGAGCTCCAGTGTGCTGAAAATTTTGAAAAATTTAAAACTTCCGAATTTCGACCTGGGACCTTTACCAAAACATTTTTCATCAAATTTCACGGACCCCCCCCTCGTTCAGAGGAATTTGATGAAAAATGTTTTGGTGACGGTCCCAGGTCGAAATTCCACACTTTGGAAAATTTTCAAAATTTTACCCATACAAAGCCACTCTGACACTTAGGATTTTTTCAGGTGAGCGAGCTCCGACCTAAAATCTTGTAACCGCTCTAACTTTTGAACGAAGACAGATATGAACAAGCCGTTTCTTTCACTGAATTTTTCTCACTCTTAGCTTTCAAACGAGCTATTGCACGACAAAATCCGTCCACTAGAAGCCAAGATTGAAGCTAGCTGTCCAGAGGGGGGGGGAGAGGTCAGTGAAATTTGATGAAAAATGTTTTGGTGACGGTCCCAGGTCGAAATTCCACACTTTGGAAAATTTTCAAAATTTTACCCATACAAAGCCACTCTGACACTTAGGATTTTTTCAGGTGAGCGAGCTCCGACCTAAAATCTTGTAACAGCTCTAACTTTTGAACGGCTGGTCCGATTGACTCGCAACAAAAAATGTCGGCGAGCAGTTTTTTCTCCTCTTTCAAACGAGTAGCCTTAAGACAAAATCCGTTCACTAGAACCAAAGTTAGAAGATTGCTGTCGGGGGGGGGGTCAGTGAAATTTGATGAAAAATGTTTTGGTGACGGTCCCAGGTCGAAATTCCACACTTTGGAAAATTTTCAAAATTTTACCCATACAAAGTCACTCTGACAAGAGCTCCGACCTAAAATCTTGTAACAGCTCTAACATTTGAACGGCTGGTCCGATTGACTCGCAACAAAAAATGTCACCGAGCAGTTTTTTCTCCTTTTTCAAACGAGTAGCTGTAAGACAAAATCCGTCCACTAGAACCAAAGTTAGATGATTAGAAGATTGCTGTCGGGGGGGGGGGGGTCAGTGAAATTTGATGAAAAATGTTTTGGTGACGGTCCCAGGTCGAAATGACGTGGCGTGTTGTGCCGGCCAGGTTGGGAGGGTGGACTGTCGTAGCGGTTTGTTGCAAACGATTCGTCTCATCATTCTGTATCATATGACACCTAAACCATTCTCATATGACCACGGGAAGTTGGTGCGTCAGCACATGTCCATGTAACATGCCACAAGTTAAAAAATTCCTAAGTGTGAGAGCTCCAGTGTGCTGAAAATTTTGAAAAATTTAAAACTTCCGAATTTCGACCTGGGACCTTTACCAAAACATTTTTCATCAAATTTCACGGACCCCCCCCTCGTTCGGAGAAATTTGATGAAAAATGTTTTGGTGAAGGTCCCAGGTCGAAATTCCACACTTTGGAAAATTTTCAAAATTTTACCCATACAAAGTCACTCTGACAAGACCTCCGACCTAAAATCTTGTAACAGCTCTAACATTTGAACGGCTGGTCCGATTGACTCGCAACAAAAAATGTCACCGAGCAGTTTTTTCTCCTTTTTCAAACGAGTAGCTGTAAGACAAAATCCGTCCACTAGAACCAAAGTTAGAAGATCGCTGTGGGTGGGGGGGTCAGTGAAATTTGATGAAACAAACTTTGGTGAAGGTCCCAGGTCGAAATGCCACACTTTGGAAAATTTTCAAAGAAGAAATTTAGAAGATCGCTGTCAGGGGGGGTCGGAGAAATTTGATGAAAAATGTTTTGGTAAAGGTCCCAGGTCGAAATGACGTGGCGTGTTGTGCCGGCCAGGTTGGGAGGGTGGACTGTCGTAGCTCACCTGAAAAAATCCTAAGTGTCAGAGTGGCTTTGTATTGGTAAAATTTTGAAAATTTTCCAAAGTGTGTCAATTCGACCTGGGACTTTCACCAAAACATTTTTCATCAAATTTCTCCGAACGAGGGGGGGGAGGGGGGTCGGTGAAATTTGATGAAAAATGTTTTGGTAAAGGTCCCAGGTCGAATTGACACACTTTGGAAAATTTTCAAAATTTTACCCATACAAAGCCACTCTGACACTTAGGATTTTTTCAGGTGAGCTACGACAGTCCACCCTCCCAACCTGGCCGGCACACCACGCCAACCTGGCCGGCACACCACGCCGACCTGGAGAGCACATCACACACCACCTCGCGCTACGACGGCCGGCCATAGGGGGGGGGGACGTCAGACTCGAAGCAACACGACGGCACACCACGACCGACTCGACTGACAGGAGGGGGGGGGACGTCAGCGACGCGGCCATCTTGCGCTATCCAGAAGTGGAGTTTTACTTACTACTAATTGTTAATGGTCATCACTTTATCACTGTGGGCCTTCATCGAATGTTCACAAAGTGCACTCTTCTGGTCTTCATACCGTAAACTGCTGCGTAGACGATTTCATTAAATGAACGTGAGTCGAGACCCAGTACCACCTGTGAGATATGCATCATTCACACTTTTGGAGAAATGTGAACGAATTTGACTGATGCAGGATATAAGGAATAGTATGATGAATAGTATTCCAAAATCCTCACATGTCAACTGGGAGAGGTAATTTGTCAAATTAGCAATTCGACGGGTTACCATTAAAGCTCATCTTTATTATAATAAGATTGTTTTCTTAAGCGTGATCACATCACAAACTGCCACTGAAAGAGAAAAACAACTGAGAAAAAATAACGTAAGAAGCTGATCACAATGAGCTTTAAAATATGTAAATGTGTCCACATTACTGTTCAGATTCAAGAAATGACGCCTTATGAATCATATAATTATACCGTTGAAAATTGAGTAAAAAACATGACATCTTGTCATTGAAAATAGAAGCTATCACGTCGCTCACAAAATCACTGGATGAGACAACTTTACCTCTCCCTTCTAGCCAATCGATATTCCTTTTAGACCTGTACTTAGCAAAGGTTACAGTCTCCAACAAATATATTTCAGATGACCATGTTTCTGATTTAAATGACTCTCTGCCTTCAGCTGCCATTTCTTCATTTGCTCAAGTATAGCTGCGTCCTCTTGTCCACTCCAGGTCACCGCTAAATCCCAGTCTCAGTCGGTCAATAAAGTAGCTCCAACATTTCCGGCTCATGGATCTTTTGTTCCTAATGAACTTGTCTTCTCTAACTTCCCAGAAACTAAAGACCTTTCTTTAGGACTTGCTTCACTGTTCCATTCCATCAAAGACAGGTTAGGGCATTCATCTTTACCAAAGCTAGTTGATGCCTCTCGCTTAGGAAAATGAAAACGTAATTCCCATCGACTAGTAAAGCTGACTTTCAAATCTCCTTTTGAGGCTAAACTGACTTCTGCATTTCACCCCTGAAGATTGATTGCAACCACGTTCTTGTTCGATATAGCCTTTCCCCAGCAGGTCAATCTCTAAGGCGACGCTGTCACGATCTTAACACTCGCGCCATTAAAGACATGCGTGACTTACAAACAGAGAGCTTCAGCGAGAATCTGGTGTCATCTGGCGGTTCGTTAGAAGAGAAAATGGTGGTTGGCAAAGAGACAGAACTTGGATTGACACTGATCTATCAAAAAAGCTGAATACAGGTAACCAATAAAAGTAAAATATACAAATAAGCCAAACTGCTGTTTTTTATTTTTCAAAATTTTTACCGTTATGACGGCCTGATCACATAAAAAGGAAGTAAAACAGAGCATGCAATAGATGTTACAAAATTCAAAATATACAAAGAAATCAGAAAAGCTAGCTTTGGTACTCATTGCACTCCTCCCTCTCAATTTCTTGATGTACATAGCTTCTCGAAGACGAAGGTTGATGTTATCATTATCGGAAGCTAGGATAGAAATTTCAAAAGGGAAAATATCCTTTGTAGAGCAAAGTTGTTTGTGCCTGAATGCACTGGATTCTTTTCTAGTTATAGATGTTCTTTCAGGCGCACGTGCAACGATCGAATCGTACTACCAATATAAATTTTTGAACATGAATTGCACTTAATTTGATAAATAACGTTTGTACGCAGACATAGATAATTATTTAACTGACAAGATCTAAGATCACATTTGATATTATCATGACGATGGCGTTGATTTAAAGCCATTCGTAGTGTAAAAGACCTGTGAGATATACGGACAGGTAAGTTGACACCTCTGAATATTCTTTTTAGTTGGTTGTTTACAGAATCCGATATGAATGGTATTTGAAAGTAAAACTGATTTTTGGGTTTGTTTGTACGTCCGGGGATTCGTGGAAGGTGAGTTTGAAGAAAATGATCAGGATAATCATTGAAATTTAGTGTTTTGTAGAGATCGTCTCTGCATTTTTGTTTATCTTCAATGTTAGAGCATCTCACCAATCTTCTTTGCAATTCGTTCTTAGCGATATTAAGCTTTTGTTCAATAGGAATAGCTTTTGGTTTGTATGTATGTTGACTTTCAAGATAAAAAAATGGGCAAAAATTAACGCACTGTAAGGTCCCAATTTTTAAAAGAACATTTTTAGAAAATTGATGGTATTTCAGTTTTGAGCAGTCATTGATTTATTATTGATATAATGTTTCTGTATCATATTTACATGAGTTGATGCATGCGCAATTCAAGATTGTCAACACACACATTCATCTTATCTCTCCTCCAAATGAGTACATGTACTTACATTGTACATGTAAATGTCAAATGGTGAAAATATGAAGTTTTGATGTGAAGTTTTTGAGATATGAAAGCCACAGAATAGATGCAAAATACGCATCAACCATTCGAAAGATGTGGCAGTCGGAATGTAATCCATAACATTGGTCTTTAATAGCGAATAAGTCAACACAAACAAGACATTTGTAAAGATAGAAAAAATGCAATAATACATGAAAAGACATTATTTAACGTTCAAATTTCAAATTGCTATTTCATACTGCTAAAATTAACGCAGAATTATTATGCTCACAATAAACACCATATAGATATTACTTGAGTAAAAGTTCGTAATTAAAACTTTAGTTGTAATATAACAATTTTTGATGATTCAAAAATATACATAGAATTCATGAAAAATAAAAATATAGAAAATATCAAATTTAAATTTTGAATTTTTGGTATGAAGATCTTCCGAATCATGCGGAATAGGTACTCTCCATTCCGAAAAAGGAGACTCGAAATGTGTTGTAACCCTACTTCGTTCAAACAGTTTTCATCCATCGAACATGGATAATTTGAGGGACAATCCCCACGGTCCTACGACGCTAAAAATCCGCCGGTCCTGATAGGGTTAATTGATAATTTATATGAACATTTTTGTTTACAAAACATTTGATAGAAAGAAACTTAGCTGAAATTGTCATATATGTAACATTGGTCACGTTGACGAAGAAAATCAAAATATTTGAACCATTTTTCTGAAATAATTTCGCAACTCATCTTAATAACTGATTTTTTTGATGATGCAGATGTCCATGTCTGATGAATATTGACCCCCACAACCCAAACCTCACACCCCATGCTGCTATTCATTTGATGTGAAACCGTTGTCTGAGCTGAGCAATTATGAAGGTGAAAAGTGTTTGCGTTGGAATATGTTGTTTTTGAACTTTGAATTGAGTTTTGCGAGTGAAGGGAGGCCGAATTTGGTAAAACTGATGCGTGGCACATAATCAGCGACACCCAAAATTGTATATTTCAGGAGTGGCACATTTCGAATATAAAAAATAGTTGCGTTGAATGTTCATTAGTCAATTATAAACTTTGGCAATGTGCTTTTGATGTTGAATATTTTGTTACTTGAGCGAGTGAATGACTAGATTTGATTGATTCTGATGAATATTACCTGGCACACCCGCTGGTGTGATTTATTTGATATATAACGACTTGGGTGTCTGAGTAATATTGATTTGAAAATTGGCTGCGCTAACTCACACCATGTACATAAAAAAGTTATTAAAATTTGATATTTTACATGAAGATTGGCTTCTTTTTATTAATTTTTTGCCTGGCACATAACAAGACTGCACATTTCATCGTTTGTGATGGGCTTTGTTGCTTGATGGTATCGATTTTTTTTTTTATGAAAGTCGGAAAGATTGGTTGCGCCAACTTCACAGCGCAACCAATTTGAAATTTGAATTCCATTTCATGCCAAAGGAGGCTGAATTTCGTGAAACTGAGTCGTGGCACATTATCAGCGGTCCCAGATTGAGTGTGGAGGAGGTGATTTTTGGGAGTGGCACAGTAGAAATAAAAATGGTTGCGTTGAGTGGTTGCGCTAACTTCACGCACGTATTATACGTAATACTATTCAGTAATTAAAGCAATCGGTCTATCTTAAAACATCGTGAAGAGCTTTGCACTCTGCACCAATCTAATTTGTTGCAATGAACTAAGGCATGCACACTTCCCGTCAGCCTGGAAGCCTTTATTTAGTCACTTGCTTCTCAATAATGTAACTTAGTAGACATAAAAATATATAGTCACTTATGCGTTTGAATAGAACTTATATTCTGCGGTCAATTGTGTCTTTTGTTCTTTCTTCACATCCTTGTCATGTTTGTGTTGATGAAGTTGGATTGCATTCAGAAAGTCACTAAATCAAAAAATCACTAATTATAATGAAAATGCCAAAAAATCGATATTAACCTTTTGAGCCCCAATTCCAAATCTGCTGCATTGCCGTTCAGCACCGACCCATTCGTTCTCAGCCCGCATGATTTGTCTATGGCTGCCCCTTTTACTCAAAACATCTAGCACAGACTCAGCAACAGAACTTGCAAAGAAACATTTAGATGACAATGATAATAATAATTTTTTATTTGCCAAATAAGTCGGTACAAATGAAATGATTTGATGACCGTGGCAAATAAGAAGCCTTAAGGGCAGCAAAAAATCAACAAAGTCACAAGCAAGTCTCAAAATCATTCAAAGTCCACCATATTTCGTTCTTTTCATAATATTAAGTAAGTGTTCTATTTCTGATATGAAAGTCATTAAATACACAAAATACAAGTCACAAAATAAGTCAGATACAATAGAAACCGGAGAGATAAGTGAAAGAGAACACTGTCACACAATTGGAAAATACTACATGGTTTTCATTCATGACAACACAAGGTATGAATGAATGGAGTCTTGTGGCAGTTTTAACATTTGGACATAAATGACCGCTACGTAGCATTCGAGGAGGAATCAATGATGCAGATGATGCTCCTCGTTTACTTCACATTTCTTGAAAACTGAAGATGCACAGTCTTTCAGAACCACAGAAAACATTGGAAACTTGTTGCACGTACAGTCTTTACCGCAAATCAGTCGGTGAACACGATTATAAAATCTTTGTAATTTTAGCTCGATGGATTTTGGAAGCCAAGAAAACAGAGGAGCAGCATAGAGTAAAAGATTACAAATCAGCGAATTATACACAATGACAAGCTGGTCAGAAGAAACAAGCGGCTTTAACGTTAGAATTACGTACAGTCTTTGCGATGCAAGTTTCAAAATTTCGCTGAAATGAAGATCCATTTTTGAAATTCTTGCTCCAATGAACACCCAAAATTTTCACGGTATCTGAAAACTTGATAGATGGATATAAAGCGTCAAATTGTTCTCCATGATAGGAAATCATCTGCGAGGATTTCTAGAGATTTAGTTTCATCCTCTTGATATCAATCCATTCTTGTACATGCCCCAGATTGATTGTTCGGTATGAGATCGCGAGAAATTGGCTCAATGAGAGTAACATCATCAGCGTAAATAACCATGGATGATTCTGGTGACACACGCAAAGACCCCATGAAGGCAGTGAAAAGAAAAGGACCTAAAATGGACCCTTGGGGAATTCCTGATGGTATTTTTGTTGTGGGACCATACATACCATTCAATTTCAGACGTTGAGTGCGGCTATCCAAATAACTTTGCAGCCATGTAATAAAGCCTAGATTAACATTGCCGTCAATCAAATGGTTTAGCAAGGAGTTGTGATTCAATTTATAGAATGCCTTCGATAAACCCAAACAGGATGGCCTCATTGCTTTCGTGGTAGGTATATCAAGATATGCGGTGATACTATCATGAATTTTGATCAACGCACTTTCTGTAGAACAATATTGTCTGAAGGCATATTGATGGGGACCATACAATTGGACAATCTGTGGCATGACAGAATTGAGAACAAGACGTTCAGATATCTTGCTGATGACTGGGGTAACAGATATCGGTCGAAAGTCATGAACAGTGGGTCTCTTACATTTGGGCACGGGTACAACATCAGCCAATTTCCAACACGAGGGGAAAGTTCGAGACTCAACTGACTTGATAAAAATCTGATGGAGTGGGAAAGAAAGCCAGAAAGCGCCATCACGTAATACGATTGGGAATGCCGTCACAACCAACATATTTATGAACAGGTAGATGAGTCAAGGATGGTTGCACGTCATAGACTGTCGGTGTAAGAATCCATGCATCATTCTGAAACGTGGGACTGCCGACTTCGTGGTCGTAATTGAACTTCTCACACATCTCGACGTGAACTGCAGAAATCAAGCCCCCTAGACCACCATAGTTCATTATCAAATTATGGAAGGCCATCTTGTCAACTTCACCACGAACTTCGTTGACAACTTTCCAAGCATTTTTCGCTGACTGTAACTGCCTCTGCGACCATGCATATTTTGATTTCAGTATTTCATCTTTTATTTTTGCTTTGTAATGATGGTATAATTCCCATTGTTTGCTGCGGAAAGCATTTCAACGATTGTTTATTAATGATTTCAGAAGAGGTGTAACCCAAGGTTTATCCTTGTCTGTCATCAACACAAAACTGGATGGAATAAATGACATAGCAACTTGCAAATAATAATAAAATATACAACACATTTTATCAACAGAATAGTCATCAACAATAATAGAGTTGAAGTCTGTAATTGATAGGAGATATTGAAAATCATCCATGTGTGACTCACGAAAATCCCAGACTTTGACCAATCTGGATGAACAATTATCAAATTCTTTATCAAACAGCAAAACAGATTTATGGTCAGACGAACCAAGTGGAAGACCAATACAAGCATCTTCTTGGTAAATATCACAAAAATCAGAACTGATCCATATTTGGTCAAGAATAGAATTCAGCCGAGTGGGACGTTTTACAGAATTTACAAGTGAAAATTGTTCCGAAAAAATGGATGTATCCATATCATTAAAATCTCCGCAAATCATAAGTTTCAAGTCTGGTTTACTGATAATTCACTGTCTATTACACCAACAAAAAATTCGTAGATAACATTACGATCACTTGCTCTCAGATTTGGTGGTACATATGCACAAACGACAAAAAGATTTAATTTACAAATTTTCAGTGCCAAAAATTCGATCGTGCGGGGATGAGAACAACATGAAACATCACAGCATAGGTCAGTAGCGATCCATGCACAAACACCGACGCCAACGCGCCCAAGTCAATCACATCTGTACAAATTGTAGCTACGCAGTTTAATCATGTCATCATTTAAGTCGGAATGAAGCCAAGATTCTGTTACAACTACCAAGCCAGGTTTTACTAAAGCAACTAATACAGATAACTCGTCAAATTTGTGAAAAATTGACCGAGCGTTCAACAGCAGCACTGTGGGAAATGTTTGTCTACGAAAAGAAACAATAAAATCCATCACAGAAAATTATTTGAGATCGGCGCTGATCGAACATTTGATCTCTGAATAACACGTTGTTCATAAATAACTACATCATCAGCATTTGCTCTCCTCTCATTCAATTCACTACGAAGTCTCCGAAATGCAATTTGAGCATATGTCCTGTCAGGATTGACGAACACTGTTTTGTATCGTTCAGAATTTCTTAAATGTTTCGCTTTTTTAGGGGACATTTCTTTGATTCAGAATTACGAGAAATAATTTTTAACAAACGTACGAGGTCTATCAGATTTGGTTCGACCGATGCGATGAAAACCAATAACATCATGCAAAATTACATCTTTTAGATTAACTTCATCAAGCATGTTGACAAACGCATCTTTATCGTGAGTTTTCCTTTCTTCCAGAGTTCCTTCAAGTTCTTTGATTCCAGATACAATAACATTGTTGAGGCGGGAATTTCTTTCTTCGATTTCATTGAAATCATCGTCGGCAGATTGAACAATTTCCCTTTTATAAACTTGATTTCATCATCATTAGAGGTCAATTTATCTTTGAATGTCATTAACTCTTTTTCCATACACTTGGTCTCATTATGTATCTCTGTAAGACTAGCGTTGACTGCACTTATTTCGGACTTCATGTCGGCGAGGATTTCTGTTTTTAGTGTGTTCATTAATTCTTTTGCGTCGTTGATGGTGAGAACGTTCGATGCGCTATTAGAGCGTGTGTTTCTTCTACTCGGAGTAGCCATTGTGAAAGTTGAAGCGGGGTTCGAACGCCAAAACTCTAGTCACGACAGAAAATCGTTGCCCCTACACCAAGCTATCACTACCAGCAGCTTTATTGTGACACCTGCTTATCCTGAGAATAATAGCTAACAGAAGAAAAGCGAGTCGGAACACAATGAGTCCACAAATGAAATTTAACATGTGACCAGGGGCGTCGTGCCATTGGTGCACGGGGGGCACGTGGGTTATTCTTGTTACATGTGCGTTATAGTGACATGTTTCTTGCCTTGCGTACATTAGTGTCATCATCATTAACTTAACGAGATGACGCACTCTACCACTAAGTGTTTCTACCACGGAATAAGATTCCTTAGCTAATTTCCCCAAGCACCGTCATCGGCCAATCACAGACGAGCTGATTGTGCTGCATCGGGTTATATTCAATACAGTCATCCAGAATGTGAAAATACAAGCAATAATGGTTGAGTTCCTTTGAAATTCACCTTTTGCATATTCTGACAGTGTTACGTGTGTACTATTATGCTGTTTACTTAATCTGCTCATCCAAAGTGCTCAACACTACGGCATGGATAAATTCTTCGTTCGAAAGAGTAAAAGTGACGTCAGACTATCAATTTCAACACCTACCAAAACTTCATCGGTGACATCATCAAACAGTCCGAAAGAAACTGCTTCTGTCAATGAATCTATTCCAAGTAAGCGCGACAATCTTAGCCTATTTCGAGTACGCAATCCTAATGACACAGTGTCTTACATTGAATATTTGAAGAAAGGACCTGTTAGACCAGAGCGTGACTTTATCTATCCATCTACGAAATTTGATAGTCGAAACAGGAGTTTTCGCAATGACTGGTATGGTGATCGGTCTTGACTAGAATATGATTTAACGAAGGACGCGGCCTTTTGTTTTCCGTGCCGAATATTCAAATCAATAGAAAGTGATCCGACATTCACTACACTAGGCTTTCGAAATTGGTCAAAAGCATTAGAGACAGGAAGGGGTTTCGATAAGTATTCGATGTCGACTCTTCACATTGAAAATATGAAGAGCTGGCATGATATCATCAATAGCGACAGTGTTATCGATCAATTGTCAGCTGAGCATGAAAAAGCAGACAGCAACCAAAAATCAAGACAAAGATAATCGATATGAACCATTGCCCATTTTGATTGATATTACATCTACTTTAGGCAGGCTACGTTTGCCATTCAGAGGACATTATGAATCTCATGATTCTGCGAATCGTGGAGTTTTTCTTGAGATTATTCATTTGGTAGGGCGATGGGATGAGTCCTTGTCGCAGCATCTTCAGAAATCCACATTAAATCCTAAGCGGGTTATCCGTCCTATACTTCACCACAATCACAAAATGAACTCATATCTGCCTGTGCAGAAAATATCATTGAAAACTGAATACAGGAAATATGAGAAGCTCGTTATTTTTCGGTGTGTATGGATACGACCATGGATTGTTCGAAAATTGATCAGTTGTCGATCATTATAAGATTTGTTAACCGAAGTGGTCTTATTTCTGAATGTCTTGTTGATATGCAACATTTAAAAAATGTAAATTCAGAGACTTTAACTAATCTATTCACAACACAACTTTTGCAATTGCATGGTTTGTCCGTGACTAACCTTAGTGGTCAGTCTTATGACGGCTGTTCCGCAGTGTCGGGGATATACAGGTGTCCAGACACACTTGAAGCAGCTCTCGCCTCTTGCATACTTCGTTCATTGCTATGGATATCGCGTTAATCTCGTTGTGGTTGATGCCTGCTCAAAAAACATAATAACGAGAAACTTTTTTGGTCTTTTGGATAAGCAGATTTATTGAAGGATCGAGCAAGCGACATGGGCTGTTTGCAGCCATTCAAAAAACTGTATCCGAAGATGCCGAGGACGATCTACCTACATGCTGTCGCAGTAGACCAAGAGCACTGCCTTCACTTAGTGGAACGCGTTGGGCGACACGGGCAGGTAATTGTCATGTCGTGTTGGAAAATAATGATAATAATAACCGTTTATTTGATACCAATAAGCCTCAATAATGATAATCGTGAGTCAAAATTTTACAAATGTTTTGAAAAATGTTAGCACAAAAATTATGAACTATAACAAGAACAGAGTGAAAAGAAAGTTAATGAAAAGTTAAATAAATCAAACTATCAGAGAGAGAGAGAGAGAGAGAGAGAGATGTCACTGTTATAAAGTCGAATCATAGTAATCAAAAAAGACTTGTCTCGTAGAGCACTCTTACAGACTGGAAGTCGAAAACCCCTGGAATTCTTCAAAGGAATCGGCGACATATGGTTCAGAGGATGGTCGTCATTGGCAATAAGTGCCATGAACAGTTTAAATCCAATCATCGAGCGGCGATAACTTAACGGAACAAAGTCTGCACACACGCAAGAGGAAGATCCGCAAATGATTGAATGAGCTCGAGATTGAATCCTTTCAAAGGTTTGGCTGAGAGTTTCACCTAGCCAACAAAAAGAGGAGCTGCATATTCGAGAATGCTTCGTATACAGCTATTGAAAACTAAAATCAATTCACTTTTTGTCAAAAAAGGCTTAAGCTGACGTAGCATGAACAGTCTAGAGGATGCTTTCTTAGAAACGATGTTGAAGTGAGATTTCCAGTTCGAATTAGAGTCCAAAACATTGTCGCCATACGAGCGACAGTCGTAGAAATTCGCGATGGGGATAGTTACGATGCAGATTCAAGTAGCACTGCTATGATGATGCTCAACAGCTTCAATTTCCAATGTGTGTGTTGCCTTACTGTGCTGGAAGATGTTTTGAGCTTGATCAATGTTGTGTCAAAAACATTTCAATCCAATTCTATTGATCTCACTGCAGCTTGCTCACAGATTGAATCAGTGAAAAAGCAAATCCTTTCGTATCGCAATGAAGAGGTGTTTGATATGTTTTGGGACAAAGCTTTGTCGTTGGCCGAGAGGGTAGAGCCCCATTTTCTGAGAGAAGGAAAAATGTTTTTCGAACCGTTGACGAAAATGCGGGCACAGAATCGTTAAGACATACTCAGAGTTTCATTCTTTTACGAATTATTTGATCTGATCCATAACACACTCGATATTCGGTTTCCTGACAGCTCAATGCCTCTTTTAAGGTCTCTGTCTTCATTATTACAACCGTCAAAAGGACAATTGAAAGAATTTGAAACTCTGAGCGAAATCTATTGAGAAGATATCCAATACAAAGCTGCATTATCTGAATATAAACTATTTTGCAATGAAAAGTCTGTATCAGATATTTCTGCTTGTGAAAACTTACAGTCTGTTTATTTGCTATTGATGATTGACAACAAGATGACGACAACATACCCTAATCTGAATATACTTGATCGATTAGCAATGACCTTGCCGGTTACATCAGTATCATGTGAACGTTCTTTCAGCTCATTGAAATTCGTAAAATCGGCGCTACGGACCACAATGGATCAAGATCGTTTGAGAGATCTCCTAATTATTGCATCAGAAACCCAAAGAAATCAAAAAGAAGACGTGACGAGAATTAGAGACGTGTTTTGGAATATGTGTGATCGACGTTAATCATAGTTATTATCTTGGTTAATCATGTTCTCCAATCAGATTTTGTTCTTAATTTCAATTAACGTATGTTTTAATCAACTGCTTTTCATTAAACTATCAAATACGTGTAGATAGATACGGTTACTACAAAAAGTAAGACTACACTACAATCAAAATTGAATAAAACCTACTATTTCCTTTCTAACTTTGGATATTATCTTTCCGCTTATTACTATTTATGTTAGCTCAACTTTGTTATGTTTCACCTCTTGATACTATTTATGTTAGCACAACTTTTGACATTATTTCACCTCTTGATATTATTGATATTACCTTTTTATCATGCAAAAATGAGTAGCAGTACGGGTACATATTTCACTGTGACTACTTAGTCTATCAAATTTTGCACTATTGCATTGTGCCCGCTTGAGGATGCGCACTACGCCCCTGCATGTGACCTTAATGTCACGCCAACGTTGCACGTTGTACAGGCAATGTGAAAGTTAGATGATTATTGATATGCAGCCAAAAATAACTATCGTGGACACTGCGGAAATCCAATGTAGCACAAGAAATCTGTACACAAACGCAAATGAATTCAATTCACAAGAATGTGGGCACAAATATCTTCCGAATGAGATAACTCCCAACTGGAGCAGAAATGATATTTACAAATTCCACCAATTTATAGAGAGCGCTCAATGGATTACATACATATAAAATTCGCCACTGAAAAATAGTATATAACCAGCCAAAACACTATCAAATACCGAACAGCGAGAGCATGAAAAGCAAACGACCGAACGATAACAGATCTAGAGAGAGACAGAGGATTAATGCTCCTCTTGAAAAGACAAATATGCTTCGAATTTATTTGTAAAATGCTTTGTTTAGATACATGAGGCAGCATCGACCATAAAATTCTGCGGCATTCACAACCCAATGTTCGGAATTTGCACTTTTATGTAGAAATGAAGTGTGGTTCATATACAGACCACCAGTAGGTATAGGTAGGTTTTTTAAGTTACACCTAACAAAGTGACCCTATTTCACCCCTGTTGTCGCAACTCCGATGGCTCCCCATCCATTCATCAAATCAGCACATTGTAGTGCACCTCGAGAGTAGAGCCTAATGTGCACAAGAAGATGAGTTTTTCTCAAAAAGTGCTCAACTTCGATTTTCACTGGACAATTCTTTTAAATAGATTTTACACAAATTAACTCAATTCAAGAAATTCAAAAAATTCAAATCACGAAGTCTTTAGACACTAAGGCGATCTCGTTTCTGCTGCAGATCAGTTGTTGATCGATAGGTAACATGAAAATGCATCATTTTGAGGAAGGGCTTTTCGATTTTTGAGGTCGTTCATGACTCCGTGGAGTGAAAATTAGAGGTGTAAAATTAATTGCAAGTTTTATAAAATTTTCAACAGAAATTCACACAGAATGTCTTCCATTTGTGGATGAAATGTGAAAATGACAAGTTTTCTTTTATCTGTCAACGGGGATATATGCGAGGACGAGACAGCGTCCTGGAGGAAAGAATGAAGGTCTTATTTTCGTCCTCCTTCAAGGAATTCCCCCACTTTCTCAACCTTCATCGGCCCCTGCTCACCTCATCCCCGTCTGCGAGGTCCACACCCTCTTCCTTTCTCAAACGCCACGAACAACCGCTCTCAGCGCCGCAACCTTCGGCTGTCCCTTGTCCGAACAAAATCCGCGTCTTCTCCGGAACGCTCGGTGAACGTCTCCGCTAACTCCTCTCTGACTTCTCCCACAGCGGAGGATTCGGGAGATTGAGGACCGTAGTCACCTTTCTGTCTGCCATCCTCCCCCCGTGCAGTCCCACCAGACGAAAAGAAGCTGCAAAGAATAGGAAATGAATGAATTTGATGCAAACAAGTTGTTTTGGAAGGAATTCAGTTGAAGATATCCCTTCTGTTAATCATTTTTCACATTTTGGCGAATTCACACAACTGCTAGATCGTCCTCAAACGAATTCCATTCATTTCTTGTCTTCTTCATGTCTATACTCCAATTTAACTTAAATAGAAGAAAATCTTTCAAAAACGGATTCTCTCATGAAAAACAGATTTCTTCAGATTTGTTTTTCATCTGAAAAAACGAGTTCTCTGTCTTCCTGTTCAAAAATAGAAATTCGCTTGTCATAACAGTAGGAAAAAGGGCACATGCCGCCTCCAAATTTCGTCTTCAAATTTGTTTTCGTCCTTCAAAGTCTAACAAGTAGCAGCAGCAGATTTCCATGAAGTTGAGCAGCTTGTTACTGGTGAAGAATTTCCACTTAATTTCTTACTACCGATAATAGAATTAGACACTTTGAGACCATTATATCGATGTCGTTGACGCAATCTCACATTTCAGTCACTGCCTTGACGTGTTGTCGTGCAAGGAATCTGGAGACTTCTTATTGTTCTAATTTTAAATATCAGTCAGTATGGACATTCGATCCAAATGATTGACGTGAAGGTCACAAAAAAGCAATAATATGCAACCATAGAATGTAAAAAAAGTTCTATAATTTGCAACAGGATTACTCAATTGCTTGTGATAAGACGGTTTAATATACATGATAAGATAACCTCTTTAATGCGAAGTGAAAACTCATCCTCAGTGCTATCAAGTATTTTGAGTTATCAATATTACACGTGTAGTGACAGTTCAAAACGATGATCACAGAAATTTTTTTTTTTTGCGGATATCCAGCATCCTCTTGGGAGTCAATGAAGTCAATGAATTGTTGGTTAATTTGCGGAATTTACGAATATTGGATG